>JAREIK010000486.1:96220-199025 GCA_029783825.1 Sapria himalayana
TAAAAAAAAATAATTTTTTTGCTATATCATTATTTAAAAACAAACGTATAACCACTAAATGCCTAAACACTTAAACATCAAACTCCTAAAATACAAAGCCCATAAATACTTAAACCTTTAAACTCGTAAACTTATAATTAATTTATTAAAATATTAATTTATAAATAAATTAAGAGTGATACAAATATAATTAAATTATTTATTTTTCATCAAAAAAATATATAAGCTTATAAAAAGAAGCAAAAACTAAAAAAACAAAAATTATTATTTAGTAATAAATTTTACTTGGATTTTGAATAATTTTAGGTTTTGAATTATATTTAAATTTATATCCATCATAATAATAATATCATATTAATTTATTTTTTTATAATCGATATCATATTAATGAAAAATATAATGCCTAAATACATAAACTATTAAACCGCTATATACTACTTAATAATTAAGAAATCTAATTTTTATTTCAATTTATTATAATTTTTAATATTCTTTTTAATTATTTATTAGTTTATTTTTATATAAATTTTTATTACAAAATAAATTATGAGTGCGACAAATATAATTTAAATAATTTATTTTGAATAAAAAAAATATATACGCTTATAAAAGTAGTAAAAATTTTAAAATTAAAAATTTTTATCCAATAATATATTTTACTTTAATTTTAAATCAATGTGGGTTATGTGAATATTTATTAATTAATATCTATCTTATTATTAATAGTTTATTAATTTAATTTTTGATCATTATTAGAATATATATCAATAAAATAGTTTATATTGAATTTATATGATATATAATTATTAAAATTATTATAACTAAATATTGTATTCACATTTCAAAATATTTTAAATATTATTATATTTTCAAAGGTTAAAACCTATGAAAAAGAAAAAAAATTACAATTTTTTTTGTTATTTTATTGTTTAAATAAAACTTATAAACCACTAAATGCGTAAAAACATGAATCACTAAACACCTATACGACAAAACCTCTAAATACTTTAACAATTAAATTGGTATACATTAATAATAAATCTTAAATCACATTTTAATTTTTATTCAGTATAATTTTAAATTTTTATTTTAATTATTTATTAGTTTATTTGTATAGAAATATTAATTACAAAATAAATTATTATTGAGACAGATCTAATTTAAATTAAACTAGTATACCCTAAATAAAAATAATTAATCTCATTTTTATTCATTATAATTTTAAATATTAATTTAATTATTAATTTTTTATTTTTATATAAATATTAATTAAATAATAAATTGAGTTAGACAAATATAATTTAAATAATTTATTTTTAATCAAAAAAAAAATATATACGCTTATAAAAGAAGTAAAAATTTAAAAATTAAAAAATATTATCCAGTAATATATTTTACTTTAAATTTGAATCAATTTGGCTTTTGTAAATATTTTTTAATTAATATCTATCTTATTATTAATAGTTTATTAATTTAATTTTTGATCATTATTATAATTTCTATCAATAAAATTATTTATATTTAATTTATATCATATATAATTATTAATAATATTATAACTAAATATTATATTCATATTTCAAAAAATTGTAACTATTATTATATTTTCAAAGGTTAAAACCTATGAAAATGAGAAAAATTACATAATTTTTTTTTAGTTATTTTATTGATCAAATAAAACCTATAAACCACTAAATGCCTAAAAACTTAAATTGCTAAACTCCTAAATGACAAAACCTCTAAATACTTAAACAATTAAACTAGTATACTTTAATCATAAATCATAAATATCATTTTAATTTTTATTCGTTATAATTTTAAATTTTTATTTTAATTAATTTTCAGTTTATTTTTATAGAAATATTAAATACAAAATAAATTATTAGTAAGACAAATCTAATTTAAATTAGACTGGTATACCCTAAATAATAAATAATAAATCTCATATTTTTTAATTATAATTTTAAATATTCATTTTAATTATTTATTTGTTTATTTTTATATAAATATTAATTACAAAATAATTTATGAGTTACACGAATATAATTTATATAAATTATTTTTCATAAAAAATTATACATAGACTTTTTAATAAAAAAATTTTTCAAAATAAAAAATAATTGTATAGTAATATATATATTGCTTTGCTTCTGAATCATTTTAGGTTAGTAAATATATCTTAATTGATATCTATCTTATTAATAATAGATTATTAAGTTATTTTTTCATCATTATAAAAATATTTATCAATAAAAATGTTTATATTAAATTTATATGATATATAAATATAATGATTATTATAACTAAATATTGTATTCACTTTTGAAAAAAAATTTATAATTATCACATTTTCAAAGGTTATAACCTTTGAAAATGTGAAAAAATAAAAAAAAATTTCTTTGTTATTTGATTGTTTATATAAACCATATACACCACTAAATGCCTAAGCATTTAAATCAATAAATTACAAAATCCCGATACCCCTATATAGATAATCTTTTAAATCAATATACCCTAAATAATAAATAATAAAATTCATTTTTATTTGTTTTCATTATAATTTAAAAAATTCATTTTGATTGTTTAGTTTTTAATTTTTATATATGTATTAATTATAAAATAAATTATGAGTTAAAAATATAAATTATAAAAATTATTTTTAATCAAAAATTTGATAAGCTTATAAAAAGAATAAAAATTTAAAAACAATTATTTATTATTATGTAATATATTTTGCTTTGCTTTTGAATCATTTTAGGTTTTGATATTATATTTTAAGTAATATCAATCTATTTCATAATAGATTTTTAATTTATTTTTTGATAATTATTAGAATATCTATCAATAAAATTATTTATATTGAATTTATAAGATATATAATTATTATGATTATTATAAATAAATAGAGTAATAACTTTTGAAAAAAATTTAAAAATTATTATATATTCGAAGGTTATAATCTTAAAAAATTAGAAAAAATAATAAAAATAAATTTTTAGTTATTTAATCTTTTAAATAAAACATATAGACCATTAAATGCTTACTTACTTAAATTAGTAAGCTCATAAACCCCAAAACCCCTAAATACATAAAGATTCTAACATCTATATACTACTTAATAAATAATAAATCTCATTTTATTTTTATTTATTATAATTTTAAATATTCATTTTAATTATTTATAATTTAATTTTTTAGAAAAATTAATTACAAAATAAATTTCGAGTGTAGGAAATATTATTTAAATACTTTATTTTTAATCAAAAAAAAATATAAGCTTATAAAAAGAAGAAAAAATTTAAAAATTAAATATTATTATTTAGTATTATATTTTGATTTTATTTTGAATCATTGTGTTATATAAATCTATTTTAATTAATATTTATATTATTAATAATAGTTTATTAATTTAATTTTTGATCATTATTATAATATATATCATTAAAATTGTTTATATTGAATTTATATGATATATAATTAGTAAGATTAATATAATAATACATAGTATTCACATTTCAAAAAATTTTAATAATTATTTTATTTTCAATGGTTATAACCTTTGAAAATCAGAAAAAATCTAAATTTTTTTTATTTTTATTATATAAATAAAACCTATAAACCACTAAATACCTAAAAACATAAATTGATAAACTCCTAAACGACAAAACACCTAAATAAGCAAACCATTTAACCGGTATACTACATATAATAAATCATAAATCTCATTTAATTTGTATTCATTATAATTTTAAATATTCATTTTAATTATTTATTAGTTTTTTTATACAAATATTAATTACAAAATAAATAATGAGCAAGACAACTATAACTTAAATAAATGATTTTTTTTAAAAAAAAATATAAGCTTATAAAAATAAACAAAATTTGAAAAATTTAAAATTTTATTTAGTAATATAATTTACTTTGATTTTGAATTATTTTGGGTTCTGCAAATATATTTTAATTAATATCTTTCTTATTAATAATAGTTCATTAATTTATTTTTTGATCATCAAAATAATATATATTAATAAAATTTTTTATATTGAATTTACATCAATTATAATTATTAAGATTATTATAACTAATTATTGAATTTATATTTTACAACTATTAAAATGTTATTATATTTTCAAAGGTTATAACCTTTGAAAATCATGAAAATTTCAAAAAAATAAATTTTTTGTTATTTCATTGATTAAATAAAACCTATAAATCAATAAATAAAACCTAAATGTGTAAACATATAAATCAATAGACTCATTAACCCCAAAACTACAATAAACTTAAACCATTAAATAGGTATACCCTAATTAATAAATCATAAATCTCATTTTTATTATTATTCATTATAATTTTATATATACATATTAATTATTTATTAGTTTATTTTTATAGAATTATAAATTAAAAGATAAATTATGAGGAATACAAATATTATTTAAATAATTTATTTTTAATAACACAAATATAAACTTATAAAAAAAGCAAAATATTATAAAAAATTATTATTTACTAATATATACTTTGATTTTGAATAAATTTAGATTTTGAAAATATATTTTTAATAATATCTATATTATTAATAATAGATTAATAATTTATTTATTGATCATTATTATAATATCTAGCAAAGTGATTATTTATATTGAATTTAAATGACTTATATTTATTAAGATTATTATAACTAAATACTATTTTTAGATTTGAAAAAATTTTAAAAATTTTTATATTTTCAAAGGATGTAATCTTCAAAAATTAGAAAAAATAATATAAATAAATTTTTTGCTATAACATTATTTAAATAAAACTTATAGACCACTAAATGCCTAAACACTTAAATCTATAAACTTTTAAACACAAAAGCCCCTAAATACTTAAATCTTTAAACTCGTAAACTTTAAATATAATTTAAATAATTTAGTTTTCTTCAAAAAAAAAATTATAAGCTTATAAAAAGAAGCAAAAAATAAAAAACAAAAAGTATTATTTGGTAATAAATTTTACTTTTATTTTGAATCATTTTAGGCTTTTTAATTATATTTTAATTTATATCTATCATATTAATAATTGTTTATTAATTTATTTTTTTATAATTGATATAATATTATCAATAAAAATGTTTATATTTAGTTTATATTATATATAGTTATAATAATTATTATTACTAAATATTGTATTAACATTTTTAAAAAAATTTAAAATTATTATATTTTCAAATGTTATGACATTTGAAAATTTGAAAAAATATCAAAAGTAAATTTTTTGTTATTTCATTGTTTAAATAAAAGATATAAACAATTAATTGCCTAAATACATAAATCAATAACTTCTAAATCTCGAAAACCTTAAAAAGATAAAATTTTAAACAGGTATATCCTATATAATAAATAATAAATCTCATTTTATTTTTTTCATTATATTTTTAAATATTCATTTTATTTATTTATTTGTTTATTTTTATATAAATATTAATTACAAAATAAAGTATAAGTTAGACAAATATTATTTATATAAATTATTTTTCCACAAAAAAATATAGATAAACTTATAAAAACAAGAAAAAAATTAAAAACAAAAAAATATTATATAGTAATATATTTTACTTTGTTTCTGAATCATTTTAGGTTTTGTAATTATATTTTAATTGATATCTAACTTATTAATAATAGATTATTAATTTATTTTTTGTCATTATTAGAATATTTATCAATAAAAATATTTATATTTAATTTATATGATATATAGATTTAATAATTATTATAGCTAAATATTGTATTCACTTTTGAAAAAAATCTTAAAATTATTATATTTTCAAAGATTATAACCTTTGACACGTGAAAAAACAAAAAAAAATATTTTTTTATTAGTATTTCATTGTTTAAATAAAACCTATAAATCACTAAATGCCTAAACACTTAAATCACTAAACTACAAAATCCTGATACCCCTATATAGATAATCATTAAAACGGGTTGACCCTAAATATTAATTAATAAATCTCATTTTTATTTGTTTTCATTATAAAAAAATAATTCATTTTGACTATTTTGTTTTTTATTTATATATATATATTAATTATAAAATAAATTATGAGTTAAAAATATAATTTATAAAAATTATCTTTCATCAAAAAATACATAAGCTTATAAAAAGAATAAAAATTTAAAAACAAATAATAAATATTAAGTAATATATTTTGCTTTGATTTTGAATCATTTTAGGGGTTGATATTATATTTTAAGAAATATCAATCTTATTCATAATAGATTTTTAATTATTAGAATATCTATCAATAAAATAGTTTATATTGAATTTATATGATATATAATTATTATGATTATTATAAATAAATATTTATTTACTTTTGAAAAAAATTTAAAAATTATTATATTTTCAAATGTTATAACCTTTGAAAATATCAAAAAATTTTAAAAATAATTTTTTTTTATTAAATTTTTTTTAAATAAAACCTATAAACCACTAAATGCATACACAGTTAAATGAGTGAACTACTAAACCCCGTAATGCCTAAATACTTAAACCAATAAACTACTATATACTACTTAATAATTAATAAATCTAATTTTTATTTTTATTTATTATAATTTTAAATATTCATTTTAATTATTTATTAGTTTATTTTTATAAAAATATGTATTACAAAATAAATTATGAGTGTGACAAATATAATTTAATTAATTTATTTTTAATAAAAAAAATATACACTTATAAAAGAAGTAGAAATTTAAAAATTAAAAATTATCATCTAGTAATATATTTTACTTTAATTTTGAATCAATTTGGGTTTTATAAATATTTTTTAATTAATATCAATCTTTTTATTAATAGTTTATTAATTTAATTTTTGATCATTATTATATTATTTATCAATAAAATTATTTATATTGAATTTATATGATATATAATTATAAATTTTATTAAAACTAAATATTGTATTCACATTTCAAAAAATTGTAAATATTATTATATTTTCAAAGGTTATAACCTATGAAAATGATAACAAATTATACAAAATTTTTTTGTTATTTTAATTTTTTATATAAAACCTATAAACCACTAAAAGCCTAAAAACATAAATCACTAAACTCCTAACGACAAAACCTCTAAATACGTAAACTATTAAACTGGTATAGATTAATAATAAATCTTAAATCTCATTTTAATTTTTATTCAGTATAATTTAAAATTTTTATTTTAATTATTTTCAATTTATTTTTATAGAAATATTTATTACGAAATAAATTATTTGTGAGACGGATCTATTTTAAATTAAACTCGTATCCCTAAATAATAAATAATAAAGAATAAATCTCATTTTTTTCATTATAATTTTAAATATTCATTTTAATTATTTATTTGTTTATTTTTATATAAATATTAATTAAAAAATAAATTATGAGTTTGACCAATATAATTTATATAAATTATTTTTCATCAAAAAAATATAGATAAACTTATTAAAAGAAGAAAAAATTCAAAAACAAAAAATTATTATATAGTAATATATTTTTCTCTACTTTTGAATCATTTTTAGATTTATAATTATATTTTAATTAATATCTATCTTATTATTAATGGATTATTAATTTATTTTTTGATTATTATTAGAATATTTATCAATAAAATTGTTTATATTGAATTTATATAATATATAAATAAAATGATTAGTATAACTAAATATTATATTCACATTTGAAAAAAAATTTTAAAATTATTATATTTTCAAATGTTATAACCTTTGAAAATATCAAAAAATAATAAAAATAAATTTTCTGTTATTTTATTTTATATATAAAACCTATAACCACTAAATGCTAGGGGTGCTCATGGGAAGCGACGGGATGGGGATTACAAATCTATAGTACCTTCCCACAATTCGGAGATTCTTTTTTGAAGATCCAGACCCGTCCCATAGGTTGAAAATATCGGGACGGGATGGGATGTAGATCGGGGATTTTGGGTAGGAGAAAACGGTTCCGGGAGGGAATGGAGTTCGGACAATTTTTTGAATCTATTTTTTTCAAACCGGCCAAGTTAGTTCATGTCGAAACCTTTTGTTGTACCATTTATCATTCTTTTGTTATGTATATTTCAAACTCAAATTGGGCTAATTTTGTTTTATCAAATAGGTTGAATACCGCAAACGAGTTCCATTACATTGTCAATAGCTGTTATGTGCATAAAAAAAATAGAAATGTTAAATATAACGGGACCGAGTTGTGTATTTAATTTGGTTCTTTGTTTTTTCACAAGTTGGCTTTGTTCAGCCGAGTGAAAGTTAACCATAATAGCAATACTACATTTTTTAAACAATTACTTAAAATATTAAGTAATAGCTAAAGATGACAACAAACATTGGTAGCAGTAATTACTACTTAAATAATTGCTAAAATTAGGAAGCTTAATATAACAAAAAAAATACAACTAATAACAACCATGATAATAATCATTTCAAAGGTCCGTCCCAGAACAGCAAAGAAAATCCAAACCCAATTAATTATCTCTTCTACAACTCATCCCTTTTATTCCTCTAATGTAGGACAACCAAAGATGAAAATGTGTTAATCATGTAGACTTAAATTTCTAAGATGAAAGAGTAATAAAAAATCAAAATATTATCTTATAAAATTTAATACTCCCATTCCAAATTTAGTTGGCCAACTATAGCTGGAAGAATATTTGGATCTTGTGACCCCTCTAAAAATTGTAATTGAACCAGATTTTTATTAAATTGAATGAATAAAATAAGTAAAAGTGAAATTAAAATTTACAAGATTTGTATACTAACCTGATTTATTATCATCAAGCTCTTGAACTAATTCTTCAATTTCAATAGGTTTGTTTGAGCTTCTCAACCAATCTTGTAGACATATGAGAACTTCGGCTGTAATAGGGTTAAAGATCTCCTAAATTTATCTAAAGTTCTCCCCCCATTGCTAAATGTAGATTGGTAGGCCACAGTAGATGCTTGGATAGCAAATACATCCCTTGCTCCATTTGCCAAAGAAGGAGACCTAACCACATTTACCCTCCACCAGTTTAAAAGATCAACATCAATTCTATTTTTTTCAAGATTATCCTTCTAGGACCTATCCAACTCTTCCAAAGCTGAAACTTCTTTTTCTTTCTCCAATTCAACAAAAAAAATCATCAACATAAGTATCACTACCATCAAAGAAATCATCATTTTTCTTCAACACAGTAGAAGAAAAATCCTCTTCTTTTAATTCATCTTCATTTACATCTTTATAATCATCCATCATATAATTTAAAGCATTTATAACCTTTTTCACCAAATTTTTAGCCATTTCCTCTTCATAATGCTAAGTGTACTTAACCTTGAGATATTTGAGCTTATATCTAGGTCCAACACTGCTGCGATAAAAAGCATAATATTTGTTGACTGAAGAGAACCCCAATATTTGTTGAATTTATGCCTCATTTTCATACCCATTTCAGACACCAATGTATCTCTACTATTTTCACAAAGCTCAATTTTTTTTCAAAATACGAATTATCTTAGGAAAATAAACACTAGAGGTAGAATATTATGAGCCAGAAAATTTACAAGTTACCTCATTTAACGTTTTCAAGAAACGAGCCAAAATTTTGGCGTTTATTTAGTCTCTCTCAGTTGGAACATTTGAACCAAACTCCTTCAAAAACCTTTGGTCTTTGTCCTCCAACTTATCAAATTCTTTTTCATATTTTATATCAGTTTGTAGCATCAAATAAGTTGAATTCCATCATGTAGGACAATTAATTGCAATGAAGATCCATATGTCAAGTTTGCTTCTTCAACACATAACTTAAACATATCTAATCTCTTAAGACTGCTCCTCACATATTTCACCACACCTCTAATTTTTTGAATACCACACGCAACTACTGCAATGCCATCTCTGACAATTAAGTTTTGGATATGAGCACAACATCTCATATGAAAATGCTCGCCTCTAAAAGGTACAACACTTTTCTTCACAATCATTTTTTTCAATTGTTCAACTGCAACATTTTTATTTGATGCATTGTCAACAGTAATGCACATCTACTTTCTCAAACCCCATTCATTCATGCAAAACTCAATAGCATTTCTAATATTAACTTCAGAATGCCTTTTAATTACACAAAAGTTCAAAAGCCTTTTATGCATATTCCATTGAGAATCAATGAAATGAATAGTCAAACAGATATAAGACAAATTTTGAATGCTAGTCCAAGTGTCGTTAGTCAATGAAACTCTACAATAATGAGATGATATGCTATCAAATAATTTCTTTATTTCCTTCGCAAACAAAGAAAAAGAATCTCTCAGTACAGAGTGCCTAGGTGGAATTTTAAATTGAGGCACACTAACTTCACAAAACTCCTTAAACTCATCCCTCTCAACAAAACAAAAAGGGAATTCATCTTTTATGATCATTTTCACCAAAGCCTCCCTAACTAGTTGTTGATCAAATTTCCAACAAGTTAATTTGTTATCTTCTGAAATAGTACCTTTAGTGAAACTCAACAAAGATTTTGACTTGTCTTTATCTTCGTGAGCTTCTATTAATTCTTTTTTGTGCGGAAATTTCTTACACATCTCTCTCAAGTATTTCCATAAACCCGAATTACCTTGATCACTTTTTGCCAAATATTCATTCCGACACCATATGCAAGCTACCATACCAGTTTCATTTCCCTCTGAATCAACTAATATCTCATAAGTTTCCCAAACAGCAGACTTATACTTTTTATGAGCTTGAGGTTCAGATGTACCTTGACTTTCTTTTATAATTGGAATTGAATAACCTGCCGTAACAATAGGAGGGTTCTTGAAAGGATGATGATTGGATTTACCAGTACTTTGATCATTTGAGATTTGATCATCTTCAATTTATTGTATTTTTCATTTACCGATGGATTGTGCCATCTGCATTGCCATTTATTAATATGATCTGTTAAGCATAAATACATATAAATATTTCAAACAAGTAAGCTCTACAAAATTGACTGTAACACATTCAGCCCACTCATTCGGCCCTACCACAACACCACAACCAATACTCAACAAAACTAACTGAGACACATAATAATAATAATAATTAATCACTCAATTCTCGTCAAAAAAACAAACCAAAAGGCTGGTGGCATCTAGGACATGGTGTAAGCAACCAAAAGTGTGACGGACAAGGGCTGGACCTGACTAAAGATGGCTGGAACGGCATGAGGTGGCCTGGAACTCGTCGGAACAGCAATAAGTGCGTCGAAATTCGATGGGCAGTAGCGAAATTGGTGGCATCTTCATGTTATATATATATATATATATATATATATATATATATATATATATATATATATATATTCCTGGTTCTAGTATCGGTTTTTTTGAACGGGACGGTTCTCGGGATGAATATTGCTTAAGATCCGGAACCGTGACAAAAAAAATACGTGACAAAATGGGACGGGAAAAGTCAAAGTCAACGGATTTTTCTTATCCCGATTCTTTCGGGACAAGACTTCGGGTCAGGTTTTGAATCTCCGAGTCCCGTGAGTAGCTCTACTAAATGTATATAAAGTTAAATCAGTAAACTCCTAAACCGTGTAATGCCTAAATAAATAAATCATTAAACCGCTAAATACAACTTAATAATTAATAAATCTATTTTTTATTGCCATTTATTATATTTTTAATTATTCATTTTAATTATTTATTAGTGTATTTATTTAGAAATATTTTTTACAAAATAAATTATGAGTGGGACAAATCTAATTTAAATAATATATTATTTATCTAATAAAAATATATGCTTTTAAAAGAAGTATAAATTTAAAAATTAAAAATTATTATCAAGTAATATAAGTTACTTTAATTTTGAATCAATTTGGGTTTTGTAAATATTTTTTAATTAATATCTATCTTACTATTAATAGTTTATAAATTTAATTTTTGATCATTAATATAATATCTATCAATAAAATTATTTATATTAAATTTATATGATATATAAATATTAATATTATTATAACAAAATATTGTATTCATATTTCAAAAAATATTAAATATTATTATATTTTCAAAGGTTATAACATATGAAAATGAGAAAAAATTACAAATTTTTTTTGTTATTTTATTGTTTAAATAAAACTTATAAACTACTAAATGCCTAAAAACATAAATTGCTAGACTCCTAAATGACAAAACATTAAAATACTTAAACTATTAAAAATGTGTACATTAATAAAAAATAATAAATTTCAATTTAATTTTTATTAAGTATAATTTTAAATTTTTAATTTAATTATTTATCAGTTTATTTTTATAGAAATATTAATTACAAAATAAATTTTTAGTGAGACATATCTAATTTAAATAATTTATTTTTCATCAAAAAAAATATATCTTTATAAAAAGAGGCAAAATTTTAAAAACAAAAATTTATTATTCAGTAATATATTTTATTTTTATTTTGAATCATTTTAGATTTTGCAATTATATTTTAATTTATATCATTCTTTAAAATAATAGTTTATTAATTTTTTATTGATCATTATTAAAATATCTATTAATAAAATTATTTATATTGAGTTTAGATTATATATAAATATTAAGATTATTATTACTGAATATTATATTCAAATTTAAAAAAAATTAAAAATTATTATAATTTCAAACGTTATAACCTTCAAAAATTAAAAAAAAATCAAAAAATTAAAATTTTTATTTTTTCATTCTTTAAATAAAAACGATAAAACACTAAAGGCCTAAATAGTTAAATCACTATACCCCAAAACACCTAAATACTAAAACCTTTAAACTAGTATATCTTGAATAATAAATAATAAATCTCTATTTTATTTGTATTCTTTATAATTTTAAATATTCATTTTAATTATTTATTAGTTTATTTTTATCGAATTATAAATTAAAAATAAATTATGAGGAAGACAAATATAATTAAAATCATTTACTTTTAAAAACAAAAAAAATAAACTTATAAAAAAAAGCAAAACATCTAAGAAAGTATTATTTTGTAATATATTTTACTTTGATTTTGAATAAATTTACGTTTTGCAAATATATTTAAAATAATATCTATCATATTAATAATAGTTTATTAATTTATTTTTTGATCATTAATATAATATATTTCAATATAATTGTTTATATTGAATTAACATGATATATAATTATTAAGATTATCATAACTAAATATAGTATTCACATATAAAAAAACATTTAAAAATTATTATATTTTCAAAGTTTATAACCTTCAAAAATGATAAAAAATAACAAAAATAAATTTTATGTTATATCATTGTTTAAATAAAACTTATAAACCATTAAATGCCTAAATACATAAATCTCTAAACGCATAAACCCTGAAGCCCCTAAATTATTAAACCTTTAAACTTGTAAACCTTAAATATAATTTAAATAATATATTAAAATATTAATTACAAAATAAATTATGAGTGATACAAATATAATTTAAATAATATATTTTTCATCAAAAAAACATATAAGCTTTTAAAATGATGCAAAAACTTAAAAAAATTATTATTTAGTAATAAATTTTAGATTTTGAATCATTTTAGGTTTTTAATTATATTTTAATTTATATATATCATATTAATAATAGTTTATTAATTTATCTTTTGATAATTGATATAATATCTACAATAAAATTGTTTATATTTAGTTTATATTATATATAGTTATTATATTTATTATTATTAAATATTGTATTCACCTTTTTAAAATTTTAAAAATTATTATATTTTAAAAGGTCATAACCTTTGAAAATTTTTAAAAATGTCAAAAATAAATTTTTTGTTATTTAATTATTTGAATAAAACCTATAAACCATTAAATGCCTAAATACTTAAATCAATAACTTCTAAATCTCGAAAACCCTAAAGAGATAAATTTTTTAAATATGTATATCCTAAATAATAAATAATAAATCAAATTTTTATTTTTTTCATTATAATTTTAAATATTCATTTTAATTATTTATTTGTTTATTTTTATATAAATATTAATTACAAAATAAATTATAAGTTATATAAATATAATTTTAATAAATTTTTTTTCAACAAAAAAATATAGATAAACTTAATTAAAGAAGAAAAAAATTAAAAACAAAAAAATATTATATAGTAATATATTTTGCTTTATTTCTGAATCATTTTAGGTTTTATAATTATATTTTAATTGATATCTAACTTATTAATAATAGATTATTAAAATTTTTTTTGATCATTATTAGAATATTTATCAATAAAAATGTTTATAATGAATTTATATGAAATATAAATTTAATAATTATTATAACTAAATACACAGTTAAATTAGTAAACTCCTAAATCTCGTAATGCCTAAATACAACAAACCATTAAACAGCTATAAACTACTTAATAATTAATAAATCAAATTTTTATTTCTATTTATTATAATTTTAAATTTTTATTTTAATTATTTATTAGTTTATTTATATAGAAATATTTATTACAAAATAAATTATGAGTGCGATAAATATAATTTAAATAATTTTTTTAATCAATTAAAGTATTTACGCTTATATAATAAGTAAAAATTTAAAAATTAAAAATTATTATTAAGTAAGATATTTTACTTTAATTTTGAATCAATTTGGGTTTTGTAAATATTTTTTAATAAATATCTATCTTATTATTAATAGTTTATTAATTTAATTTTTGATCATTATTATAATATCTATCAATAAAATTGATTATATTGAATTTATATTATATATAATTATTAATATTAATATAATTATATATTGTATTCACATTTCAAAAAATTTTAAATATTATTATATTTTCAAAGATCATAACCTATGAAAATGAGAAAAAATTAAATTTTTTTTATTTTATTGTTTAAATAAAACGTATAAGCCACTAAATGCATAAAAACATAAATCGCTAAACTTCTAAATGACAAAATATCTAACTACTTAAACAATCAAACTGGTATATATTAATAAAAAATCATAAATTTCATTTTTATTTTTATTCAGTTTAATTTTAAATTTTTATTTTAATTATTTATCAGTTTATTTTATAGAAATATTAATTACATAATAAATTATTAGTTAGATAGAACTAATTTAAATTAAACCAGTATGCCCTTAATAATAAATAATAAAATTCATTTTTTTTCATTATAATTTTAAATAATCATTTTAATTATTTATTTGTATATTTTTATATAATTATTAATTACAAAATAAATTATGAGTTAAACAAATATAATTTATATAAATTATTTTTCATCAAAAAAATTATAAATAAACTTTTTAAAAGAAAAAAAAATTTCAAAAAAAAATTATTATATAGTAATATATTATGCTTTTCTTTGAATCATTTTAATATTTGTAATTATATTTTAAATTATATCTATCTTATTAAAAATATATTATTAATTTATTTTTGATCATTATTAGAATTTTTATCAAAAAGAATGTTTATATTGAATTTATACGGTATATAAATATAATGATTATTATGACTAAATATTATATTCACTTTTGAAAGAAATTTTAAAATTATCACATTTTCAAAGGTTATAACCTTTGAAAATGTGAAAAAAAAATATTTTTTTTTATTATTTCATTGTTTAAATAAAACCTATACCCCACTAAATGACTAAACACTTAAATGACTAAGCTACAAAATCCTGATACCCCTATATAGATAATCCTCTAAACCTGTATACACTAAAAAATAATTAATAAATCTCATTTTTATTTGGTATCATTATAATTTAAAAAAATAATTTTGATTGTTTAGTTTTTTATTTATATATATATATTAATTATAAAATAAATTATGAGTTAAAAATATAATTTATTAAAAATACTTTTCATCAAAAAATAGATAAGCTTATAAAAATCATAAAAAATTAAAAACAAATAATTATTATTTAGTGATATATTTTGTTTTTCTTTTGAATCATTTTAGATTTGGATATTATATTTTAAGTAAAATTAATCTTATTCATAATAGATTTTTAATTTTTTTTTTGATAATTATTAGAATATCTATCAATAAAATTGTTTATATTGAATTTATATTATATATAATTATTATGATTATTATAAATATATATTGTATTCACTTTTGAAAAAAATTTAAAAATTATTATATTTTCAAAGGTTATAACCTTAAAAAATGAGAAAAAATAATAAAAATAAATTTTTTGTTATTTCATTTTTAAAATAAAACCTATAGAACATTAAAAGCTTACTTACTTAAATCAGTAAGCTCGTAGACCCCGAAACCCCTAAATACATAAACCTTTTAACAGCTATATACTAATTAATAAATAGTAAATCTCATTTTTATTTCTATTTATTATAATTTTAAATATTCATTTTAATTATTTATTGTTTAATATTTTTTTAAAAAATTAATTACAAAATAAATTTCGAGTGAGACAAATATTATTTAAATAATTTATTTTTAATCAAAAAAAATATAAGGTTATAAAAAGTAGGAAAATTTAAAAATTTAAATTAAATATTATTATTTATTAATATATTTTAATTTGATTTTGAATCATTTTGTGTTATGTAAATATATTTTAATTAATATTTATATTATTAATAATAGTTTATTAATTTAATTTTTGATCATTATTATAATATCTATCATTAAAATTGTTTATATTGAATTTATATGATATATAATTAGTAGGATTAATATAATTATACATAGTATTCACATTTCAAAAAATTTTAAATATTATTTTATTTTAAATGTTATAACGTTTGAAAATCAGAAAAAATCTAAAAAAAATTTTATTTTTTTATATAAATAAAACCTATAAACCACTAAATACCTAAAAACATAAATTAATAAACTCCTAAACGACAAAACTCCTAAATAATCAAACCATTAAACCCGTATACAACATATAATAAATCATAAATCTCATTTTAATTTGTATTCATTTTAATTTTAAATATTCATTTTAATTATTTATTAGTTATTTTTTATAGAAATATTAATTACAAAATAAATAATGAGCGAGACAACAATAATTTTAATAATTTATTTTTAATCACAAAAATATATAAGCTTATAAAAAGAATTAAAAATTTAAAAACAAAAAATTATTATATAGTAATATATTTTACTTTGATTTTGAATCATTCTATATAGGTTTTGCATAATTATATTTTAATTGCTATCACTCTTATTAAGTATAGTTTATTAATTTATATTTGATCAATTTTATAATATCTAATAATAAAATTACTTATATTGAATTTAAATGTCTTATAATTATTAAGATTATTATAACTAAATATTATATTTAGATTTGAAAATAATTTATAAATTATTATTTTTTCAAAGGTTATAACCTTCAAAAATGAAAAAAAAATCACAAAAATAATTTTTTTATTTAAATAAAACTTATAAACCACTAAATGGCTAAACATTTAAATCTCCAGACTCCTAAACCCCAAAACCCCCTAAATACTTAAACCATTAAACTATATAACTTGAATAATAAATAATAAATCTCATTTTTATTTGTATTTATTATAATTTTAAATATTCATTTTAATTATTTTTTAGTTTATTTTTATACAAATATTAATTACAAAATAAATAATGAGCGAGACAACTATAATTTTAATAATTTATTATTAATCAAAAAAATATATAAGCTTATAAAAAGAAGTAAAAATTTAAAAACAAAAAATTATTATTTAGTAATATATTTTACTTTGATTTTGAATCATTATATATAGGTTTAGCAATTATATTTTAATTGCTATCAATCTTATTAAGAATAGTTTATTAATTTATTATTTGATCAATTTTATAATATCTAACAATAAAATTACTTATATTGAATTTAAATGTCTTATAATTATTAAGATTATTATAACTAAATATTATATTTACATTTGAAAAAAATTAAAAAATTATTATATTTTCAAAGGTTATAACCTTCAAAAATGATAAAAAATCACAAAAATATATTTTTTATTCTTTTATTATTTAAATAAAACTTATAAACTACTAAATGCCTAAACATTTAAATCTCTAGACTCCTAAAGCCCAAAACCCCCTAAATACTTAAACCATTAAACCTATATAACCTAATAATAAATAATAAATCTCATTTTTATTTGTATTCATTATAATTTTAAATATTCATTTTAATTATATTTTAGTTTATTTTATAGAAATATTAATTACAAAATAAATAATGAGTGAGACATAATTTAAATAAATTATATTTTATGAAAAAAAATATAATCTTATAAAAAGAAACAAAATTTCAAAAATTTAAAATTTTATTTAGTAATATAATTTACTTTGATTTTGAATTATTTTGGGTTCTGCAAATATATTTTAATTAATATCTGTCTTATTAATAATAGTTTATTATTTTATTTTTTGATCATCAAAATAATATATATTAATAAATTTTTTATATTGAATTTACATCAAATATAATTATTAATATTATTATAACTTAGTATTGTATTCATATTTTAGAAATAATAAAAAATTATTATATTTTCAAAGGTTATAACCTTTGAAAATCACGAAAATTCATAAAAATATATTTTTTGTTATTTCATAGATTAAATAAAACCTATAAATCAATAAATAAAACCTAAATATGTAAACATATAAATCAATAAACTCATTAACCCCAAAACCACAATAAACTTAAACCATTAAATAAGTATACCCTAAATAATAAATCATAAATCTCATTTTTATTAGTATTCATTTTAATTTAATATATACATTTTAATTATTTATTAGTTTATTTTTATAGAAATATAAATTAAAAAATAAATTAATAGTGAGACAAATATAATTTAAATAATTTATTTTTCATCAAAAAATATATAAGCTTATAAAAGGGTACAAAAAATTAAAAATTTAAAATTAATATTTAATAAAATATTTCACTTTGATTTTGAATCATTTTAGGTTTTGTAAATATATTTTAAACAATATTTATCTTATTAATAATTGTTTATTAATAAGATTATCATAACTAAATATAGTATTCACATTTTAAAAAAATTTAAAAATTGTTATAGTTTCAAAGGTTATTTCCTTCAAAAATGAGAACAAACAACAAAAAAAAAATTTTTTATTTTATTTTTAAAATAAAACCTATAAACTACTAAATGCCTAAAGACTTGAATAACTAAATTCTTAAATCCAAAAACTCCTAAATATATAATCTTTTAAACCTATATATTTTATCTTATTAATAATAGTTTTATTTAATATCTATCTTATTAATATATTTTACTTTGATTTAGAATCATTTTAGGATTTGCAAATAAATTTTATTTAATATCTATTTTATTAATAATAGTTTATTAAATTATTTTATTATCGTCATCATAATATCTATAAAAAAATTATTTATATTGAATTTACATAATATATAATTATTTAGATTATTATAACAAAATAATATTTTCACATTTTAAAAAAATTTAAAAATTATTAAGTTTTTAAAGGTTATAACTTTTGAAAATAAGAAAAAATAAAAAAATAAATTTTTAGTTATTAGATTTTTTAAATAAAAACTATAAACCACAAAATACCTAAATTCTTAATGACTAAACTCCTAAACACCGAAGCCCATAAATACATAAGCCTTTAAATTAGTATACTCTAAATAATAAATAATAAATCTCATTTTTATTAGTATTCATTATAATTATAAATATTGATTTTAATTATTTATCAGTTTATTTTTATAGAAATATTAATTACAAAATAAATTATTATTGAGATAGATATAATATAAATAATTTATATTTTATAAAAAAAATATAAGATTATAAAAAGAGGCAAAATTTTTAAAACAAAATATTATTATTTAGTAATTTATTTTAATAAATTTTGAATAATTTTAGATTTTGCAATTATATTTTAATTTATATCATTCTAATTAATAATAGTTTATTAATTTATTTATTGATCATTATTATAATATCTATTAATAAAATTATTTATATTGATTTTACATTATATATAATTATCAAGCTTATTATAACTAAATATTATGTTCACATTTTAAAAAAATTTAAAATTATTATATTTTCAAAGGTTATAAACTTCAAAAATTAGATAAAATCACTTAAGGGATAAACACTTAAATGACTAAACCCCAAAACACCTAAATACATAAACCATTAAACCTCTATATCCTGAATAATAAATAATAAATCTCATTTTTATTTGTATTCATTATAATTTTAAATATTTATTTTATTTATTTATTAGTTTTTTTAATAAAATTATAAATTACAAAATAAATTTTTGAGGAAGACAAATATAATTTAAATAATTTATTTTTAATAACAAAAATATAAACTTATAAAAAAGCAAAATATTAAAAAAATTATTATTTAGTAATATATAATTTGATTTTGAATAAAATTAGATTTTGCAAATATATTTTAAATAATATCTATCTTATTAAAAATAGTTTATTAATTTATTTATTGATCAATATTATAATATCTAGCAATGTTATTATTTATATTGAATTTAAATGACTTATATTTATTAAGATTATTATAACTAAATATTATATTTCCATTTAAAAAAAATTTAAAAATTTTTATATTTTCAAAGTTTATAACCTTGAAAAATTAGAAAAAAAAATAAAAATAAATTGTTAGTTATATCACTGTTTAAATCAAACTTATAGACCAATAAATGCCTAAAGACTTAAATCTAAACACTTTTAAACACAAAAGCCCTTAAATACTTAAAACTTTAAACTCGTAAACCTTAAATATAATTTAAATAATTTATTTTTCATCAAAAAAAAATATAAGCTTATAAAAAGAAGAAAAAAGTAAAAAACAAAAATTATTATTTCATAATAAATTTTACATTGATTTTGAATAATTTTAGGTTTTGCAATTATATTTTAATTTATATCTATCATATTAATAATAACATATTAATTTATTTTTTGATAATTGATATCATATCTATCAATAATTTGTTTATATTTAGTTTATATTATATATAATTATAATGATTCTTATTACTAAATATTGTATTCACATTTTATAAAAAATTTAAAATTATTATATTTTCAAAGGTTATAACCTTTGAAAATATGAGAAAATATCAAAAATATTTTTTTGGTTATTTCATTATTTAAATAAATTCTATAAACTACTAAATGCCAAAATACTTAAGTCAATAACTCCGTAATCTCAAAAATCCTAAATAGATAATCCTTTTAAATTGGTATACCCTAAATAATAAATAATAAATCTCAATATTATATTTTTCATTATAATTTAAAATATTCATTTTAATTATTTATTCGTTTATTTTTATTATATATTAATAACAATATAAATTATGAGTTAGACAAATATAATTTATAAAATTATTTTTCATCAAAAAATATAGATAAACTTATAAAAAGAAGAAAAAATTTCAAAACAAAAATTTATTATATAGTAATATATATTGCTTTACTTCTGAATCATTTTAGGTTTTGTAATTATATTTTAATTGATATCTATCTTATTAATAATTAGATTCTTAATTTATTTTTTGATCATTATTAGAATATTTATCAATAAAATTATTTATATTGAATATATATGAAATATAAATATAATGATTATTATAACTAAATATTGAATTCACTTTTAAAAAAAATTTAAAAATTATTATATTTTGAAAGGTTATAACCGTCAAAAATGATAAAAAATGACAAAAATAATTTATTTGTTATTTTATTATTTAAATAAAACTTATAACCACTAAATGCCTAATCATTTAAATATCTAGACTCCTTAACCCCAAAACCCCCTGAATACTTAAACTATTAAACCTATAAACCTGAATAATAAATAATAAATTTCATTTTTATTTGTATCCATTATAATTTTAAATATTCATTTTAATTATTTTTTAGTTTATTTTTATAGAAATATTAATTACAAAATAAATAATGAGTGAGATATATAATTTAAATATATTATTTTTTATGAAAAAAAATAAGCTTATAAAAATAAACAAAATTTCAAAAATTTAAAATTTTATTTAGTAATATAATTTACTTTGATTTTGAATTATTTTGGGTTCTACAAATATATTTTAATTAAAATCTATCTTATTAATAATAGTTTAATAATTTATTTTTTGATCATTTTAATAATATATATTAATAAAATTTTTTATTTTAAATTTACATCAAATATAATTATTAAGATTATTATAACTAAGTATTGTATTCATATTTTAGAAAGATTAAAAAATTATTATATTTTCAAAGGTTATAACCTTTGAAAATCACGAAAATTCATAAAAATAATTTTTTTGTTCTTTCTTTGATTAAATAAATCCTATAAACACCAAAATGTGCAAACATATAAATCAAGAAACTCCTTAACCCCTAAACCACAAAAAACTTAAACCATTAAATAGGTATACCCTAAATAATAAATTATAAATCTCTTTTTATTTGTATTCATTATAATTTTAAATATTCATTTTAATTATTTATGAATTTATTTTTATAGAAAAATTAATTACAAAATAAATTAATTGTGAGACAGATATAATTTAAATAATTTATTTTTCATCAAAAAAATATATGTGCTTATAAATGAGGCAAAATTTTTAAAATAAAAAATTATTATTTAGTTATATATCTTATTTTGATTTTGAATCATTTTAGATTCTACAATTATATTTTAATTTATATCATTCTTATTAATACTAGTTTATTAATTTATTTATTGATCATTATTATAATATCTATTATTAAAATTATTTATTTTTAGTTTATATTATATATAATTTTTAAAATTTTATAACTAAATATTATATGCACATTTAAAAAAAATTAAAAATTATTATATTTTCTAAGGTTACAACCTTCAAAAATAAAAAAAATTCTGAAAATTAAATTTTTTGATTTTTAATTCTTTAAATAATAACTATAAATCACTAAAGGTCTAAACACTTAAATCACTAAACTCCTAAACCCAAAAAAACCTAAATACTTAAACCATTCAACCAGTATATCCTGAATAATAAATAAAAAATTTCAATTTTATTTGTATTCATTATAATTTTAAATAATTATTTTAATTATTTATTAGTTTATTATTATATAATTATAAATTACAAAAATAAATTATGAGTAATACAAATTAATTTAAATAATTTATTTATAATAACAAAAAGATAAAGTTATAAAAAAAGCAAAACATTTAAAAAATTATTATTAAGTAATATATTTTACATTGATTTTGAATAAATTTAGATTTTGCAAATATATTTTAAATAATATCTATCTTATTAATAATAGTTTATTAAATTGTTTTGATCATTATTATAATATCTAGCAATGTAATTATTTATATTGAATTTAAATGACTTATAATTATTAAGATCATTAAAACTAAATATTATATTTACATTTGAAAAAAAATTTAAAAATTATTATATTTTCACTTACAAATATAATTTTAATAATTTATTTTTCATCATAAAAAAATATAAGCTTATAAATAGAAGCAAAAACTAAAAAAAAATTATTATTTAGTAATTAATTTTACTTGGATTTTGAATATTTTTTGGTTTTGCAATTATATTTTAATTTATATCGATCTTATTAATAATAGCATATAAATTTATTTTTTGATAATTGATATCATATCTATCAATAAAATTGTTTGTATTAAGTTTATATTATATATAATTATAATAATTATCATTACTAAATATTGTATTCACATTTTTAAAAAATTTTAAAATTATTATATTTTCAAAGGCTATAATCTTTGAAAATGTGAAAAAATATCAAAAATAATAATTTTGTTATTTAATTGTTTAAATAAATCCTATCAACCACTAAATGTATAAAAACATAAATCGTTAAAGTCAAAACCAAAAAAACCTCTAAATACTTAAAATATTAAACTGGTATACATTAATAATAATTCATAAATCTCATTTTAATTTTTATTCAGTATAATTTTAAATTTGTATTTTAATTATTTATCTGTTTATTTTTATAGAAATATTAATTACAAAATAAATTATTAGTGAAACAAATCTAATTTAAATTAGACTGGTATACCCAAATAATAAAGATTGAATCTCAATATTATTTTTTTCATTATAATTGTAAATATTCATTTTAATTATTTATTTGTTTATTTTTATATAAATATTAATTTAAAAATAAATTATGAGTTAGACAAATATAATTTATATAAATTAATTTTCATTGAAAAAATATGGATTAACTTTTTAAATGAAAAAAAAATTTCAAAACAACAAATTATTATATAGTAATATATTTTGATTTCTTCTGAATCATTTAAAGTTTTTTTTATTATAATTTAATTGATATCTATCTTATTAATAATAGATTATTAATATATTTTTGATCATTTTTAGAAATTTATCAATAATATTAGTTTATATCGAATTTATATGATATATAAATATAATGATTATTATAACTAAATATTGAATTCACATTTGAAAAAAATTTAAAAATTATTATATTTCAAATGTTATAACCTTTTAAAATAGCAAAAAATAATAAAAATAATTATTTTGTTATTTTAATTTTTAAATAAAACCTATAAACCACTAAATGCATACACAGTAAAATCAGTAAACTCTTAAAGCCCGTAATGCCTAAATACACAAACCATTAAACTGCTATATACTACTTAATAATTAAGAAATCTAATTTTTATTTCAATTTATTATTATTTTAAATATTTATTTTAATTATTTATAAGCTTATTATATAGAAATATTTATTACAAAATAAATTATGAGTGCGACAAATATTATTTAAATAATTTTTATTTAATCAAAAAAAATATATATGCCTATAAAAGAAGTAGAAATTTAAAAATTAAAATTATTATCCAGTAATATATTCTACTTTAATTTTGAATCAATTTGGGTTTTGTAAATATTTTTCAATTAATATCTATCTTTTTATTAATAGTTTATTAATTTAATTTTTGATCATTATTATAATATCTATGAATTAAATTGTTTATATTAGATTTTATATGATATATAATTATTAAAATTATTATAACTAAATATTATATTCACATTTCAAAAAGTTTTAAATATGATTATATTTTCAAAGGTTATAACCTATGATAATGAAAAAAAAAATTACAAATTTTTTTTGTTATTTTATTGTTTAAATTAAACCTATAAACCACTAAATGCCTAAAAACATAAATTACTAAACTCCTAAACGACAAAATCTTTAAATACTTAAACTATTAAATAGGTGTACATTAATAAAAAATCATTAATCTCAATTTAATTTTTATTAAGTATAATTTTAAATTTTTATTTTAATTATTTAACAGTTTATTTTTATAGAAAGATTAATTACAAAATAAATTATTAGTGAGACAGATCAAATTTAAATAATTTATTTTTCATTAAAAAAATATATATATCCTTATAAAAAGAGGCAAAATTTTAAAAACAAAAATTTATTATTTAGTAATATATTTTATTTTTATTTTGAATCATTTTAGATTTTGCAATTATATTTTAATTTATATCATTCTTATTAATAATAGTTTATTAATTTTTTATTGATCATTATTATAATATCTATTAATAAAATTATTTATATTGAGTTTACATTATATATAATTATTAAGATTATTATTACTGAATATTATATTCACATTTAAAAAAAATTAAAAATTATTATAATTTCAAAGGTTATAACCTTCGAAAATTAAAAATAATCAAAAAATTAATTTTTTATTTTTTCATTCTTTATATAAAAACTATAAATCACTAAAGGCCAAAACACTTAAATCACAAAACCCCAAAACACCTAAATACTTAAACATGAAACTAGTATATCCTAAATAATAAATAATAAATCTCTATTTTATTTGTATTCATTTTAATTTTAAATATTCATTTTAATTATTTATTAGTTTATTTTTATAGAATTATAAATTAATAATTAATTATGAGGAAGACAAATATAATTTAAATAATTTACTTTTAATAACAAAAAATATAAACTTATTAAAAGAAGCAAAACATCAAAGAAAGTATTATTTTGTAATATATTTTTCTTTGATTTTGAATAAATTTATGTTTTGCAAATATATTTCAAATAATATCTATCTTATTAATAATAGTTTATTAATTTATTTTTTGATCATTAATATAATATATTTCAATATAATAGTTGATATTGAATTAACATGTTATATAATTATTATCATAACTAAATATAGTATTCACATAAAAAAAATTTAAAAATTGTTATATTTTCAAAGTTTATAACCTTTAAAAATGAGAAAAAATAACAAAAAAAAAATTTTATTGTATCATTGTTTAAATAAAACTTATAAACCATTAAATGCCTAAATACATAAATATCTAAACTCCTAAACCTCGAAGCCCCTAAATACTTAAACCATTAAATTCGTAAACCTTAAATATAATTTAAATAATTTATAGAAATATTAATTACAAAATAAATTATAAGTTATACAAATATAATTTAAATAATATATTTTTCATCAAAAAAATATATAAGCTTATTAAATGATGCAAAAACTAAAAAAAAGTATTATTTAGTAATAAATTTTACTTTGATTTTGAATCATTTTAGGTTTTTTAATTATATTTTAATTTGTATCTATCATATTAATAATAATTTATTAATTTATTTTTTGATAATTGATATAATATCTATCAATAAAATTATTTATATTTAGTTTATATTATATATAGTTTTAATATTTATTATTACTAAATATTGTATTCACAATTTTAAAAATTTTTAAAATTATTATATTTTCAAATGTTATAACCTTTGAAAATATTAAAAAATATCAATAATAAATTTTTTGTTATTTCATTGTTTGAATAAAAACTATAAACCATTAAATGCTTAAATACTTAAATCAATAACTTCTAAATCTCGAAAACCCTAAATAGATAAATTTTTTAAACATGTATATCCTAAATAATAAATAATAAATCTCATTTTTATTTTTTTCATTATAATTTTAAATATTCATTTTAATTATTTATTTGTTTATTTTTATAAAAATATTAATTACAAAATAAATTATAAGTTATACAAATATAATTTATATAAATTATTTTTCCTCAAAAAAATATAGATAAACTTAATAAAAAAAGAAAAAAATTAAAAACAAAAAAATATTATATAGTAATATATTTTGCTTTGTTTCTGAATCATTTTAGGTTTTGTAATTATATTTTAATAGATATCTAACTTATTAATAATAGATTATTAATTTATTTTTAGATCATTATTAGAATATTTATCAAAAAAAATATTTATATTGAATTAATATGATATATAAATTTAATATTTATTATAAATAAATACTGTATTCACTTTTGAAAAAATTTTAAAATTTTTATATTTTCAAAGATTATAACCTTTGAACATGTGAAAAAATAAAAAAAAATATTTTTTTTGTTATTTCATTGTTTAAATAAAACCTATAAATCACTAAATGCCTAAACAATTAAATCACTAATCTACAAAATCCTGATACCCCTATATAGATAATCCCTTAATCCAGTATACCCTTAATAAAAATTAATAAATCTCATTTTTATTTGTTTTCATTATAATTTAAAAAATTCATTTTTATTGATAAGTTATATATATATATATATATATATATTAATTATAAAATAAATTATAAGTTAAAAATATAATTTGTAAAAATTATTTTTCATCAAAAAATAGATAAGCTTATAAAAAGAATAAAAATTTAAAAACAATTATTTATTATTATGTAATATATTTTGCTTTGCTTTTGAATCATTTTAGGTTTTGATATTATATTTTAAGTAATATCAATCTTATTCATAATAGATTTTTAATTTATTTTTTGATAATTATTAGAATATTTATCAATAAAATTGTTTAGATTGAAATTATATGATATATAATTAATATGATTATTATAAATAAATATTGTAATCAGTTTTGAAAAAAAATTTAAAAATTATTATATTTTCAAAGGTTTTAATCTTAAAAAATGAGAAAGAATACAAATAATAAATTTTTAGTCATTTTATTTTTTAAATAAAACCTATTGACCATTAAATGATTACTTACTTAAATTAGTAAGCTCATAAAACTCGAAACCCCTAAATACATAAACCTTATAACAGTTGTATACTACTTAATAAATAATAAATCTCATTTTTATTTCTATTTATTATAATTTTAAATATTCATTTTAATTATTTATATTTTAATTTTTAGAAAAATTAATTACAAAATAAATTTCGAGTGAGTCAAATATTATTTAAATAATTTATTTTTAATCATAAAAAAATATAAACTTATAAAAAGATAGAAAATTAAAAAATTAAATATTATTATTTAGTAATATATTTTTATTTGATTTTGAATCATTTTGTGTTATATAAATATATTTTAATTAATATTTATATTATTAATAATAGTTTATTAATTTAATTTTTGATCATTATTATAATATCTATTATTAAAATTATTTATATCAATTTATATGATATATAATTAATAAGATTAATATAATTATACACGGTATTCACATTTCAAAAGATTTTAAAAATTATTTTATTTTTAAAGCTTATAACCTTTGAAAATCTAAAAAAAATCAAAAAAAAATTTTTATTTTTATTATATAGATAAAACTTATATACCACTAAATGCCTAAAAACATAAATTGCTCAACTCCAAAATGAAAAAACTCCTAAATAATCTATCCATTAAACTGGTATACCATATATAATCATTGGGCAATTGTACTTCCACGGACGTGAGATTAAGATACAGAAACACAGAAACAATAGAAAACAAGCAATATATATATCCCAATTCATTAACCTACCATGATATAATCAAAATATGAGAAATAAACACCGAAAATAATGTGGTTCACTAGCTGCTCAGTACGACTAGCTAAATCTACCAAAATAAATGCTTGTGTTATAGATTAAAACAACAGAAATGTCTTATAGTATGTAGCACATAGAATAGTCGTGATAAATCGCACAGAGAGAAGAGAGAGAGACGATGAACAGTTCCACGTGTCCAAAAACAGCCATCCGAATATAAAATTACAAAACATTTTATATTAAAATTTCTCTCGGTCCATTTAACCGGAGCAGTTCGGATCATGAGACGGGTCAGGCTCTGCTCTAATTTTGGCCCCCTGTCTGGTCAGTGAGACCTCCTTTATTGTGCTATTGCTGCATCCCCGGCCTCTTAATATTTCCTTTGCTGCACTTACATGAAAATATTAAAAAAGAAAAAATATTTGGTTATAAAACAGATTATCAAAAAATAAATTACATATACATCAATAATAAATCTTAAATCTCATTTTAATTTGTATTCATTATAATTTTAAATATTCATTTTAAATATTTATTAGTTTATTTTTTATATAAATATTAATTACAAAATAAATAATTAGTCAGACAAATATAATATTAATAATTTACTTTTAATAAAAAAATATAATCTTATAAAAAGAAATACAAATTTAAAAACAAAAAATTATTATTTAGTAATAAATTTTACATTGATTTTGAATGATTTTAGGTTTTGTAATTATATTTTAATTTATATCTATCATATTAATAATAGTTTATTAATTTATTTTTTGATAATTGATATAATATCTATCGATAAAATTATTTATAATTAGTTTATATTATATATAATTATAATGATTATTATTACTAAATATTTTATTAACAATTTAAAAAAATTTTAAAATTATTATATTAACAAATGTTATATTAACCTTTGAAAATGTGAAAAAATAATAAAAATAAATTTTTTTGTTATCTCATTGTTTAAATAAATCCTATAAACCACTAAATGCCTAAATACTTAAATTAATAACTACTAAATATCTAAAACCCTATAAAGATAATCATTTTAAACCGGTATACCCTAAATAATAAATAATAAATCTCAATATTATTTTTTTCATTATAAATTAAAATATTCATTTTAATTATTTATTCGTTTATTTTTATATAATTATTAATTACAAAATAAATTGAGTTAGACAAATATAATTTATATAATTATTTTTCATCAAAAAAATATAGACAAACTTTTTAAAAGAAAAAATATTCATAACAAAAAATTATTAAATCGTAATATATTTTGCGTTGTTTCTAAATCATTTAAGGTTTTGTAATTATATTTAAATTGATATCTATCTTATTAATAATAGAATATTAATATATTCTTTGATCATTATTAGAATATTTATTAAGAAAAATATTTATATTGAATTTATATGATATATAAATATAATGATTATATTAACTAAATATAATATTCACTTTTGAAAAAAATTTAAAAATTATTATATTTTCAAAGGTTATAACCTTTGAAAATATCAAAAAATAAAAAAAATTAAATTTTTTGATACTATTTTTAAATAACACCTTTAAATCACTAAATGCATACACAGTTAAATTAGTAAACTTCTAAACCTCGTAATGACAAAATACATAAACCATTAAACCACTATATACTACTTAATAATTAATAAATCTAATTTTTAATTCTATTTATTTTAATTTTAAATATTCATTTTAATTATTTATTAGTTTATTTTTATAGAAATATTTTTTACAAAATAAATTATGAGTGTAACAAATATAATTAAAAAATATACGTGCTTATAAAAGAAGTAAAAATTTAAAATTAAAAATTGTTTTCCAGAAATATATTTTACTATAATTTTGAATCAATTTGGGTTTTGTAATTAATTTTTAATTAATAAGTATCTTAATATAAATAGTTTATAAATTTAATTTTAATCATTATTATAATATATATCAATAAAATTATTAATTGAATTTATATGATATATAATTATTAATATTATTATAACTAAGTATTGTATTCACATTTCAAAAAATTTTAAATATTATTATATTTTTAAAGGTTATAACCTATGAAAATGAGAAAAAATTATAGCAAATTTTTTTGATATTTTATTTTTTAAAATAATACGTATAAACCATTAAAAGCCTAAAAACATAAATCGCTAAAATCCTAAATGAAAAAAATTTCTAAATACTTAAATCATTAAACTAGTATACATTAATAATAAATCATAAATCTCATTTGAAATTTTATTCAGTATAATTTTAAATTTTTATTTTAATTATTTATCAGTTTATTTTTATAGAAATATTAATTACCAAATAATTTATTAGTGAGACAGGTCTAATTTAAATTAAAACAGTATCCCTAAATAATAAATATTAAATCTCATTTTTTTTCCTTATAATTTTAAATATTCATTTTAATTAATTATTTATTTATTTATATATAAATATTAATTACAAAATAAATTGAGCTAGACAAAAATAATTTATATAAATTATTTTTCATCAAAAAATTATAGATAAACTATTTAAAAGAAAAAAATTTTCAAACTAAAAATTATTATATTATAATATATTTTGCTTTGCTTTTGAATCATTTTAGGTTTTGTAATTATATTTTAATTGATATCTATCTTATTAATAATTGATTATTAATTTATTTTTTGACAATTATTAGAATATTTATCAATAAAATTGTTTATATTGAATTTACATGATAATATTATTATAAAGATTATTATAACTAAATATAATATTTACATTTGAAAATAATTTAAAAATTATTATATTTTTAAAGGTTTTTATCTTTTAAAATGATATAAAATCACAAAAATAATTTTTATTTTATTTTATTGTTTATATAAAACCTATAAACTACTAAATGCCTAAATGCTTAAATCATTAAACTCCTCAACACAAAAAACCCCAAAACCCTTAAATACTTAAACATTAAACCATCTTTAAAGGTTTAAGTATTTACAAATAATATATAAATATCTATCAATCAATAATAGTTTATTAATTTATTTTTTGATTATTATTATATTTATTATTATATTTAGTTTATTAATATCTAACAATAAAATTTTTTATTTTTAATTTACATGATATATAATTATTAAGTTTATAATAAATAAATATTGTATTCACATTTGAAAAAAAATTAAAATTTATTATATTTATAAAGGTTATATCCTTCAAAATTGATAAAAAATTTGAAAAATAATTTTTTTGTTATTTCATTATTTAAATAAAACATATAAACTACTAAATGCCTAACACTTAAATCACTAAACTCATAAACTCCTAAATACTTAAACCATTAAACTGGTATACCCTAAATAATTAATCATAAATCTCATTTTTATTTGTATTCATTATAATTTTAATATTCATTTTAATTATTTATTAATTTATTTTTATAGAAATATTAATTGCAAAATAAAATTATGAATGAGACATATAATTTAAATAATTAATCATCATCAAAAAAATTTATAAGCTTATAAAAAGAATCAAAGATTTAAAAATAAAAAATTATTATTTAGTAATATATTTTACTTTGATATTGAATCATTATAGGTTTTGCAAATCTATTTTAATTAATATCTATCTTATTAATAATAGTTTATTAATCTATTTTATGATAAGTATTATAATATCGATCAATAAAATTATTTATATTGAATTTACATGATATTTAATTTTTATGATTAAAATAATTAAATAGTATATTAACATTTGAAAAAAAAATTATAATATTTTCAATGGTTATAACCTTGAAAATGAGAAAAAATCATAAAAATAATTTTTTTGTTATTTAATTATTTAAATAAAACTTATAAACCACAAAATAACTAAATACTTAAATTACTAAACTCCTAAACCCTGATACTTATGCAACACACACACACATAGCTACGGACCACAGCACACAGGTGCACATTTTCTTGTCCATTTTAGTGTAGCATTTAGAGGGGCCAGCATGTCCTGAAAGTAGCCAAAAGTATGGGCCACCAGCTTGTAGAGTGCCCTGCTCGCAAGCCGGGATGATAACATTCAAACAACTGATGAGACCGAGCAAAGTTGTCGGGAGTAAACCCAGGAGTAGCTAGGAGTGGGTCCCTCTAGCCCTATCAGGTAGCATAGAGGGCCACCCAACAATTGCCTAACAGGAGTAGCGGATTATCCATGATTAATTGGAGAGCCGACAAAATCCGACGCATCACCAAGCAGGGCCAGTAAGCAATGAAGTCCAGACCAGCCACATGGGAGCGAAAGATTCAAACTTGTAGTTTATGTTTGTAGTATTATTTGTATTTTGGCCTTTGTATGTACCATGTACTTGTAGAGACGGATCATGACATACTCACATACACAATCTTGTCTATTCTCCATGTAGCATGCAATGAGGGCAACTGGACCCATTAGTATCTCTATGTGGGGCCCACTAATTCATTTTGTAAATACACATTAGGCGATGCTACACTCACCGGAGTAGAAGACCGATCTTTATAGCATTTTGTAATTTTACTTGTATTCTAGCTTGGTTGTACGCGTAGATAATTAGACTATGAGATGGATCTCATCACACATGCACACCGATGTATGCATATTTTTTGATATTTTATTGGTGCAACATAGAGCCACTTCTTGGAACTCGAGGATGAAGCATTCTAACCCAACACTTACTCTTTTGAGGATCATTGGAGCAAAATAATGTGGAATTTAGAGGTTAGAATGAATTGACAAAGTGCCGTAGATATGGACTTGTTGATTTCTGGGTATTCAGTTTTACATGTATTTTATTGCATAGCAATGACATAGGCAAACGTTTGATGCTGCATGTCAAACACATGCACAATCTTATATTTGCATAGTTTTAATATGGTGCATAATTCAGGTTCCTCGAAAAGGCTTGGAAAAATTCGAATGGAAAGGTTGTTGTGTGCATAATGACTCACTACCAACTCTAAAGTCCGAGAATGACAGGTGATTTTAGTTGTATTCGTATGCTTGGAATTATTAGGCATTATGTTTTTTATGTATTTTATGCATATAATCATTAAGGTGCATAGGATTTGGTGGTATTGCCTAAATTATTATGATTTTTAGTCACTTGTAAGTTGTGTGCCTAAATGATAAATAAAGTGTGTATTTTCCAAAAAAAAACAAAAAAAAATCATAAACCCTAAACTTTAAATCCTAAACCTTAAACCATAAACTATAACCCTAATCCATAAACCCTAAATCCTAAATATCATGTTTTGCACTTTTATAATCAAATGACTAAGTGTTAAATTTAAATTGAAATTCACAACATTTAGGAATGTCACAGATTTATCATTTTGTATATGTAACACAAAGTCATGACTCAAGGGGTGAGTTATGGATTCAGTCACTTTCTTGCTTTAGATTATTGTAGTATTAGCAATGGTCATGATTGTATATTTTGTCTCTAGAACACAAAATCATATCGATGAGAATATGCCATAACTTGTGTCTCTCTGTTGAACATATTGTTATGGCACTAAGAATGATCATGAATACATATTTAATCACTATAATACTGGGTAACAGTATTGGATATGACCATAGCTTGTGCATTTTATCTTTATATTGCAAAGTCATTGCACTAGGAATGATTGTAACTTTGGACATTCCTCAAGAGCAAAATTCATGACCCTAGAAATAGTTAAAGCTCGAGTACTACACTTTATAATTTCTATGGCTAAAATTCTTGGGATTGGAAATATCACTATGGCTTTTTCCTTTGATTTGTGACGTCAAGTGTCAATATGCAAGACTAATATTGAGAGCAATTATTAAAACCTTTTATACGTTTGAATATGATTCATTTACACCTTTTTGGGTATTGTGAGCTTGTATACATTACTCATTTAATATAAAAAGAAAGAAATGATACTTTTCATATCCATGAGGATATAAAAAAGGCTTAGACATGCCAATAAAATATATTTTTTGATTCTTGATTGAAAGAGATCCCATACTTCTTGCCCTGCTCAAACTGCCCTGGGGCTAGTTTGTTCTAATAGGCTACAAGGTGTTTATTTTTTTAGAGGTGAACTATGTTTTAAAAAAATTTCTTTGAGTGTGTGCATGAGATATATTTTAGAAGAAATTACAATAATCAATATAAATAGCATCCTCAACAAATAGTTATTTCAACACATAGGGGTACAACATTGGTTTAGTATGTTAGCATACATGAGTCAAATTACCTTTGATAGCCCGGTGATTCAACATCAAATATGATGACATAATAGAGATAAAGTAAAACACATATTATTTTGGTTAGAGCTTTAGAAATCATTCTAGAGTTGAGAGAGGACCAAAATAAATTATTTTAATTATTCAGTATAATTTTAATTTTTATTTTAATTATTTATCAGTTTATTTTTATAGAAATATTAATTACAAAATAAATTATTAGTGAGACAAATCTAATTTAAATTAAACCGGTATATCCTAAATAATAAAGAATAAATCTCATTTTTTTCATTTTAATTTTATATATTCAAATTTTATTATTTATTTGTTTATTTTTATATAAATATTAATTACAAAATAAATTATGTGTACACAAATATAATTTATATAAATTATTTTCTTTCAAAATAATATAGATATACTTTTTAAAAGAAACAAAAATTTCAAGATAAAAAATTATTATATAGTAATATATTTTGCTTTCTTCTGAATTATTTTAGGTTTTGTAATTATATTATAAATGATATCTATCTTATTAATAATAGATTTTTAATTTATTTTTTCATTATTATTAAAATATTTATCAATAAAATAGTCTATATTGAATTTATATGATATATAAATATAATGATTATTATAACTAAATATTGAATTCACTTTTGAAAAAAATTTTAAAATTGATATATTTTCAATGGTTATAAACTTTCAAAATATCAAAAAATAATAAAAATAAATGTTTTGTTATTTTAATTTTTAAATAAAACTTATAAACCACTAAATGCATACACAGTAAAATCAGTAAACTTCTAAGTCCCGTAATGCCTAAATACATAAACCATTAAACTGCTATATAGTACTTAATAATTAAGAAATCTTATTTTTATTTCAATTTATTTTTATTTTAAATATTCAATTTAATTAATTATAAGTTTATTTTATAGAAATATTTATTACAAAATAAATTATGAGTACGACAATTATAATTTAAATAATATATTTTTAATCAAAAAAAAAATATATACGCGTATAAAAGAAGTAAAATTTTAAAAATTAAAAATTATTATCCAGTAATATTTTTTACAATAATTTTGAATCTATTTGGGTTTTGTAAATATTTTTTAATTAATATCAATCTTATTAATAATAGTTTTTTAATTTAATTTTTGATCATTATTATAATATCTATCATTAAAATTATATATATTGAATTTATATGATATATAATTCGTATGATTAATATAATTACAAATTTAATATAATTATACATAATATTCACATTAAAAAAATTTTAAATATTATTATATTATCAAATGTTATAACCTATTAAAATGACAAAAAATTACAAATTTTTATTATTATTCAATTATTTTAATAAAACCTATAAACCACTAAATGCCTAAAACATAAATCGCTTAAGTCATAAACAACAAAACCTCTGAATACTTATAATATTAAACTGGTATGCATTAATATTAATTCATAAATCTCATTTTAATTTTTATTCAGTATAATTTTAAATTTTAATTTTAATTATTTATTAGTTTATTTTTAAAGAAATATTAATTACAAGATAAATTATTAGTGAGATAGATCTAATTTAAATTACATTGGTATACCCAAATAATAAAGATTAAATCTAAATATTATTTTTTTCATTTTAATTGTAAATATTCATTTTAATTATTTATTTGTTTATTTTTATATAATAATATTAATTTAAAAATAAATTATGAGTTACACAAATATATTTTATATAAATTAAGTTTCATCAAAAAAATATGGATAAACTTTTTAAAAGAAAAATAAATTTCAAAACAACAAATTATTATATAGTAATATATTTTGATTTCTTCTGAATCACCTTAGGATTTTTTATTATATTTTAATTGATATCTATCTTATTTATAATAGATTATAAATTTATTTTTTGATCAGTATTAGAATATTTACTAATAAAATTATTTATATTGAATTTATATGATATATAAAGATAATGATTATTATAACTAAATATTGAATTTACTTTTGAAAAAAATTTTAAAATTATTATATTTTCAAAGGTTATAACCTTTGAAAATATCAAAAAATAATAAAAATAAATGTTTTGTTATTTTATTTTTTTAAAAAAAACCTATAAACCACTTAAGGCATACACAATTAAATCAGTAAACACCTAAACCCCGTAATACCTAAATACATAAACCATTAAACTGCTATATAATACATAATAATTAATAAATCTAATTTTAATTTCTATTTATTATAGTTTTAAATATTCATTTTAATTTTTTATTAGTTTATTTTTATACAAATATTTATTATAAAATAAATTATGAGTGCGACAAATATAATTTATATATATTATTTTTAATTAGAAAATATATATACGCTTATAAAAGAAGTACAAATGTAAAAATTAAAAATTATTATCAAGTAATATATTTTACTTTAATTTTGAATCAATTTGGGTTTTGTAAATATTTTTTAATTAATATCTATTTTATTATCAGTAGTTTATTAATTTAATTTTTGATCATTATTATAATATCTATCAATAAAATAGTTTATTTTGAATTTATATGATATATAATTATTAAAATTATTATAACTAAATATTGTATTCACATTTCAAAAAATTGTAAATATTATTATATTTTCAAAGGTTATAACATATGAAAATGAGAAAAGATTAAAATTTTTTTTTGTTATTTCATTATTTAAATAAAACCTATAAACTACTAAATGCTTAAAAACATAAATCGCTAAACATCTAAATGACAAATCTTTTAAATACTTAAATATTAAATTGGTATACATTAAAAATAAATCATAAATCTCATTTTAATTTTTATTAAGTATAATTAAAATTTTTATTTTAATTATTTAACAGTTTATTTTTATTGAAATATTAATTACAACATAAATTATTAGTGAGATGGATCTAATTTAAATAATTTCTTTTTCATCATAAAATATATATATCCTTATAAAAAGAGGCACAATTTTAAAAACAAAAATTTATTATTTAGTAATATAATTTATTTTTATTTTGAATCATTTTAGATTTTGCAATTATATTTTTATTTATATGATTCTTATTAATAATAGTTTTTAATTTTTCATTGATCATTTTTATAATATGTATTAATAAAATTATTTATATTGAGTTTATGTTATATATAATTATTAAGATTATTATAACTAAATATTATATTCACATTTTTAAAAAATTAAAAATAAATATATTTTCAAAGGTTATAACATTTAAAAATTAAATAAATAATCAAAAAATTAAATTTTTTTTTCATTCTTTAAATAAAAATTATAAATCACTAAAGGCTTAAACACTTAAATCACTAAACCCAAAAACACCTAAATACTTAAACCATTAAACTAGTATATCCTGAATAATAAATAATAAATCTCTATTTTATTTGTATTCTTTATAATTTTAAATATTCATTTTAATTATTTATTAGTTTATTTTTATCGAATTATAAATTAAAAATAAATTATGAGGAAGACAAATATAATTAAAATTATTTACTTTTAAAAACAAAAAAATATAAACTTATAAAAAGAAGCAAAACATCTAAGAAAGTATTATTTTGTAATATAATTTACTTTGATTTTGAATAAATTTACGTTTTGCAAATATATTTAAAATAATATCTATCATATTAATAATAGTTTATTAATTTATTTTTTGTTCATTAATATAATATATTTCTATATAATTGTTTATATTGAATTAACATGATATATAATTATTAAGATTATCATAACTAAATATAGTATTCACATATAAAAAAACATTTAAAAATTGTTATATTTTTAAAGTTTATAACCTTCAAAAATGATAAAAAATAACAAAAATAAATTTTTTGTTATATCATTGTTTAAATAAAACTTATAAACCATTAAATGCCTAAATACATAAATCTCTAAACTCCTAAACCCTGAAGCCCCTAAATTCTTAAACCTTTAAACTTGTAAACCTTAAATATAATTTAAATAATTTATTGAAATATTACTTACAAAATAAATTATAAGTGATACAAATATAATTTAAATAATTTATTTTTCATCAAAAAAATATATAAGCTTATAAAATGATCCAAAAACTAATAAAAAATTATTATTTAGTAATAAAGTGTACTTATATTTTGAATCATTTTAGGTTTTTTAATTATATTTTAATTTATATCTATCATATTAATAATAGTTTATTAATTTATTTTTTGATAATTGATATAATATTTATCAATAAAATTGTATATATTTATTTTATATTATATATAGTTATAATAATAATTTTTACTAAATATTGTTTCACATTTTAAAAAAAATTTTAAAATTATTATATTTTCAAATATTATGACATTTTAAATTTTGAAAAACTATCAAAAATAATTTTTTTGTTATTTCATTGTTTAAATAAAAGCTATAAATCATTAAATGCATAAATACTTAAATCAATAACTTCTAAATCTCGAAAACCCTAAATAGATAAATTTTTTAAAAAGGTATATCCTAAATAATAAATAATAAATTTCATTTTTATTTTTTTTCATTATAATTTTAAATATTCATTTTAATTTTTTATTTGTTTATTTTTATATAAATATTAATTACAAAATAAATTATAAGTTATACAAATAAAATTTATATAAATTATTTTTAAACAAAAAAAATATAGATAAACTAATTAAAAGATGAAAAAAACTAAAAACAAAATATTATTATATAGTAATATATTTTGCTTTTTTCTAATTTATTTTAGGTTTTGTAATTATATTTTAATTGATATCTAACTTATTAATAATAGATTATTAATTTATTTTTTGATCTGCATTAGTATATTTATCAATAAAAATAGTTATATTTAATTTATATGATATATAAATTTAATCATTATTATAACTAAATATTGTATTCACTTTTAAAAAAAATTTTAAATTATTATATTTTCAAAGATTAAGCTTTGAACATGTGAAAAAACGAAAAAAATATTTTTTTTTATTTCAACGTTTAAATAAAACCTATAAATCACTAAATGCCTAAACACGTAAATCACTAAACTACAAAATCCCGATACCCCTATATAGATAATCGTTTAAACGGGTATCCCCTAAATTATAATTAATAAATCTCATTTTTTTGTTTTCATTTTAATTTAAAAAATTCATTTTGATTGTTTAGTTATATATATATATATATTAATTATAAAATAAATTATGATTTAAAAATCTAATTTATAAAAATTATTTTTCATCAAAAAATAGATAAGCTTATAATAGAATAAAAATTTAAAAACAAATAATTATTATTAAGTAATATATTTTTCTTTGCTTTTGAATCATTTTAGGTTTTGATATTATATTTTAAGTAATATCAATCTTATTCATAATAGATTTTTAATTTATTTTTTGATAATTATTAGAATACCTATCAATAAAATTGTTTATATTGAATTTATATGATATATAATTATTATGATTATTATAAATAAATATTTATTCAATTTTGAAAAAAATTTAAAAATTATTATATTTTCAAAGGTTATAACCTTTGAAAATATCAAATAAAATAAAAATAAATTTTTTTTTAAATATAACTCATAAACCACTAAATGCATACACAATTAAATTAGTAAACTCCTAAACCTCGGGATTCCTAAATACATAAACCATTAAACTGATATATACTACTTAATAATTAATAAATCTAATTTTGATTTCTATTTGTTATACTTTTAAATATTCATTTTAATTATTTATTTGTTTATTTTTATTGAAATATTTATTACAAAATAAACTATGAGTGCGACAAATATAATTTAATTAATTTATTTTTAATAAAAAAAATATAAGGTTAAGAAATAAAAATTTTAAAAATTAAAAATTATTATCCAGTAATATATTTTACTTTAATTTTGAATCAATTTGAGTTTTGTAAATATTTTTTAATTAATATCTATCTTTTTATTAATAGTTCATTAATTTAATTTTTGATAATTATTATATTGTCTATCAATAAAATTGTTTATATTGAATTTATATGATATATAATTATTAATATTATTATAACTAAATATTGTATTCACATTTCAAAAAATTGTAAATATTATTATATTTTTAAAGGTTATAACCTATGAAAATGTTAACAAATTATACAAAATTTTTTTGTTCTTTTATTTTTTTATATATAAAACCAAAAAAAGCCTAAAAACATAAATCGCTAAACTTTTAACGACAAAACATCTAAATATTAAACAATTAAACTGGTATACATTATTAATAAATCTTAAATCTCATTTTAATTTTTATTCAGTATAATTTTAAATTTTTATTTTAATTTTTTATCAATTTATTTTTATATAAATATTAATTACAAAATAAATTATTAGTAAGACGGATCTAATTTAAATTAAACTGTTATCCATAAATAATAAATAATAAATAATAAATAATAAATCTCATTTTTTTTTATAATTTTAAAGATTCATTTTAATTAATTAATTAATTATTTATATATAAATATTAATTACAAAATAAATTATGAGTTAGACAAATATAATATATATAAATTATTTTTCATCAAAAATATATATATAAACTTATTAAAAGGAAACAAATTTAAAAACTAAAAATTATTATATAGTAATATATTTGTATTTGCTTCTGAATTATTTTAAGTTTTGTAATTATATTTTAATTAATAACTATCTTTTTATTAATGGATTATTAATTTATTTTTTGATTATTATTAGAATATTAATCAATAAACTTGTTTATATTGAATTTCTATAATATATAAATATAATGATTAGTATAACAAAATATTGTATTCACATTTGAAAAAATTTTATAAATTATTATATTTTAAAAGGTTATAACCTTTGAAAACATCAAAAAATAATAAAAGTTAATTTTTTGTTGTTTTATTTTTTAAATAAAACCTATAAACCACTCAATGCTAGGGGTGCTCATTGGACGGGACGGGATGTGGATTACAAATCACCAGTCCCTTCCCATAATTTGAAGATTTTTTTTTGAAAATCCAGACCCATCCCATAAGTTGAAAATATCGGGACGGGATGGGATGGAGATCGGGGATTTTGGGTAGGATAAAGTGGTTCCGAGACGGAATGGAGTTCGGACATTTTTTTCAATTTATTTCCTTCAAACCAGCCAAGTTAGTTCACGTCTAAACCTTTTGTTGTACCATTTCTCATTCCTTAGTTATGTATCTTTCAAACTCAAATTGGGCCAATTTTGTTTTGTCAAATAGGCTGAATACCGCAAACAAGTTCCTTTACCTAGTCAAAAGCTTTGATGTGCAGAAAAGGATAGAAATGTTAAATAGAACGTAACTGAGTTGTGTGCTTAATTTGGTTTTTTGTTTTTTCTCAAGTTGGTTTTGTTCAGCCGAGTGAAAGTTAACCATAATAGTTATACTACATTTTTTAAACAATAACTTAAAATATTAAGGAATAGCTAAAGATGACCACTAACATTGGTAGCAGCAATTACTACTTAAGTAATTGCTAAAATTAGGCAGCTTAATATAACAAAAAAAAATACAACTAATAACTACCATGATAATAATCATTTCTATGTTCTGTCCTGGAACAGTAAAAAAAATTCAAACCCAATTAATTATCTCTTCTACAACTCCTCCCTTCTCTTCCTCCACTGTAGAAGGACAACCAAAGATGAAAAGGTGTAAATCATGAAGACATAAATTTCTAAGATAAAACATTAATAAAAAAACAAATTATTACCTTATAAAATTTAATACACCCATTCCAAATTTTGTTGGCCAACTATAGTTGAAAGAATATTTAGATCTTGTGACCCTTCTGAATATTGTAATTGAACTATATTTTTATTAAATTGAATGAATAAAATAAGTAAATATGAAATTAAAATTGACAAGATTTGTATACTAACCTGATTCATTATTATCAAGGTCTTGAACTAATTCTTCAATTTCAATAGGTTTTTTTGAGTTTCTCAACCAATCTTGTAGACATATGAGAACTTCAGCTGTAATAGGTGTTAAAGAACTCCTAAATTTATCTAAAGTTCTCCCCCCAGTGCTAAATGTAGATTTGTAGGCCACAGTAGATGCTTGGATAACAAATACATCTCTTGCTACATTTGCCAAAGAAGAATACCTAACATCAATTACCTTCCACTAGTTTAGAAGATCAAAATCAATTCTATTTTTTACAAGTTTGTCCTCCAAGTACCTATCCAACTCTTCCAAAGCTGCAACTTCATGTTCTTTCTCCAATTCAACAAAAAAAATCATCAACATAAGTATCACTACCATCAAAGAAATCATCATTTTTCTTCAACACAGTAGAAGAGAAATCATCTTCTTTTGATCCATCTTTATTTAAATATTTATAATCATCCATCATCTCATTTAAAGCATTTATAACCTTTTTCATCAAATTTTTAGCCAATTCCTCTCCATAATGCTAAGTGTACTTAACCTTGAGATATTTGAGCTTATATATAGGATCCAACACTACTGCTACAAAAAGCGTAATAATTTTTGAGTGAAGAGAACCCCAATATTTGTTGAATTTATGCCTCATTTTCATACCTATTTCAGACACCATTGTATCTCTACTATTTTCACAAAGCTCAATTTTTTTTGAAAATTCGAATAATCTCAGAAAAATAAACGCTAGAGGTAGATTATTATAAGCCCGAAAATTTACAAGTTACCTCATAAAAAGTTTTCAAGAAACATGTCAAAATTTTGGCTTTTTGTTCAGTCTCTCTCTGTTGGAATGTTTGAACCAAACTCTTTCAAAAACCTTTTGTCTTTGTCCTCCATTATCAAATTCTTTTTGATATTTTATATCAGTTTGTAGCATAAAATAAGTTGAATTCCATCTTGTAGGACAATCTAATTGCAATGTAGATTCATATGTCAAGTTTGCTTCTTCAACACATAACTTAAACATATCTAATCTTTTAGGACTGCTCCTCACATATTTCACCACACCTCTAGTTTTTTGAATAGCACCCTCAACTACTACAATGCCATCTCTGACAATTAAGTTTAGGATATGAGCACAACATCTCATATCAAAATGCTCGCCTCACAAAGGTACAACACTTTTCTTCACAAGCCTTTTTTTCATTTGTTCAACTTCAATATCAATATTTGTTGCATTGTCAACTATAATGCACATCAACTTTCTCAAACCCCATTCATTAATTCAAAACTCAATAGCATTTCTAATATTAACTCTAAAATAACTTTTAATTACACAAAAGTTCAAAAGCCTTTTATGCATATTCCATTGAGAATCAATGAAATGAACAGTCAAACATATATAAGTCAAATTTTAAATGCTAGTCCACGTTTTGGTAGTCAATGAAACTCTACCACAATGAGATGATACGCTATCAAATAATTTCTTCTTTTCCTTCACAAACAAAGAATAACAATCCCTCAACATAGAGTGCCTAGATGAAATTTTAAATTGAGGCACACTAACTTCACAAAACTCCTTAAACTAATCCCTCTCAACAAAACAAAAAGGCAATTCATCTTTTATGTTAATTTTCACCAAAGCCTCCCCAACTAGTTGTTGATCAAATTGCCAACAAGTAAATTTTTATCCTCTGAAATAGTACCTTTAGTGAAACTCAACAAAGATTGTGACTTGCCTTTACCTTCGTGAGCTTCTATTAATTTTTTTTATGAGCAAATTTTCTAAAGTCTCTCTCAAGTATTTCCATAAACCAGAAGTACCTTGATCACTTTTTGCCAAATATTCTTTCTTACACCATATACAAGCTGCCCTAGCACTTTCATTTCCCTCTGAATCAACTAATATATCATAAGTTTCCCAACCAACAGACTTATACTTTTTATGAGCTTGAGGTTCAGATGTACCTTGACTTTCATTTACAATTTGAATTGAAGAACCTGTCGTAACAATAGGAGGGTTCGTGAAAAAATGATGATTGGATTTAGCAGTACTTTGATCATTTGAGATGTGATCATCTTCAATTTATTGTATTTTTCGTTTACCGCTGGATTGTGCCATCTGCAATGCCATTAATTAATATGATATGTTAAGCATAAATACATATAAATATTTCAAACAAGCAAGCTCTACAAAACTGACAGTAACACATTCAGCCCACTCATTCGGCCCAACCACAACACCACAACCAATACTCAACAAAACTGACTGAGACACATAATAATAATAATTAATCACTCACTTCTCATTAGAAAAACTAACCAAAAGGCTGGTGGCATCTGTGACACTGTGGAGGCAACTAAAACTGTGACAGACAAGGGCTGGACCTAACTGAACACGGCTGGAACGGCGTGAGGTTGCCTAAAACTTGGAACAACAATATGTGCGTCGGAATTGGATGGTCAGTAGCAGAATTGGTGGCATCTTCATGTTATATATATATATATATATATATATTCTTGGTTCTAGTATCGGTTTTAAAGGATGGGATTGTTCTCGGGATGGATATTGCTAAATATCCAGAACCGTCCCACAAGAAAAAATACGTGATAGAATGGGATGGGAAAAGTCAAAGCCAACGGATTTTTGTCAATCCCGATTCTTTCAGGACAAGACTTTGGGTCGGCTCTAGAATCTCAGAGTCCCATGAGCAACCCTACTAGAAGCATATAAAGTTAAATCAGTAAACTACTAAACCTCGTAAAGCCTAAATACATAAACCATTAAACTGCTAAATACTACTTAATAATTAATAAATCTATTTATTATTGCTATTTATTATATTTTTAATTATTAATTTTAATTATTTATTAGTGTATTTATTTATAAATATTTATTACAAAATAAATTATGAGTGGGACAAATATAATTTTAATAATATATTATTTATCTAATAAAAATATACGCTTATAAAAGAAGTATAAATTTAAAATTTTAAAATTTTTATCAAGTAATATAAGATACTTTAATTTTGAATCAATTTGGATTTTGTAAATATTTTTAAATTAATATCTATTTAATATTAATAGTTTATAAATTTAATTTTTGATCATTATTATAATATCTAATAATAAAATTCTTTAGTTTTAATTTATATGATATATAATTATTAATATTATTATAACAAAATATTGTATTAAAATTTCAAAAAACTTTAAATCTTATTATATTTTCAAAGGTACCTATTAAAATGATAAAAAATTATAGAAATTTTTTTTGTTATTTTATTTTTTTAAATAAAACCTATAAACCACTAAAAGCCTAAAAACATAAATCACTAAACTCCTAACGACAAAACCTCTAAATACTTAAATCATTAAACTAGTATACATTAATAATAAATCATAAATCTCATTTTAATTTTAATTCAGTATAATATTAAATTTTTATTTTAATTATTTATCAATTTATTTAGTAGAAATATTAATTACAAAATAAATTATTAGTGAGACAGATTTAATTTAAATTACACCGGTATCCCTAAATAATAAATAATAAATCTCATTTTTTTTCATTATAATTTTAAATATTCATTTTAATTATTTATTTTCATATATATATATAAATATTAATTACAAAATAAATTGATTTAGACAAATATAATTTATATAAATTATTTTTCATCAAAAAATTATTGATAAACTTTTTAAAAGAAAAAAAAATTTCAAAACAAAAAATTATTATATAGTAATATATTTTGCTTTTTTTCTGAATCATTTTAGGTTTTGTAATTATATTTTAATTGATATCTATCTTATTAATAATAGATTATTTATTTATTTTTTGATCATTATTATAATATTTATCAATAAAATTGTTTATATTGAATTTATATGATATATAAATAGAATGATTATTATAACTAAATATTGTATTCACATTTAATAAAAATTAAAAATTATTATATTTTTAAAGGATATAACCTTTGAAAATATCAAAAAATAATAAAATTAAATTTTATATTATTTTATTTTTAATAAAACCTCTAAACCACTAAATGCTTACACAGTTAAATCAGTAAACTCCTAAATCCTGTAATGCCAAAATACATAAACCATTAAACCGCTATATGCTACTTAATAATTAATAAATCTAATTTTTATTTCGATTTATTATAATTTTAAAAATCCATTTTAATTATTTATTAGTTTATTTTTATAGAAATTTTTAATACAAATTAAATTATTATAGCGACATATATATTTTAATTAATTTATTTTTAATCAAAAAAAAATATATGCTTATAAAAGAAGTAAAAATTTAAAATTTAAAAATTATTATCCAATAATATATTTTTCTTTAATTTTGAATCAATTTGGCTTTTGTAAATATTTTTTAATTAATATGAATCTTTTTATTAATAGATTATTAATTTAAATTTAATCATTATTATATTATCTATCAATAAAATTGTTTATATTAAATTTATATGATATATAATAATTAATAATATTATAACTAAATATTGTATTCACATTTCAAAAAAATTTAAATATTATTATATTTTCAAAGGTTATAACCTATGAAAATGAGAAAAAATTAGAAATTTTTTTTTGTTATTTTATTATTTAAATAAAACCTATAAACCACTAATTGCCTAAAAACATAAATTGCTTAATTCCTAAATGACAAAACCTTTAAATGCTTAAACTATTAAATAGGTGTACATTATTAAAAAATCATAAATCTCATTTTAATTTTTATTTAGTATAATTTTAAATTTTTATTTTAATTATTTATCAGTTTATTTTTATAGAAATAATAATTACAAAATAAATTATTAGTGAGACAGATCTAATTTAAATAATTTATTTTTCATCAAAAAAAATATATATCCTTAAAAAAAGAGGCAAAATTTTAAAAACAAAAATTTATTATTTAGTAATATATTTTATTTTTATTTTGAATCATTTTAGATTTTGCAATTATTTTTTAATTTATATCATTCTTATTAATAATAGTTTATTAATTTTTTATTGATCATTATTATAATATCTATTAATAAAATTATTTATAATGAGTTTAAATTATATATAATTATTAAGATTATTATTATCGAATATTATATTCACATTTAAAAAAAATTAAAAATTATTATAATTTCAAAGGTTATAACCTTCAAAAATTAAAAAAATTCAAAAAATTCAAAAAATTAAATTTTTTATTTTTTGATTCTTTAAATAAAAACTATAATTCACTTAAGGCCTAAACACTTAAATCATTAAACCCCAAAACACCTAAATACTTAAACCATTAAACTAGTATATCCTGAATAATAAATAATAAATCTTTATTTTATTTGTATACATTATAATTTTAAATATTCATTTTATTTATTTATTAGTTTATTTTTAAAGAATTATAAATTTAAAATAAATTATGAGGACGACAAATATAATTTAAATAATTTGTTTTTAATAACAAAAAATATAAACTTATAAAAAGAAGCAAAACATCATAGAATGTATTATTTTGTAATATATTTTACTTTGAATTTGCAAAAATTTACGTTTTGCAAATATATTTAAAATAATATCCATCTTATTAATAATAGTTAATTAATTTAATTTATGATCAATAATATAATATATTTCAATATAATTGTTTATATTGAATTAACATGATATATAATTATTAAGATTATCATAACTAAATATAATATTCACATATAAAAAAAATTAAAAATTGTTATATTTTCAAAGTTTATAACCTTCAAAAATGAGAAAAAATAACAAAAATAAATTTTTTGTTATATTATTGTTTAAACAAAACTTATAAACCATTAAATTCCTAAATACATAAATATCTAAACTCCTAAACCCCGAAGCCCCTAAATACTTAAACCATTAAACTGGTAAATCTTAAATATAATTTAAATAATTTATAGAAATATTAATTACAAAATAAATTATGAGTGATACAAATGTAATTTAAATAATATATTTTTCATCAAAAAAACATATAATCTTATAAAATGATGCAAAAACTAAAAAAAAATTATTATTTAGTAATAAATTTTTATTATATTTTGAATCATTTTAGGTTTTTTAATTATATTTTAATTTATATCTATCATATTAATAATAGTTTACTAATTTATTTTTTGATAATTGATATAATATCTATCAATAAAATTGTTTATATTTAGTTTATATTATATATAGTAATAATATTTATTATTACTAAATATTGTATTCACATTTTTAATAAATTTAAAAATTATTATATTTTCAAATGTTATAACCTTTGAAAAATTGAAAAAATATCAAAAATATATTTTTTGTTATTTCATTATTTGAATAAAACCTATACACCATAAAATGCTTAAATACTTAAATCTATAACTTCTAAACTTCGAAAACTCTAAATAAATAAATTTTTTAAACTTGTATATCCTAAATAATAAATAATAAATCTCATTTTTATATTTTTCATTATAATTTTAAATATACATTTTAATTATTTATTTGTTTATTTTTATATAAATATTATTTACAAAATAAATTATAAGTTATACAAATAAAATTTATATAAATTATTTTTAAACAAAAAAATATAGATAAACTAATTAAAAGAAGAAAAAAACTAAAAACAAAAAATTATTATATAGTAATATATTTTGCTTTGTTTCTAAATCATTTTAGGTTTTGTAATTATATTTTAATTGATATCTAACTTATTAATAATAGATTTTTAATTTATTTTTTGATCATTATTATAATATTTATCAATAAAAATGTTTATATTGAATTTATATGATATATAAATTTAATAATTAATATAACTAAATATTGTATTCACTTTTGAAAAAAGTTTTAAAATTTTTATATTTTCAAAGTTATAACCTTTGAACATGTGAAAAAATAAAAAAAATATTTTTTTTGTTATTTCATTGTTTAAATAAAACCTATAAATCACTAAATTCCTAAAGACTTAAATCACTAAACTACAAAATCCTGATACCCCTATATATATAATCGTTTAAATCGGTATACCCTAAATAATAATTAATAAATCTCATTTTTATTTGTTTTCATTATAATTTAAAAAATTCATTTTCATTGTTAAGTTTTTTATTTATATATATATATTAATTATAAAATAAATTATGAGTTAAAAATATAATTTTAAAAATTATTTTTCATCAAAAAATTGATAATCTTATAAAAAGAATAAAAATTTAAAAACAAATAATTATTATTAAGTGATATATTTTGCTTTGCTTTTAAATCATTTTAGGTTTTGATATTATATTTTAAGTAATATCAATCTTATTCATAATAGATTTTTAATTTATTTTTTGATAATTATTAGAATATCTATGAATAAAATTGTTTATATTGAATTTATATGATATATAATTATTATGATTATAATAGATAAATATTATATTCACTTTTAAAAAAAATTTAAAAATTATTATCTTTTCAAAGTTTATAATCTTAAAAAATGAGAAAGAATAAAACAATAAATTTTTTGTTATTTCTTTTTTAAATAAAACCTTTAGACCACTAAATGTTTACGTACTTAAATCAGTAGCTCATAAAACCCAAAACCCCTAAATACATAAACCTTATAACAGGTGTATACTACTTAATAAATAATAAATCGCATTTTTATTTCTATTTATTATAATTTTAAATTTTCATTTTAATTATTTATATTTTAATTTTTTAGAAAAATTAATTACGAAATAAATTTCGAGTGAGACATATATTATTTAAATTATTTATTTTTAATCATAAAAAAATATTAGCATATATAAAGATGAAAAAATTTAAAAATTAAATATTATTATTTAGTAATATATTTTTATTTGATTTTGAATTATTTTGTGTTATGTAAATATATTTTAATTAATATTTATATTATTATTAATAATTTATTAATTTAATGTTTATCATTATTATAATATCTATCATTAAAATTATTAATGTTGAATTTATATGATATTTAATTAATAAGATTAATATAATTATACATCGTAATCACATTTCAAAAGATTTTAAAATTTTTTTATTTTTCAAGGTTATAAACTTTGAAAATCAAAAAAAAATCAAAAAAAAATCAAAAAAAAATTTTATTTTTATTATATAAATAAAACCTATATACCACTAAATGCCTAAAAACATAAATTGCTAAACTCCTAAATGACAAAACCCCTAAATAATTGATCCATTAAATTGGTATAACATATATAATTTTTGGGCAATTGTGCTTCCACGGTAGTGAGATCGAGATACAGAAACACAGAAACAACAGAAAACAAATAATATATATATCCCAATTAAGCAACCATCCATGAGAGAATCAAAAAATGAGAAATAATCACCGAAAATAATGTGGTGCGCTAGTCGCTCAGTACGTCTAGCTAAATCTACTAGAAAATGCTTATGCATTATAGATTAAATCAATAGAAATGTCTTACATTATGCAGCACACAGAATAGTCGCGATAAATCGCACAAAGAGAAGAGATAGAGACGCTGAACAGTTCAACGGGTCCAAAAAAAGCCACCCAAAAATAAAATTACAAAACATTTTATATTAAAATTTCTCTTGGTTCATTTAACCAGAGCGGATCAGATCATGAGATGGGTCAGGCTCTGCTCCAATTTCAGCCCTCTGTCCGGTCAGCGAGACATCCGTTATTGTACTACTGCTAGATCCCCTTCCTCTTATTATTTCCTTTCCTACACTTACATGAAAATATTAAAAAAGAATAAATATTTGGTTATACAAACAGATAAACAAAAAATAAATTACATATACAGCAATAATAAATCTTAAATGTAATTTTAATTTGTATTCATTATAATTTTAAATATTCATTTTAAATATTTATTAGTTTATTTTTTATATAAATATTAATTACAAAATAAATAATTAGTTAGACAAATATAATATAAATAATTTACTTTTAATAAAAAAAATATAATCGTATAAAAAGAAGTAAAAATTTAAAAATAAAAAATTATTATTTAGTAATAAATTTTACATTGATTTTGAATCATTTTAGGTTTTGTAATTATATTATAATTTATATCTATCATATTAATAATAGTTTATTAATTTTTTTTTGATAATTGATATAAAATCTATCAATAAAATTGTTTATATTTAGTTTATATTATATTGTTATAATATATATTATTACTAAATATTGTATTCACATTTTTAAAAAATTTTAAAATTATTATATTTTCAAATGTTATAATCTTTGAAAATGTGAAAAAATAACAAAAATAATTTTTTTGTTATTTCATTGTTTAAATAAATCCTATAAACCACTAAATGCCTAAATACTTAAATCAATAACTCCTAAATCTCGAAAACCCTAAATAAATAATCATTTTAAACCAGTATACCCTAAATAATAAATAATAAATCTCAATATTATTTTTTTCATTATAATTTAAAATATTCATTTTAATTATTTATTCATTTATTTTTATATAATTATTAATTATAGAATAAATTGAGTTAGACAAATATAATTTATATATTTATTTTTCATCAAAAAAATATAGATAAACTTTTTAAAAGAAAATAATTTCATAACACAAAATTATTATATTGTAATATATATTGCTTTGTTTATGAATTATTATAGGTTTTGTAATTATATTTAAATTGATATCTATCTTATTAATAATAGATTATTAATTTAATCTTTGATCATTATTAGAATATTTATCAATAAAAATATTTATATTGAATTTATATGATATATAAATATAATAATTATTATAACTAAATATAGTATTCACTTTTGAAAAAAATTTAAAAATTATTATATTTTCAAAGGTTATAACCTTTGAAAATAAAATAATTTTTAAAATTTTTTGAAATGTGAATACCATGTATAATTATATTAATCTTACTAATTATATATCATATAAATTCAATATAAACAATTTTAATGATAGATAGTATAATAATGATCAATAATTAAATTAATATACTATTATTAATAATATAAATATTAATTAAAATATATTTACATAACACAAAATGATTCAAAATCAAATCAAAATATATTACTAAATAATAATATTTAATTTTCAAATATTTGTTTCTTTTTATAAGCTCATATTTTTTATTGTTTAAAAATAAATTATTTAAATAATATTTGCCTCACTCGAAATTTATTTTTTAATTAATTTTTCTAAAAAATTAAACTATAAATAATTACTAAATAATATTTAAAATTATATTTAATAACAATAAAAATGAGATTTATTATTTATTAATTAGTATATAGCTGTTAAAAGGTTTATGTATTTAGGGGTTTCGGGGTCTACGAGCTTACTGATTTAAGTAAGTAAGCTTTTAATGTTCTATAGGTTTTATTTTAAAAATGAAATAACAAAAAATTTATTTTTATTATTTTTTCTCATTTTTTAAGGTTATAACCTTTGAAAATATAATAATTTTTAAATTTTTTTCAAAAGTGTATTCATTATTTAGTTATAATCATCATTATATTTATATATCATATAAATTCGATATAAACTATTTTATTGATACATATTCTAATAATGATCAAAAAATAAATTTATAATCTATTATTAATAAGATAGATATCAATTATAATATAATTATAAAACCTAAAATGATTCAGAAGCAAAGCAAAATATATTACTATATAATAATTTTTTGTTTTAATTTTTTTTTTCTTTTAAAAAGTTTATCTATATTTTTTTGATGAAAAATAATTTATATAAATTATATTTGTGTAACTCATAATTTATTTTGTAAATAATATTTATATAAATATAAACAAATAAATAATTAAATTTGAATATTTAAAATTAAAATCAAAAAAATAATATTGAGATTTATTATTTATTATTTAGGGTATTCCAGTTTAAAAGGATTATCTATTTAGGGTTTTCGAGATTTCGGAGTTATTGACTTGAGTGTTTAGGCATTTAGTAGTTTATAGGATTTATTTAAATAATGAGTTAACAAAAAAATTATTTTTGATATTTTCTCATATTTTCAAAGGTTATAACATTTGAAAAAATAATAATTTTAAATTTTTATAAAAATGTGAATACAATATTTAGTAATAAGAATCATAATAATTATATATATTATAAACTAAATATAAACAATTTTATTGATAGATATGATAACAATTATCAAAAAATAAATTAATATGCTATTATTAATATGATTTATATAAATTAAAATATAATTACAAAACCTAAAATTATTCAAAATAAAAGGTAAAATTTATTACCAAATAATAATTTTTGTTTTTTAGTTTTAGCTTCTTTTTATAAGTTTATATTCTTTTTTGATGAAAAATAATTTATTTAAATTATATTTAAGGTTTACGAGTTTAAAGTTTTAAGTATTTAGGGGCTTTTGTTTTTAGGAGTTTATAGATTTAAGTGTTTAGCCATTTAGTGGTCTATATGTTTTATTTAAACAATGATATAACAAAAAATTTATTTTTTTTTATTTTGATAATTTTTGAATGTTATAACCTTTGAAAATATAAAAATTTCTAAATTTTTTTCAAATGTAAATATAATATTTAGTTATAATAATCTTAATAAATATAAGTCATTAAATTCATTACAAATAATAACATTGCTAGATATTATAATAATAATCAATAAATAAATTAATAAACTATTATTAATAAGATAGATATTATTTAAAATATATTTGCAAAATCTAAATTTATTCAAAATCAAAGTATATATTACTAAATAATAATTATTTTTAATATTTTGCTTTTTTTAAGTTTATATTTTTGTTATTAAAAATAAATTATTTTAATTATATTTGTTTTCCTCATAATTTATTTTGTATTTTATAATTCTATAAAAAAAACTAATAAATATTTAAAATAAATATTTAAAATTTTAATGAATACAAATAAAATTGAGATTTAATCTAATTTTTGAAGGTTATAACCTTTGAAAATATAATAATTTTTAATTTTTTTAAAATGTGAATATAATATTTAGTTATTATAATCATAATAATTATATATAATGTAAAATCAATATAAATAATTTTATTAATAGATATTATAATAATGATCAGTAAATAAATTAATAAACTATTATTAATTAGAATGATATAAATTAAAATATAAGCACAAAATCTAAAATTATTCAAGATTAAATTAAAATAAATTACTAAATAATATAATTTTGTTTTAAAAATTTTGCACTTTTTATTATCTTATATTTTTTTGATGAAAAATAAATTATTTAAATTATATCCGTCTAAATAATAATTTATTTTGTAATTAATATTTTAATAAAAATAAACTGATAAATAATTAAAACGAATATTTAAAATTATAATGAATTCTAATAAAAATGAGATTTATTATTTATTATTTAGAGTATACTAATTTAAAGGCTTATGCATTTATTGGCTTTAGGGTTTAGGAGTTTAGTCATTAAGAATTTAGGTATTTTGTGGTTTATATATTTTATTTAAAAAATCTAATAACTACAAATTTATTTTTTTATTTTTTCTTATTTTCAAAAGTTATAACCTTTAAAAACTTAATAATTTTTAAATTTTTTTTAAAATGTGAAAATATTATTTTGTTATAATAATCTAAATAATTATATATTATATAAATTCAATATAAATAATTTTTTTATTGATATTATGATGCCGATAATAAAATAAATTAATAAACTATTATTAATAAGATAGATATTAAATAAAATTTATTTGCAAAACCTAAAATGATTCAAAATCAAAGTAAAATATATTAATAAGATAGATATTAAATAAGACCATTATTAATAAGATAAAATATATAAGTTTAAAAGATTATATATTTAGGAGTTTTGGGATTTAAGAATTTAGTAATTTAAGTATTTAGTCATTTAGTAGTTTATAGGTTTTATTTTAAACATAAAATAACAAAATTTTTTTTTTGTTATTTTTTCTCTTTTTTGAAGGAAATAACCTTTGAAACTATAACAATTTTTAATTTTTTTTAAAATGTGAATACTATATTTAGTTATGATAATCTTATTAATTATATATCATGTAAATTCAATATAAACAATTATATTGATATATATTATAATAATGATCATACAAAAGATTAATAAACAATTTTTAATTATTTAGTATATACTAGTTTAATGGTTTAAGTATTTAGGTGTTTTGGGGTTTAGTGATTTAAGTGTTTAGGCCTTTAGTGATTTATCGTTTTTATTTAAATAATGAAAAAATAAAAAATTTAATTTTTTGATTTTTTTTAATATTTGATGTTTATAAACTTTGAATATATAATAATTTTTAATTTTCTAAAATGTGAATATAATATTTAGTTATAATAATCTTAATAATTATATATAATGTAAACTCAATATAAATAATTTTATTAATAGATATTATAATAATGATCAATAAAATATTAATAAACTATTATTAATAAGAATGATATAAATTAAAATATAATTACAAAATCTAAAATGATTCAAAATCAAAATAAAATATATTACTAAATAATAAATTTTTATTTTTAAAAATTAGCCTCTTTTTATAAGGATATATATTTTTTTTGATGAAAAATAAATTATTTATATTAGATCCGTCTCAGTAATAATTAATTTTGTAATTAATTGTTTAAATAAAACCTATAAAACACTAAATGCCTAAACACTTAAATCACTAAACTACAAAGTCCTTATACCCCTAAATAGCTAATCGTTTAAATGGGTATACCCTAAATAATAATTAATAAATCTCATTTTTATTTGTTTTCATTACAATTTAAAAAATCCATTTTGATTGTTTAGTTTTTTATTTATATATATATATATTAATTATAAAATAAATTAAGAGTTAAAAATTTAATTTATACAAATTATATTTCATCACAAACTAGATAAGCTTATATAAAGAATAAAAATTTAAAAACAAATAATTATTATTAAGTAATATATTTTGCTTTGTTTTTGAATCTTTTTTTGTTTAGATATTATATTTTAAGTAATATCAATCTTATTCATAATAGATTTTTAATTTATTTTTTGATAATTATTAGAATATCTATCAATAAAATTGTTTATATTGAATTAATATGATATATAATTATTATGATTATTATAAATAAATATTTATTCACTTTTGAAAAAAATTTAAAAAAATTAAATATTTTCAAAGGTTATAACCATTGAAAATATCAAAAATAATAAAACTAATTTTTTTTTTCTTAAATAAAACCTATAAATCACTAAATGCATACACAGTTAAATCAGCAAACTCTTAAACCCCACAATGCCTAAATACATAAACCATTAAACTATTATATACTAGTTAATAATTAATATCTCTAATTTTTATTTCTATTTATTATAATGGTAAATATTCATTTTAATTATTTAATAGTTTATTTTTACAGAAATATTTATTACAAAATAAAGTATGAGTGCAGCAAATATAATTTAATTTATTTATTTTTAATAAAAAAAACTATACACTTATAAAAGAAGGAGAAATTTTAAAATTAAAAATTATTATCCAGTAATATATTTTACTTTAATTTTGAATCAATTTGGGTTTTGTAAATATTTTTTAATTAATATCTAGCTTTTTATTAATAGTTTATTAATTTAATTTTTGATCATTAGTATAATATTTATCAATAAAATTGTTTATATTTATTTATATGATATAGAATTATTAAAATTATTATAACTAACTATTGTATTCCAATTTCAAAAAATTTTAAATATTATTAAATTTTAAAAGGTTATAAAATTTCAAAATGACAAAAAATTACAATTTTTTTTGTTATTTTATTATTTAAAAAAAACTTATAAACCACTAGATGCCTAAAAACATAAATCGCTAAATTTCTAAACAACAAAACTTCTAAATACTTAAACTATTAAATTGGTATACATTAATAATAAATCATTAATCTCATTTTAATTTTTATTTAGTGTATTTTTAAATTTTTATTTTAATTATTTATCAGTTTATTTTTATACAAATATTAATTACAAAATAAATTATTAGTTAGACAGATATATATTAAAAATTAATTTTTTATCAAAAAAAAAATATATGCTTATAAAAAGAAGCAAAATTTTAAAAACAAAAATTTATTATTTTGTAATATATTTTATTTTGATTTTGAATCATTTTAGTTTTTGCAATTATATTTTAATTTATATCATTCTTATTAATAATAGTTTATTAATTTTTGATTGATCATTATTATAATATCTATTAATAAAATTATTTATATTGAGTTTACATTTATATATGATTATTAATATTATTATTACTGAATATTATATTCACATTTAAAAAAAATTAAAAATTATTATAATTTCAAAGGTTATATAACCTTCAAAAATTAATAAAAATTAGAAAATTAAATTTTTTATTTTTTTATTCTTTAAATAAAAACTATAAATCACTAAACTCTTAATCACTCAAATCACTAAAGCCCAAAACACCTAAATACTTAAACCATTAAACTAGTATATCCTGAATAATAAATATAAATATCAATTTTATTTGTATTCATTATAATTTTAAAAATTCATTTTAATTATTTATTAGTATATTTTTATAGAATTATAAATTAAAAATAAATTACGTGGAAGACAAATATAATTTAAATAATTTACTTTTAATAACAAAAAATATAAAATTATAAAAAGAAGCAAAACATCAAAAAAAGTATTATTTAGAATTATATTTTACTTTGATTTTGAATAAATTTATGTTTTGGGAATATATTTAAAATAATATGTATCTTATTAATAATAGTTTATTAATTTATTTTTTGATCATTAATATAATATCTATCAATATAATTGTTTAAATTGATGTAACAAGATATATAATTATTAAGATTATCATAATTAAATATAGTATTCTCATATAAAAAAATTTAAAAATTTTTATATTTTCAAAGGTTATAACCATTAAAAAATGGGAAAAAATAACAAAAATAAATTTTTTGTTATATCATTGTTTAAATAAAACTTATAAACCATTAAATGCCTAAAAACATAAATCTTTAAACTTCTGAACCCCAAAGTCACTAAATACCTAAACCTTTAAACAAAATTGTTTATAGAAATATTAATTACAAAATTAATTATGATTGACAAATATAATTTAAATAATATATTTTTCAACAAAAAAATATATAAGTTTATAAAATGATGCAAAAACGTTAAAAAAAGTATTATTTAGTAATAAATTTTACTTTGATTTTAAATCATTTTAGGGTTTTTAATTATATTTTAATTTATATCTATCAAATTAATAATAGTTTATTAATTTATTTTTTGATATTTGATATAATATTATCAATAAAATTGATTATATTTAGTTTATATTATATATAGTTATAATAATTATTATTACTAAATATGTATTCATATTCTTAAAAAATTTTAAAAATATTATATTTTCAAATGTTATGACATTTGAAAATTTTAAAAATATCAAAAATAATTTTTTTGTTATTTCAAAGTTTAAATAAAAGCTTTAAACCATTAAATGACTATATACTTAAATTAATAACTTCTAAATCTCGAAAACCCTAAATAGATAAATTTTTTAAACAGGTATATCCTAAATAATAAATCTCATTTTTATTTTTTCAGTATAATTTTAAATATTCATTTTAATTATTATTTGTTTATATTTATATAAATATTAATTACAAAATAAATTATAAGTTAGACAAATATAATTTATATAAATTATTTTTCAACAAAAAAATATAGATAAACTTATTAAAAGAAGAAAAAAAATTAAAAACAAAAATTATTATATAGTAATATATTTTACTTTGTTTCTCAATCATTTTAGGTTTTGTAATTATATTTTAATTGATATCTAACTTATTAATAATAGATTATTAATTTATTTTTTGATCATTATTAGAATATTTATCAATAAAAAGATTTATATTGAATTTATATGATATATAATTATTATGATAATAATAAATAAATATTTATTCACTTTTGAAAAAAATTTAAAAATTATTATATTTTAAAAAGGTTATAATCTTTGAAAATATCAAAAAATAAAAAAAATAATTTTTTTTATTTTTTTTCTTAAATAAAACCTATAAACCACTAAATGCATACACAGTTAAATCAGTAAACTCCTAAACCCCGTAATGCCTAAATACATAAACCATCAAACTTTTATATACTACTTAATAATTAATAAATATAGTTTTTATTTCTATTTATTATAATTTTAAATATTCATTTTAGTTATTTATTAGTTTATTTTTATAGAAAAATTTATTACAAATTAAATTATAAAAGCGACAAATATATTTTAATTAATTTATTTTTAATCAAACAAAATATATGCTTATAAAAGAAGTAAAAATTTTAAAATTTAAAATTATAAACAAGTAATATATTTTACTTTAATTTTCAATCAATTTGCATTATTTTTAATATTTTTAATTAATATCAATCTTTTTATTAATAGTTTATTAATTTAAATTTTATCATTATTATATTATCTATCATTAAAATTATTTATATTGAATTTATATGATATATAATTATTAATATTATTATAACTAAATATATTATTCACATTTCAAAAAATTGTAAATATTATATTATTTTCAACGGTTATGACCTATGAAAATGAGAAAAAATTACATATTTTTTTTGTTATTTTATTGTTTAAATAAAACCTATAAACCACTAAATGCTTAAAAACATAAATTGCTCAACTCCTGAACGACAAAACCTTTAAATAATTTACTATTAAACAGTTGTACATTAATAAAAAATCATAAATATCGATTTAATTTTTATTATGTATATTTTAAAATTTTTATTATAATTATTTATCTGTTTATTTTTATAGAAATATTAATTACAAAATAAATTATTAGTGAGACAGATCTATTTTAAATAATTTATTTTTTATCAATAAAAATATATATGCTTATAAAAAGAGGCAAAATTTTAAAAATAAAAATTTATTATTTTGTAATATATTTTATTTTGATTTTGAATCATTTTAGTTTTTGCAATTATATTTTAATTTATATCATACTTATTAATAATAGTTTATTAATTTTTTTTGATCATTATTATAATATCTATTAATAAAATTATTTATATTGAGTTTACTTTTTATATATAATTATTAATATTATTATTACTGAATATTATTTTCACATTTAAAAAAAATTAAAAATTATTATAATTTCAAAGGTTATAACATTCAAAAATTAATAAAAATTAGAAAATTAAATTTTTTATTTTTTTTATTCTTTAAATAAAAACTATAAATCACTAAAGTCATAATCACTTAAATCACTAAAGCCCAAAACACCTAAATACTTAAACCATTATACTAGTATATCCTGAATAATAAATAATAAATCTCAATATTATTTGTATTCATTATAATTCTAAATATTCATTTTAATTATTTATTAGTATATTTTTATAGAATTATAAATTAACAATAAATTACGTGGAAGACAAATATAATTTAAATAATTTACTTTTAATAACAAAAAATATAAAATTATAAAAAGAAGCAAAACATCAAAAAAAGTATTATTTAGTATTATATTTTACTTTGATTTTGAATAAATTTATGTTTTGCAAATATATTTAAAATAATATGTATCTTATTAATAATAGTTTATTAATTTATTTTTTGATCATTAATATAATATATATCAATATAATTGTTTAAATTGATGTAACAAGATATATAATTATTAAGATTATCATAACTAAATATAGTATTCTCATATAAAAAAATTTAAGAATTTTTATATTTTTAAAGGTTATAACCATTAAAAATGAGAAAAAATAACAAAAATAAATTTTTTGTTATATCATTGTTTAAATAAAACATATAAACCATTAAATGCCTAAATACATAAATATCTAAACTCCTAATCACCTAATCCCCTAAATACTTAAACCATTAAACTCGTAAACCTTAAATATAATTTAAATAATTTATAGAAATATTAATTACAAAATAAATTATGAGTGATACAAATATAATTTAAATAATATATTTTTCATCAAAAAAACATATAAGTTATAAAATGATGCAAAAACAAAAAAAAAATTATTAATTAATAATAAATTTTACTTTGATTTTGAATCATTTTAGGTTTTTAATTATATTTTAATTTTTAACTATCATATTAATAATAGTTTATTAATTTATTTTTTGATAATTGATATAATATCTATCAATAAAATTTTTTATATTTAGTTTATATTATATATAGTTATATTATTTATTATTACTAAATATTGTATTCACATTTTTAAAAAATTTTAAAATTATTATATTTTCAAATGTTATGACCTTTGATATTTTGAAAAAATATCAAAAATAAATTTTGTGTTATTTCATTGTTTGAATAAAACCTATAAACCATTAATTGCCTAAATATTTAAATCAATAACTTCTAAATCTCGAAAATCGTGAATAGATAAATTTTTTAAACATGTATATCCTAAATAATAAAAAATAAATCTCATTTTTATTTTTTTCATTATAATTTTAAAAATTCATTTTAATTATTTATTTGTTTATTTTTATATAAATATTAATTACAAAATAAATTATTTGGTATACAAATATAATTTATATAAATAATTTTTCAACAAAAAATATATTGATAAACTTAATAAAAGAAGAAAAAAATTAAAAAAATATTATATAGTGATATATTTTGCTTTGTTTTTGAATCATTTTAGTTTTTCTAATTATATTTTTTGTATTCACTTTTGAAAAAATTTTAAAAATTATTATATTTTCAAAGGTTATAATCTTAAAAAACGAGAAAGAATACAAAAAATAAATTTTTTGTTATTTCTTTTTTAAAATTAAACCTATAGACCACTCAATGCTTACTTACTTAAATCAGTAGCTCATAAAACTCGAAACCCCTGAATACATAAACCTTATAATAGCTGTATACTACTTAATAAATAATAACTCTCATTTTTATTTCATTTTATTATAATTTTAAATATTCATAATAATTATTTATATTTTAATTTTTTAGAAAAATTAATTACATAATAAATTTCGAGTGAGACAGATATTATTTAAATAATTAATTTTTAATCATAAAAAATATAATCTAATAAAAAGATAGAAAAATTTAAAAATTAAATATTGTTATGGTGTAATATATTTTTATTTGATTTTGAATCATTTTGTGTTATGTAAATATATTTTAATTAATATATATATTATTAATAATAGTTTATTAATTTAATTTTTGATCATTATTATAATATATATCATTAAAATTATTTATATTGAATTTATATGATATATAATAAATAAGATTAATATAATTATACATGGTATTCTCATTTCAAAAGATTTTAAAAATTATTTTATTTTAAAAGTTTATAATCTTTGAAAATCTAAAAAAAAATCAAAAAAAAATTATTTTTTTATATAAATAAAACCATTATACCACTAAATGCCTAAAAACATAAATTGCTAAACTTCTAAACGAAAAAAGCCTTAAATAATCCATACATTAAACCAGTATATGATATATAATTATTGGGCAACTGTGCTTCCATGGTTGTGAGATTGAGATACAGAAATACAGAAACAATAGAAAACAAGCAATATATATATCCCAATTAAGCAACCATCCATGATAGAATCAAAAAATGAGAAATAAATACCGAAAATAACGTGGTTCACTAGTCTCTTAGTACGACTAGCTAAATCCACCAGAAAATGCTTATGCATTACAGATTAAAGCAACAGAAATGTCTTAGAGTATGCAGCACACAGAATAGTCATGATAAATTGCACAGAGAGAAGAGAGAGAGAGATGATGAACAGTTCCACGGGTCGAAAAATAGCCACCCGAAAATAAAATTACAAAACATTTTATATTAAAATTTCTATCGGTTCATTTAACCGGAGTGGGTAGAATCATGAGATGGGTTAGGCTCTGCTCCAATTTTGGCCCATTGACTGGAGAGCGTGACCTCCGTTATTGTGCTACTACTGCATCCCTGGCCTCTTAATATTTCCTTTCCTGCACTTACATTAAAATATTAAAAAAGAATAAATATTTGGTTATACAAACAGATAATCAAAAAATAAATTACTTATATTGCAATAATAAATCTTAAATCTCATTTTAATTTGTATTCATTATAATTTTAAATATTTATTATTTTATTTTTTATATTAATATTAATTACAAAATAAATAATTAGTCAGACAAATATAATATTAATAATTCACTTTTAATAAAAAGAAATATAATCTTATAAAAAGAAGTAAAAATAATAAAACAAAAAATTATTATTTAGTAATAAATTTTACATTGATTTTGAATCATTTTAGGTTTTATGATTATATTTTAATTTATATCTATCATATTAATAATAGATTATTAATTTATTTTTTGATAATTGATATCATATCTATCAATAAAATTATTTATAATTTGTTTATATTATATATAATTATAATGATTATTATTACTAAAGATTTTATTCACATTATAAAAAATTTTAAAATTATTATATTTTCTAAAGTTATAACCTTTGAAAATGTGAAAAAATAACAAAAATAATTTTTTTGTTATTTCATTGTTTAAATAAATCCTATAAACCACTAAATGCCTAAATAGTTAAATCAATAACTCCTAAATCTCGAAAACACTAAATAGATAATCATTTTAAACCAGTATACCCTAAATAATAAATAATAAATCTCAATATTATTATTTTCATTATAATTTAAAATATTCATTTTAATTATTTATTTGTTTATTTTTAATAAATTATTAATTACAGAATAAATTGAGTTAGACAAATATAATTTATATAATTATTTTTCATTAAAAAAATATAGATAAACTTTTTAAAATAAAAAAAATTTAAAACAAAAAAATATTATATAGTAATATATTTTGGTATATTTCAAAATCATTTTAGGTTTTGTAAATATATTTTAATTGATATCTATCTTATTAATAATAGATTATTAATTTATTCTTTGATCATTATTAGAATATTTATCAATAAAAATATATATATTGAATTTATATGATATATAAATATAATGATTATTATAACTAAATATATTATTAACTTTTGAAAAAAATTTAAAAATTATTATATTTTCAAAGGTTATAACCTTTGAAAATGTCAAAAATTAAAAAAAATAAATTTTTTGATATTTTTATTAAATAACACCTATAAACCACTAAGTGCATACACAGTTAAATCAGTAAACTCCTTAACCCCGTAATGCCAAAATACATAAACCATTAATCTGCTATATACTACTTATGATTAATAAATCTAATTTTTAATTTTATTTATTATAATTTTAAATATTCATTTTAATTATTCATTAGTTTATTTTTATAGAAATATTTATTACAAAATAAATTATGAGTGCGACAAATATAATTTAAAAAATATATATGCTTATAAAAGAAGTAAAAATTTAAATATTAAAAATTGTTATCCAGAAATATATTTTACTATAATTTTGAATCAATTTGGGTTTTGTAATTATTTTTTAATTAATATCTATCTTAATATCAATAGTTTATAAATTTAATTTTGATCATTATTATAATATATATCAATATAAATATTTAATGAATTTATATGATATATAATTACTAATATTATTATAACTAAGTATTGTATTCACATTTCAAAAAATTTTAAATATTATTATATTTTCAAAGATTATAACCTATTAAAATGAGAAAAAATTATAGCAAATTTTTTTGAGATTTTATTTTTTTAAATAAAACATATAAAGCACTAAAAGCCTAAAAACAAAAATTACTAAAATCCTAAATGAAAAAACCTCTAAATACTTAAACCATTAAACTGGTATACAGTAATAATAAATCATAAATCTCATTTTAATTTTTATTCAGTATAATTTTAAATATTTATTTTAATTATTTATCAGTTTATTTTTATAGAAATATTAATTTCAAAATAAATTATTAGTAAGACAGATCTAATTTAAATTAAAATAGTATCCCTAAATAAGAAATAATAAATCCCATTTTTTTTCATTATAATTTTAAATATTCATTTTAATTATTTATTTGTTTATTTATATATAAATATTAATTACAAAATAAATTGAGCTAGAAAAAAATAAATTATATAAATTATTTTTCATCCAAAAATTATAGATAAACTTTTTAAAAGAAAAAAAAATTTCAAAAAAAAATTATTATATATCAATATATTTTGCTTTACTTTTGAATCATTTTAGGTTTTGTAAAAATATTTTAATTGATATTTATCTTATTAATAATAGATTATTATGTTAATTTTTCTTCATTATTAGAGTATTTATCAATAAAAATGTTTATATTGAATTTATATGATATATAATTATAATGATTTTTATAACTAAATATTGTATTAACTTTTGAAAAAAAAATTAAAATTATTAAAATTTCAAAGGTTATAACCTTTGAAAATGTGAAAAAATAAAAAAAATAAATTTTTTGCTATTTCATTTTTTAAATAAAACCTATAGATCATTAAATGCTTACCTACTTAAATTAGTAAGCTCATTAATCCCAAAACCCCTAAAGACATAAACCTTTTAACATCTATATACTACTTAATAAATAATAAATCTCATTTTTATTATTATTTATTATAATTTTATATATTAATTTTAATTATTTATAGTTTAATTTTTTAGAGGAATTAATTACAAAATAACTTTCAAGTGAGACAAATATTATTTAAATAATTTGTTTTAATAAAAAAAATATAAGCTTATAAAAAGAAGGAAAATTTTAAAAAATGAATATTATTATTTAGTAATATATTTTGATTTGATTTTGAATCATTTTGTGTTATGTAAATATATTTTAATTAATATTAATATTATTAATAATAGTTTATTAATTTAATTTTTGATCATTATTATAATATCTATCATTAAAATTATTTATATTGAATTTATATGATATATAATTAACATGATTAATATAATTATACATGGTATTTACATTTCAAAAAAAATTTAAAAATTATTTTTTTTTCAATGGTTATAACCTTTGAAAATCTGAAAAAATTAAAAATAGAATTTAAATTTTTATTATATAAATAAAACCTATAAACCACTAAATAATCAAACCATTAAACTAGTATACTATATATAATAAATCATAAATCTCATTATAATTTATATTCATTATAATTTTAAATATACATTTTAATTATTTATTAGTTTATTTATTATAGAAATATCAATCACAAAATAAATAATGAGTGAGACAAATATAATTTTAATAATTTATTTTAAATCAAAAAAAAATTAGCTCATATAAAGAAGTAAAAATTTAAAAACAAAAAATTATTATTTAGTAATATATTTTACTTTGATTTTGAATCATTATATATAGGTTTTGCAATTATATTTTAATTGCCATCAATCTTATTAATAATAGATTATTAATTTATTATTTGATCATTTTTATAATATCAAACAATAAACTTACTTATATTCAATTTGAATGTCTAATAATTATTAAGTTATTATAACTAAATATTATATTTACATTTGAAAAAAATTTAAAAATTCTTATATTTTCAAAGGTTATAACCTTCGAAAATGATAAAAAATAACAAAAATAATTTTTTTATCATCTTATTATTTAAATAAAACTTATAAACCATTAAATGACAAAACATTTAAATCACTAGACTCCTAAACCCCAAAACCCCCTAAATACTTAAACCATTAACCCTATGTAATCTAAATAATAAATTTCATTTTTATTTGTATTCATTATAATTTTAAATATTTATTTTAATTATATTTTAGATTATTTTTTATGAAAAAAATAAGCTTATAAAAATAAACAAAATTTCAAAAATTTAAAATTTTATTTAGTAATATAATTTACTTTGATTTTGAATTATTTTGCATTCTGCAAATACATTTTAATTAATATTTATCTTATAAATAATAGTTTATTAATTTATTTTTGGATCATTATTATAATATATATTAATACATTTTTTTATATTGAATCTACAACAAATATAATTATTAAGATCATTATAACTAAGTATAGTATTCATATTTTAGAAGTATTAAATAATTAATATATTTTCAAAGGTTATAACCTTTGAAAATCACCAAAATTCATAAAAATAAATTTTCTGTTATTTCATTGATTAAATAAAACCTATAAACACGAAAATGTGTAAACATATAAATCAATAAACTCCTTAACCCTAAAAGCACACAAAAAACTTAAACAATTAAATAGTTATACCCTAAATATTAAATCATAAATCTCATTTTTATTAGTATTCAATATAATTTTAAATATACATTTTAATTATTTATTATTTTAATTTTATAGAAATATAAATTAAAAAATAAATTATTAGTGAGACAAATATAATTTAAAAATTTAATTTTTATCAAAAAATATATAGGCTTATAAATAGATACAAAAATTTAAAAATTAAAATCGAATATTTAGTAAAATATTTCACTTTGATTTTGAGTCATTTTAGGTTTTGCAAATATATTTTAAACAATATTTATCTTATTAATAATTGGTTATTACTTTTTTATGATCATTATTATAATAAATATCAATAAAATTGTTTATATTGAATTTATATTATATAAATTATTATGATTATTATAACTTTATATTGTATTCACTTTTCAAAAAATAAATTATTAATTATTATATTTTCAAATGTTGTAACCTTCAAAAATGAGAAAAAATAACAAAAATAAATTTTTTGTTATTTATTAATTATATAAAACCAATAAACAACTAAATGACTAAATACTAAAATGAGTTAACTCCTAAACCCCGAAGCCCATAAATACTTAAAACATTAAATTAGTATAGTCTAAAGAATAAATCATAAATCTCAGTTTTATTAGTATTCATTATAATTTTAAATATTCATTTTTAATATTTATCAGTTTATTTTTATAGAAATATTAATTACAAAAAATATTATTAGTGCGACAAATATAATTTTAATAATTTATTTTTTATCAAAAAAATATGCTGATAAAAAGAGGCACAATTTTAAAAATAAAAAATTATTATTTAATAATATATCTATTTTTGATTTTGAATCATTTTGATTTTACAATTATATTTTAATTTAAATCATTCTTATAAATATATGTTTATTAATTTATTTATTGATCATTATTATAATATCTATAAATAAAATTATTTATATTGAGTTTACATTATATATAATTATTAAAATTTTTATAACTAAATATTATTTTCACATTTAAAAAAAATTAAAATTATTATATTTTCAAAGGTTACAACCTTCAAAAATTAAAAAAAACAAAAAAATTAACTTTTTTTTTCATTCTTAAATTAAAAACTATAAATCACTAAAGGTCTAAACAATTAAATCACTAAACTATAAAACCACAAAACACCTTAATACTTAAACCATTAAACTGGTATATCTTGAATAATAAATAATAAATCTCAATTTTATTTGAATTCATTATAATTTTAAATATTCATTTTAATTATTTAGTAGTTTATTATTATAGAATTATAAAGTAAAAAATAAATTATGATTAAGACAAATATAATTTAAATAATTTATTTATAATAACAAAAATATAAACATATAAAAAAGCAAAACATTAAAAAAAATTATTATTTAGTAATATATTTTATTTTGATTTGAATAAATTTAGATTTTGCAAATACTTTTTAAATAATAACTATTTTATTAATAATAGTTTATTAATTTATTTTTTGATCATAATTATAATATCTAGTAATAATAATTATTTATTTTGAATTTAAATGAATTATAATTATGAAGATTATTATAAATAAATATTATATTTAAATTTAAAAAAAAATTTAAAAATTATTATTTTTTCAAAGGATATAATCTTCAAAAATTAGAAAAAGTAATAAAAATAATTTTTTTGCTATATCATTGTTTAAATAAAACTTATAAACCACTAAATCCTTAATTACTTAAACATCTAAACTCTTAAACACAAAAGGCCCTAAATACTTAAACCTTTAAACTCATAAACTTAAAATATAATTTAAATAATTTATTAAAATATTAATTACAAAATAAATTATTCGTGATACAAATATAATTAAATAATTTATTTTTCATCAAAAAAATATACAAGCTTATATAAAGAAGCAAAAACTAAAAAACAAAAATTTTTATTTAGTAATAAATTTTACTTTGATTTTGAATAATTTTAGGTTTTGCAATTATATTTTAATTTATATCCATCATAATAATAATAACATATTAATTTATTTTTTGATAATTTATATCATATCTATCAATAAAATTGTTTATATTTAGTTTATATTATATAAAATTATAATGATTATTATTATTAAATATTATATTTACATTTTTAAAAAATTTTGTTTATTTTTATAAGCTTATATTTTTTTTCATAAAAAATAATTTATTTAAATTATATATGTCTCATTCATTATTTATTTTGTAATTAATATTTCTATAAAAATAAACTAAAAAATAAATAAAATGAATATTTAAAACTATAATGAGTACAAATAAAAATGAGATTTATTATTTATTATTTAGGTTATATAGGTTTAATGGTTTAAGTATTTATGGGGTTTTGGGGTTTAGTAGTCTAAAGATTTAAATGTTTAGGCATTTAGTGGTTTATAAGTTTTATTTAAATAATAAAATAATAAAAAAATTATTTTTGTGATTTTTTATCATTTTAGCAGGTTATAACCTTTGAAAATATAGTAATTTTTAAATTTTTTTCAAATATAAATATAATATTTAGTTATAATAATCTTAATAATTATAAAACATTTAAATTCAATATAAGTAATTTTATTGTTATAAATTATAAAATTGATCAAATAATAAATTAATAAACTTTTATTAATATGATTGATAGCAATTAAAAAATAATTGCAAAACCTATATATAATGATACAAAATCAAAGTAAAATATATTACTAAATAATAATTTTTTGTTTTTAAATTTTTACTTCTTTTTATATGCTTATATATTTTTTTGATTAATAATAAATTAAATTCTTACTAAATTATATATCATATAAATTAAATATAAACAATTTTAATGATACATATTATAATAATGATAAAAAATTAAATTAATAAACTTTTATTAATAATATAAATATTAATTAAAATATATTTACATAACACAAAATGATTCAATATCAAATCAAAATATATTACTAAATAATAAAATTTAATTTTAAAATTTGTCCTTTTATAAGCTTATCTTTTTTTGATTAAATATAAATTATTTAAATAATATTTGTCTCACTCAAAATTTATTTTGTAATTAATTTTTCTAAATAATTAAACTATAAATAATTAAAATAATTATTTAAAATTATAATAAATAGAAATATAAATGAGATTTATTATTTATTAAGTAGTATATAGATGTTAAAATGTTTATGTATTTAGGGGTTTTGGGGTTTTTGAGCTTACTAATTTAAGTAAGTAATCATTTAATGGTCTATAGGTTTTATTTAAAAAAATAAAATAACTAAAAATTTATTTTTATTATTTTGACTCATTTTTTAAGATTATAACCTTTGAAAATATAATAATTTTTAAATTTTTTTCAAAAGTGAATACAATATTTATTTATAATAATCATAATAAATATATATCATATAAATTCAATATAAATAATTTTATTGATAGATATTCAAATAATTATCAAAAAATAGATTAAAAATTTATTATGAATAAAATTGATATTACTTAAAATTTAATATCAAAACCTAAAATGATTCAAAATCAAAGCAAAATATATTACTAAATAATAATTATTTGTTTTAAAATTTTTACACTTTTTATAAGCTTATCAATTTTTTGATGAAAAATAATTTTTATAAATTTTATTTTTAACTCATAATTTATATTATGATTAATACATATAAAAATAAAAAACTAAACAATCAAAATGAATATTTTAAATTATAATGAAAACAAATAAAAATGATATTTATTAATTATTATTTAGGGTATACCGATTTAAATGATTATTTTTATAGGGGTATCGGGATTTTATAGTTTAGTGATTTAAATGCTTAGGCATTTAGTGGTGTATAGGTTTTATTTAAACAATAGAATAACAAAGAAAAAATAATTTTTTTTATTTTTTCACATTTTCAAATGTTATCACCATTGAAAATATAATAATTTTAAATTTTTTTTCAAAAGTTAATACAATATTTAGTTATAATAATCATTATATTTATATATCATATAAATTCAATATAAACATTTTTATTGATAAATATTCTAATAATGATGAAAAAATAATTTAATAATCTATTATTAATAAGATAGATATCAATTAAAATATAATTACAAAACCTAAAATGATTCAAAAGCAAAGCAAAATATATTACTATACTATAATTTTTTGTTTTTAAATTTTTTTTTCTTTTAAAAAGTTTATCTATAATTTTTTGATGAAAAATAATTTATATAAATTATATTTGTGTAACTCATAAATTATCTTGTAATTAATATTTATATAAAAATAAACAAATAAATAATTAAAATGAATATATAAAATTATAATTAAAAATGAGATTTATTATTTATTATTTAGGGCATACCTTTCTAATTTAAATTAGATCTGTCTTACTAATAATTTATTTTGTATTTAATATTTCTATAAAAATAAACTGAAAATTAATTAAAATAAAAATTTAAAAATATACTGAATAAAAATTAAAATGATATTTATGATTTATTATTAATGTATCCTAGTTTAATGGTTTAAGTATTTAGAGGTTTTATCTTTTTGGTATTTAGGGATTTATGTTTTTAAGCATTTATTGGTTTATAGGTTTTATTTAAACAAAGAAATAACATAAAAAAATTTATAATTTTTTCTCATTTTATAGGTTATAACCTTAAAAAATATAATAATATATAAAATTTATTGAAATGTGAATACAATATTTAGTTATAATAATATTAATAATTATATATTATATAAATTGAATATAAACAATTTTATTGATAGATAATATAATAATGATCAAAATTTAAATTAATAAACTATTAATAAAAAGTTTGATATTAATTAAAAAATATTTACAAAACCCAAATTGATTCAAAATTAAATTAAAATATATTACTGGATAATAATTTTTAATTTTTAAATTTTTACTTCTTTTATAGGCATATATTTTTTTTTATTAAAACAAAATTAATTAAAATATATATGTCGCTCTCATAATTTAATTTGTAATAAATATTTCTATAAAAATAAACTAATAAATAATTAAAATGAATATTTAAAATTATAAAAATAGAAATAAAAATTAGATTTATTAATTATTAAGTAGTTTATAGTGGTTTAATGGTTTTTATATTTAGGCAATAAGAGGTTTAAAAATTTACTAATTTAATTGTGTATGCATTTAGTGGTTTATAGGTTTTATTAAAAAAATAAAATAATAGAAAATTTATTTTTATTATTTTTTAATATTTTCAAAGGTTATAACCTTTGAAAATATAATAATTTTTCATTTTTTTTAAATGTGAATACAATATTTATTTATAATAATCATTATATTTATATATCACATAAATTCAATATAAGCAATTTTATTGATAAATATTATAATAATGATCAAAAAATAAATTAATAATCTATTATTAATAAGATAGATATCAATTAAAATATAATTACAAAACATAAAATGATTCAGAAGAAAAGCAAAATATATTACTATATAATAATTTTTTGTTTGGAAATTTTTTTTTCTTTTAAAAAGTATATCAATAATTTTTTGATGAAAAATAATTTATATAAATTATATTTGTCTAACTCAATTTATTTTGTAATTAATATTTATAAATAAATAAACAAATAAATATTTAAAATTATAATAAAAAAAATGAGAGTTATTATTTATTATTTAGGGATTCCAGTTTAATTTAAATTAGAGCTGTCTCACTAATAATTTATTTTGTAATTAATATTTCTATAAAATAAATTGATAGATAATTAAAATAAAAATTTAAAATTATAATGAATAAAAATCTAAAAGAAATTTATGATTTATTATTAATGTATACCAATTTAATGATTTAAGTATTTAGAGGTTTTGTCGTTAGGAGTTTAGTGATTTTTATTTTTAGGCTTTTAGTGGTTTAAAGGTTTTTTTAAAAAAAATAAAATAACAAAAAAAATTTCTATAATTTTTTATCATTTTTATAGGTTATAACATTTGAAAATATAATAATATTTAAATTATTTTGAAATTTTAATACAATATTTTGTTATAATAATATTAATAATTATATATCATATAAATTTAAACTAAATAATTTTATTGATAGATATTATAATAATGATCAAAAATGTAATTTATAAACTATTAATATAAAGATAGATATTAATTAAAAAATATTTACAAAACCCAAATTGATTCAAAATTAAAGTAACTTATATTAGCTTGATAATAATTTTTAATTTTTAAATTTATACTTCTTTTATAAGCATATATTTTTTTAGATAAATAATATATTATTTAAATTATATTTCTCCTAATCATAATTTATTTTGTAATAAATATATCTAAATAAATACACTAATAAATAATTAAAATGAATATTTAAAAATATAATAAATAGCAATATAAATTAGATTTATTAATTTTTAAGTAATATTTAGCGGTTTAATGGTTTGTGTATTTAGGCATTATGGGCGTAGGAGTTTACTGATTTAACTTTATATGCATTTAGTAGGGGTTCTCACGGGACCCAGAGATTTGCGACCCGACCCGAAGTCTTGTCCCAAAAGAATCGTGACGGACAAAATCCATTGACTTTGACTTTTCCCGTCCCATTCTGTCACGTATTTTTTCTTTTGGGATGGTTCCGGATCTTAAGCAATATCAATCCCGAGAACCATCCCATCCTAAAAAACTATTACTAGAACCAGAAAAATATATATATATATATATAACATGAAGTTGCAACCAATTTCGCTACTGCCAATCCAATTCCGATGCTCCTATTGCTATTCTGACGGGTTGCAGGCCACCTCAAGCAATTCCATCCGTGTTTAGTTATGTCCACCCCTTGTCCATCGCACTTATGGTTGCCTCCAGATTGTCCTAGATGCCACCAGCCTCTTGGTTTGTTTTTCTAACGAGAATTGAGTAATTAATTATTATTATTATGTGTTTCAGTCAGTTTTGTTTAGTATTGGTTGTGGTGTTGTGGTTTGGCCGAAAGAGTGGGCTGAATGTGTTACTGTCAATTTTGTAGAGCTTGCTTGATTGAAATATTTATATGTTTTTATGCTTAACATATCATATTAATTAATGGCAATGAAGATGGCACAATCCAGTGGTAAACGAAAAATACAAAAAATTTAAGATAATCACATCTCAAATGATCAAAATACTGGTAAATCCAATCAACATTATTTCACGAACCCTCCTATTGTTACGGCAGGTTCTTCAATTCCAATTGTAAAAGAAAGTCAAGGTACATCTGAACCTCAAGCTCATAAAAAGAATAAGTCTGTTATTTGGGAAACTTATGAGATATTAGTTGATTCAGAGGAAAATGAAACTTGTAGGGCATCTTGTATAAGGTGAAGGAGAGTATACTTCGAAAAAAGTAATCAAGGTACTTCGGGTTTATTGAAATACTTGAGAAATACTTGTAGGAAATTTCCACACAAAAAAGAATTAATAGAAGCTCACAAAGGTAAAGACAAGTAACAATCTTTGTTGAGTTTCACTAAAGGTACTTGTTCAGAGGATAATAAATTAACTTGTTGGCAATATGATCAAGAACTAGTTAGGTAGGCTTTGGTGAAAATAATCATAAAAGATGAATTGCCTTTTTGTTTTGTTGAGAGGGATGAGTTTAAAAAGTTTTGTGAAGTTAGTGTGACTCAATTTAAAATACCATCTTGGCATTCTACACTGAGGGATTGTTTTTCTTTGTTTGTGAAGGAAAAGAAGAAATTATTAGATAGCATTTCATCTCATTATTGTAGAGTTTCATTGATTATCGACACTTGGACTACCATTAAAAATTTATCTTATATATGTTTGACTGTTCATTTCATTGATTCTCAATAGAATATGCATAAAATGCTTTTGAACTCTTGTGTAATTTAAAGTCATCATGGAGTTAATATTAGAAATGCTATTGAGTTTTGCATGAATGAATGGGGTTTGAGAAGTTGATGTTCATTACTGTTGACAATACATCAAATAATGATGTTGCAGTTGAACAATTAAAAAAAAGGCTTGTGAAGAAAAGTGGTGTACCTTTGAAAGGCGAGCATTTTCATATGAGATATTGTGCTCATATCATAAACTTAATTGTTAAAGATGGCATTATAGTAGTTGAGGGTGATATTCAAAAAATTAGAGGTGTAGTGAAATATGTGAGAAGTAGTCCTAAAAGATTAGATATATTTAAGTTATATGTCGAAGAAGCAACTTGACATATGGATCTTCATTACAATTAGATTGTCCTACAAGATGGAATTCAACATATTTGATGCTACAAACTGATATAAAATATCAAAAATAATTTGATAAGTTGGAGGACAAAGACCAAAGGTCTTTGAAGTAGTTTGGTTCAAACGTTCCAACTGAGGGAGACTAAACAAATGCCAAAATTTTGCCTCGTTTCTTGAAAACTTTTTATGAGGTAACTTGTAAATTTTCTGGCTCATAATATTCTACCTCTAGTGTTAATTTTCATGAGATTATTCGAATTTTGAAAAAAAATTGAGCTTTGTGAATATAGTAGAGATACAATGGTGTCTGAAATGGGTATGAAAATGAGGCATAAATTCAACAAATATTGGGGTTCTCTTCAGTCAACAAATATTATGCTTTTTGTAGTAGTAGTTTTGGATCCTAGATATAAGCTCAAAAATCTCAAGGTTAAGTACACTTAGCATTATGGAGAGGAATTGGCTAAAAAGTTGGTGAAAAGGTTATAAATGCTTTAAATGAGATGATGGATGATTATAAAGATTTAAATTAAGATGAATCAAAAGAAGATAATTTCTTTGATGGTAGTGATACTTATGTTGATGATTTTTTTTGTTGAATTGGAGAAAGAACAAGAAGTTGTAGCTTTGGAAGAGTTGGATAGGTACTTGGAGGACAAACTTGAAAAAAATATAAATGATTTTGATCTTCTAAACTGGTGGAGAGTAAATGAGGTTATGTATCCTTCTTTGGCGAATGGATCAAGGGATGTATTTACTATCCAAGCATCTATAGTGGCCTACGAATCAACATTTAGCAATGGGGGGATAACTTTTTATAAATTTAGGAGTTCTTTAACACCTATTACAGCCGAAGTTCTCATATGTCTACAAGATTGGTTGAGAAGCTCAAACAAACCTATTGAAATTGAAGAATTAGCTTAGACCTTGATGATAATGAATCAGGTTAGTATACAAATCTTGTAAATTTTAATTCCACTTTTACTATTTTTATTCATTCAATTTAATAAAAATATGGTTCAATTATAATTTTCAGAGGGGTCACAAGATCCAAATATTTTTCCAACTATAGTTGGCCAACTAAATTTGGAATGGATGTATTAAATTTTATAAGGTAATATTTTGTTTTTTTATTACTCTTTCATCTTAGAAATTTATGTCTACATAATTAACACATTTTCATCTTTGGTTGTCCTTCTATAGTGGAGGAAGAAAAGGGAGGAGTTGTAGAAGATATAATTAATTGGTTTTGGATTTTCATTGCTGTTCCGGGACTAAGCTTCGAAATGATTATTATCATGGTTGTTATTAGTTGTATTTTTTTTGTTATATTAAGCTGCCTAATTTTAGCAATTACTTAAGTAGTAATTGATGCTACCAATGTTTGTGGTCATCTTTAGCTATTCCTTCATATATTAAGTAATTGTTTAAAAGATGTAGTATTGCTATTATGTTTAACTTTCACTCGACTGAACAAAGACAACTTGTGAAAAAAAAGAACCAAATTAAGCACACAACTCAGTCCCGTTCTATTTAACAATTCTATCTTTTTCTGCATATTAAAGCTTTTGACAAATAATAAAACTCATTTGTGGTATTCAGCCTATTTGAAAAAACAAAATTGGCCCAATAAAAAGAAAGAAATGATACTTTTCATATCCATGAGGATATAAAAAAAAGGCATAGACATGCCAATAAAATTAATTTTTTAATTCTTAATTGAAAGAGAGCCCATACTTCTTGCCCTGCTCAAACTGCCATGGGGATAGTTTGTTCTAATAGGCTACAAGGTGGTTATTTTTTTAGAGGTGAACTATGTTTTAAAAAAATTACTTTGAGTGTGTGCATGAGAGTTATTTTAGAAGAAATTACAATAATCAAATAAATAGCATCCTCAACAACTAGTATTTCAACACATAGGGGTACAACTTTGGTTTAGTCTGTTAGCGTACATGAGTCAAATTACCTTTGATAGCCCAGTGATTCAAAATCAAATATGATGAGACATAATAGAGATAATGTAAAAGCTCATATTATTTTGGTTAAAGCTTTAGCAATCATTCTAGAATTGAGAGAGGAACAAAATAAATATTTTATTTATTCAAAATAATTTTAATTATTATATTAATTATTTATCAGTTTATTTTTATATAAATATAAATTACAAAATAAATTATTAGTGAGACGGATCTATTTTAAATTAAACCGGTATATCCTAAATAATAAAGAATAAATCTAATTTTTTTTTCATTTTAATTTTAAATATTCGAATTTATTTATTTATTTGTTTATTTTTATATAAATATTAATTACAAAATAAATTATGAGTTACACAAATATAATTTATATAAATTATTATTCATCAAAAGAATATATAAAAAACTTTTTAAAAGAAAAGAAAAATTCAAAGCAAAAAATTAATATATAGTAATATATTTTGCTTTGCTTCTTAATCATTTTAGGTTTTGTAATTATATTATAATTGATATCTATTTTATTAATAATAGATTATTATTTTATTTTTTGATCATTATTAGAATATTTATTAATAAAATAGTTTATATTGAATTTATATGATATATAAATATAATGTTTATTATAACTAAATATTGAATTCACTTTTTAAAAAAATTTAAAAATTATTATATTTTCTAAGGTTATAACATTTGAAAATATCAAAAAATAATACATATAAATTTTTTGTTTTTCTATTTTTAAAATAAAACCTTTAAACTACTAAATACATACATAGTTATATAAGTAAACTCCTAGACCCCGTAATGCCTAAATATAGTAACCATTAAACCGATATATAATACATAATAAATAATAAATCTAATTTTTATTTTTATTTATTATAATTTTAAATATTCATTTTAATTATTTATTAGTTTATTTCTATAGAAATATTTATTACAAAATAAATAATGAGTACGACAAATATAATTTAAATAATTTATTTTTAATAAAAAAATATATATACGCACATAAAAGAAGTAAAAATTTAAAAATTTATAATTATTATCAGTAATATATTTTACTTTAATTTTGAATCAATTTGTGTTTTGTAAATATTTTTTAATTGATTTCTATCTTTTTATTAATAGTTTATTAATTTAATTTTTGATCATTATTATAATATATATCAATAAAATTGTTTATATCGAATTTATATGATATATAATTATTAATATTATTAAAACTAAATATTGTATTCACATTTCAAAAAATTTTAAATATTATTATATTTTCAAAGGTTATGACATATGAAAATGAGAAAAAATTACGATATTTTTTTCATTTTATTGTTTAAATAAAACCTATAAACCACTAAATGCCTAAAAACATAAGTTGCTAAACTCCTAAATGAAAAAACCTCTAAATACTTAAACAATTTAATTAGTATACTTTAATAATAAATCATAAATTTCATTTTAATTTTTATTCAGTTTAATTTTAAATTTTTATTTTAATTATTTATCAGTTTATTTCATAGAAATATTAATTACAAAATAAATTATTAGTTAGATAGTTTATTTTAATTATTTTATTTCTTTTTTTCTGAATCATTTAATGTTTTGTAATTATATTTTAATTGATATCTATCTTATTAATAATAGATTATTAATTTATTTTTTGATCATTATTAGAATATTTATCAATAAAAATGTTTATATTGAATTTATATGATATATAAATATAATGATTATTATGACTAAATATTATATTCCCTTTTGAAAAAAACTTTAAAATTATTATATTTTTAAAGGTTATGAGCTTTGAAAATATGAAAAAATTAAAAAAAAATATTCTTTTTCTTATTTCATTTTTTAAATAAAACCTATACACCACTAAATGCCTAATCAATTAAATGACTAAACTACAATATCCTGATACCCCTATATAGATAATACTTTAAATCGATATACACTAAATAATAATTAATAAATCTCATTTTTATTTGTTTTCATGATAATTTAAAAAAATCATTTTGATTATTTAGTTTATATATATATATATATATAATTAATTATTAAATAAATTATGACTTAAAAATATAATTTATTAAAAATATTTTTCATCAAAAAAATAGATAAGTTTATAAAAATCATAAAAATTTAAAAACAAATAATTATTATTTAGTGATATATTTTGTTTTGATTTTGTATCATTTTAGGTTTTGATATTATATTTTAAGTAATATCAATCTAATTCATAATAGATTTTTAATTTATTATTTGATAATTATTAGAATATCTATCAATAAAATTGTTTATATTGAATTTATATGATATATAATTATTATGATTATTATAAATATATATTGTATTCACTTTTGAAAAGAAATTTAAAAATTATTATAATTTCAAAGGTTATACCCATAAAAAATGATAAAAAATAATAAAAATAAATTTTTTGATATTTTATTTTTAAAATAAAACCTATAGATCATTAAATGCTTACTTACTTAAATCAGTAAGCTCATAGACCCCGAAACCCCTAAATACATAAACCTTTTAACAACTATAAACTACTTAATAAATAATAAATCTAATTTTTATTTCTATTTATTATAATTTTAAATATTCATTTTAATTATTTATAGTTTAATTTTTTAGAAAAATTAATTTCAAAATAAATTTTGAGTGGGACAAATATTATTTAAATAATTTATTTTTAATCAATAAAAAACATAAGCTTATAAAAAGAAGGAAATATTTGAAAATTAAATATTATTATTTAGTAATATATTTTGATTTGATTTTGAATCATTTTGTGTTATGTAAATATATTTTAATTAATATTTATATTATTAATAATAGTTTATTAATTTAATTTTTGATCATTATTATACTATCTATCATTAAAATTGTTTATATTGAATTTATATGATATATAAATAGTAAGATTAATATAATTATACATGGTATTCACATTTCAAAAAATTTTAAAAATTATTTTATTTTTAAAAGGTATAAACTTTGAAAATCAGATAAAATCAACAAAAAAATTTTTTTATGATATAAATAAAAACTATAAACAACTAAATGCCTAAAAACATAAATTTCTAAACACATAAACGACAAAACCCCTAAATTAACAATCCATTAAACTGGTATACCATATATAATAAATTATAAATCTCATTTTAATTTGTATTAATTATAATTTTAATTATTTATTTAAATATTTATTAGTTTATTTTTTAGAGAAATATTAATTGCAAAATAAATAAAGAGTGAGACAAATATAATTTTAATAATCTATTTTTAATCAAAAAATAAATATAAGCTTATAAAAAGAAGTAAAAATTTAAAAATAAAAAATATCATTTAGTAATATATTTTACTTTTATTTTGAATCATTATAGGTTTTGCATTTATATTTTAATTGCTATCAATCTTATTAATAATAGTTTATTAATTTATTATGTGATCATTATTATAATATCTATCAATAAAATTACTTATATTGAATTTAAATGTCTTATAAATATTAAGATTATTATAACTAAATTTTATATTTACATTTGAAAAAAATTTAAAAATTATTATATTTTCAAAGGTTATAACCTTAAAAAATGATAAAAAATCACAAAATTAATTTTTTATTATTTTATTATTTAAATAAAACATATAAACCACTAAATGCCTAATCATTTAAATATCTAGACTCCTTAACCCCAAAACCCTCTAAATACTTAAACCTTTAAACCTATATAACCTAAATAATAAATAATAAATTTCATTTTTATTTGTATTCATTATAATTTTAAATATTCATTTTAATTATTTTTTAGTTTATTTTTATAGAAATATTAATTACAAAATAAATAATGAGTGAGACATATAATTTAAATAAATTATTTTTTATGAAAAAAATAAGCTTATAAAAATTAACAAAATTTCAAAAATTAAAAATTTTATTTAGTAATATAATTTACTTTGATTTTGAATTATTTTGGGTTCTGCAAATATATTTTAATTAATATATATCTTATTAATAATAGTTTATTAATTTTTTTTCGATCATTATAATAATATATATTAATAAATTTTTTATATTAAATTTACATCAAATATAATTATTAAGATTATTATAACTAAGTATTGTATTCATATTTTAGAAAGATTTAAAAATTATTATATTTTCAAAGGTTATAACCTTTGAAAATCACGAAAATTCATAAAAATAAATTTTTTGTTATTTCATTGATTAATTAAAACCTATAAACACCTAAATGTGCAAACATATAAATCAATAAACTCCTTAACCCCGAAACCACAAAAAACATAAACCATTAAATAGGTATACCCTAAATAATAAATCATATATCTCTTTTTAATTAGTATTCATTATAATTTTAAATATTCATTTTAATTATTTATCAATTTATTTTTATAGAAATATTAATTACAAAATAAATTATTAGTGAGACAGATCTAATTTAGATAATTTATTTTTCATCAAAAAAATATATATGCTTATAAAATGAGGCAAAATTTTTAAAATAAAAAATTATTATTTAGTAATATATCTTATTTTGATTTTGAATCATTTTAGATTCTACAAATATATTTTAATTTATATCATTCTTATTAATACTAGTTTATTAATTTATTTATTGATCATTATTATAATATCTATTAATAAAATTATTTATATTTAGTTTACATTATATATAATTATTAAGATTATTATAACTAAATATTATATTCACATTTAAAAAAATTTAAAATTATTATATTTTCAATGGATACACCTTCAAAAATTAAAAAAAATCCAAAAATTAAATTTTTAGTTTTTTAATTCTTTAGATAATAACTCTAAATCACTAAAGGTCTAAACACTTAAATCACTAAACTCTTAAACCCAAAAACATATAAATACTTAAACCATTAAACCTGTGTATGCTGAATAATAAATGATAAATCTCAATTTTATTTGTTTTTATTATAATTTTAAATAATTATTTTAATTATTTATTAGTTTATTATTATAGAATTATAAATAACAAAATAAATTATGAGTAAGACAAATTAATTTAAATAATTTATTTATAATAACACAAAAATAAAGTTATAAAAAAACAAAACATTAAAAAAATTATTATTAAGTAATATATTTTACTTTGATTTTGAATAAATTTAGATTTTGAAAATATTTTTTAAATAATATCTACTTTTTAATAATAGTTTATTAATTTATTTATTGATCATTATTATAATATCTAGCAATGTGATTATTTATATTGAATTTAAATGACTTAAATTTATTAAGATTATTATAACTAAATATTATATTTACATTTGTAAAAAATTTAGAAATTTTTATATTTTCAAAGGTTATAATCTTCAAAAATTAAAAAAATAATAAAAAGAAATTTTTTGTTATATCATTGTTTAAATAAAACTTATAAACCACTAAATGCATAAACACTTAAACCTCTAAACTTCTAAACACAAAGGCCCCTAAATACTTAAACCTTTAAACTCGTAAACCTTAAATATAATTTTAATAATTTTTTAAAATATTAATTACAATATAAATTATGAGTGATACAAATATAATTTTAATAATTTCTTTTTCATTAAAAAAATATAAGCTTATAAAAAGAAGCAAAAACTAAAAAAAATTATTATTTAGCAATAAATTTTACTTGGATTTTGAATATTTTTAGGTTTTGCAATTATATTTTAATTTATATCTATCATATTAATAACAACATATTAATTTATTTTTTGATAATTGATATCATATCTATCAATAAAATTGTTTATATTTAGTTATATTATATATAATTATAATGATTATTATTACTAAATATTGTATTCACATTTTTAAAAAATTTTAAATTATTATATTTTCAAAGGTTATAATCTTTGAAAATGTGAAAAAATATCAAAAATAATTTTTTTGTTATTTAATTGTTTAAATAAAACCTATAAACCACTAAATGCCTAAAAACATAAATCGCTAAATTCATAAATGAAAAAACCTCTAAATACTTAAAATATTAAACTGGTATACATTAATAATAATTCATAAATCTCATTTTAATTTTTATTCAGTATAATTTAAATTTTTATTTTAATTATTTATCAGTTTATTTTTATAGAAATAATAATTACAAAATAAATTATTAGTGAGACATATCTAATTTAAATTATAACAGTATCCCTAAATAAGAAATAATGAATCTCATTTTTTTTCATTATAATTTTAAATATTCATTTTAATTATTTATTTGTTTATTTATATATAAATATTAATTACAAAATAAATTGAGCTAGACAAAAATAATTTATATAAATTATTTTTCATCAAAAAATTATAGATAAACTTTTTAAAAGATAAAAATTTCAAAACAAAAAATTATTATATAGTAATATATTTTGCTTTGCATCTTAATCATTTTAGGTTTTGTAATTATATTTTAATTGATATCTATCTTATTAATAATAGATTATTAATTTATTTTTTGATCATTATTAGAATATTTATCAATAAAATTGTTTATATTGAATTTACATGATATATAATTATAAAGATTATTATAACTAAATATTATATTTACATTTGAAAATAATTTAAAAATTATTATATTTTTAAAGGTTATCATCTTTGAAAATGAGATAAAATCACAAAAATAATTTTTTTGTTATTTTATTGTTTATATAAAACCTATAAACTACTAAATGCCTAAACGCTCAAATCATTAAACTCCTAAACCCCAAAACCCCAAAACCCTTAAATACTTAAACATTTAAACCATCTTTAAAGGTTTAAGTATTTATAAATAATATATAAATATCTATCAATAAATAATAGTTTATTAATTTATTCTTTGATCATTATTTTATTTATATTTATATTTAGTTTATTAATATCTATCAATAAAATTTTTAATTTTTAATTTACATAATATATAATTATTAAGTTTATTATAACTAAATATTGTATTCACATTTGAAAAAAAATTAAAAATTATAATATTTATAAAGGTTATAACCTTCAAAATTGATAAAAAATTCGAAAAATAATTTTTTTGTTATTTCATTATTTAAATAAAACATATAAACTAATAAATGCCTAAACACTTAAAAAACTAAACTCCTAAACTCCTAAATACTTAAACCATTAAACCAGTATACCCTAAATAATTAGTCATAAATCTCATGTTTATTTGTATTCATTATAATTTTAATATTCATTTTAATTATTTATTAGTTTATTTTTATAGAAATATTAATCGCAAAATAAAATTATGAATGAGACAAATATAATTTAAATAATTTATCTTCATCAAAAAAATTTATAAGCTTATTAAAAGAATCAAAAATTTAAAAATAAAAAATTATTATTTAGTAATATATTTTACTTTGATTTTGAATCGATTTAGGATTTGCAAATATATTTTAAATAATATCTATCTTATTAATAATAGTTTATTAATCTATTTTATGATCAGTATTATAATATCGATCAATAAAATAATTTATATTGAATTTACATGATATTTAATTATTATTATTATTATAATTAAATATTGTTTTAACATTTGAAAAAAAATTAAAAATTATAATATTTTCAATGGTTATAACCTTGAAAATGAGAAAAAATCAGAAAAAATAATTTTTTTGTTATTTAATTATATAAATAAAACTTATAAACCACAAAATACCTTAATACTTAAATTACTAAACTCCTAAACTATGATACTGCTACATCACACACACATAGCGACGGACCACAGTACATACATGCACATATTCATGTCCATTTTGGTGTACCATTTAGAGGGGCAAGCAAGTTCTCAAAGTAGCCAGAAGTATAGGCCACCAGATTTTAGAGGGCCCCACTGGCAAGCCGGGATGATAACATTCAGACAACTGACGAGACCTAGTAAAGTGGTCGGGAGTAAACTTAGGAGTAGCTAGGAGTGGGTCCACTAGCCCTATCAGGAAGCATAGGGGGCCACCCAACTGTCGCCCAACAGGAGTAGCGGGTAATCCATGATTAATTGGAAAGCCGGCAAAATTCGAAGCATCACCAAGCAGGGCCAGTTAGCAATGGAGTCCAGACCAGCCACACGGGAGCGAAAGATTCAAACTTGTAGTTTATGTTTGTAGTCTTATTTGTATTTTGGACTTTGTATGCACCATGTACTTGTAGAGATAGATCATGACATACACACACACACACACAATCTTGTTTGTTCCTTATGTAGCATGTAATGAGGGCAACTGGACTCAAGAGTATCTCTAAGTGGGGCCCCCTAATGCATTTTGTAAATACAGATTAGGCGATGCTACACTTCTGGGAATAGAAGACCCATCTTTATAGCATTTTGTAATTTTACTTGTATTCTATCTTGGAGCTCGAGGAGGAAGCATTCTAACACAATAGATACTCTTTTGATGATCATTGGAGCAAAAGAATGTGGAATTCAGAGGTGAGAATGAATTGACAAAGTGTCGTAGACATGGTTTTGTGGATTTATGGGTATTCAGTTTTACATGTATTCAATTGCATAGCAATGACATAGGCAAATGCTTGATGCTGCATGTCACACACATGCTTAATCTTATATTTGCATAGTTTTAATATGGTGCATTATTTATGTTTTTTCAAAAGACTTGTAAAAATCCGAATGGAAAGGATGCAGTACGCATAATGACTTAATGCCATAAATTAATCAGCTTTTTAGTTGTATTCGTATGCTTGGAATTATTTGGCATTATGTTTTTTTATGTATTTTATGCATAGAATCATTAAGGTGCGTAGGATTTGGTGGGCTGGCCTAAATTAGTCTGCATTTTAGTCTTTGTAAGTTGTGTGCCTAAATAATAAATAAAGTGTGTATTTTCAAAATAAAAAAACCATAAACCCTTAACTTTAAATCCTAAACATTAAATCATAAACTATAACCCTAATCCATAAACCCTAAATCCTAAATATTATGTTTTGAACTTTTATAATCAAATGACTAAGTGTTAAATTTAAATTGAAATTCACAACTTTTAGGAATGTCACAGATTTATCTTTTTTTGTATATGTAACACAAAGTCATGACTCAAGGGGTGAGTTATGGATTCAGTCTCTTTCTTGCTTTATATTATTGTAGCATTAGCAATGGTCATGATTGTATATTATCTTTAGAACACAAAATCATATCGATGAGAATATGCCATAACTTGTGTCTCTCTCTTGAACATATTATTATGGCACTAAGAATGAACTTGAATACATATTTAATCACTATAATACTAGGTCATACTATTGGATATGACCATAGCTTGTGGATTTTATCTTTATATTGCAGTTTTCATTGCACAAGGAATGATTGTGACTTTAGACATTCTTCAAGAGAAAAAGTCATGACCCTAGAAATAGTTAATGCTCGAGTACTACTCTTTATAACTTTCTATAGCTAAAATTCTTGAGATTAGAAATATCAATATGGCTTTTTCCTTTGATTTGTGACCTCAAATGTCAATATGCAAGACTAATATTTTGAGCAAAGATTAAAACCTTTTATACATTTGAATATGATTCATTTACACCTTTTTAGGTATTGTGAGCTTGTATACATAACTCATTTAATATAAAAAGAAACATATGATAGTTTTCATATCCATGAGGATATAAAAAAAGGCTTAGACATGCCGAAAAAATTAATTTTTTGATTCTTGACTGAAAGAGAGCCCATACTTCTTGCCCTGCTCAAACCACCCTAGGGCTAGTTTGTTCTAATAGGCTACAAGGTGGTTATTTTTTTAGAGGTGAACTATCTTTTAAAAAAATTGCTTTGATTGTGTGCATGAGAGATATTTTAAGAGAAATTACAATAATCAATTTAAATAGCATCCTCAACAACTAGCTATTTCAACACATAGGGGTACAACGTTGGTTTAGTCTGTTAGCATACATGAGTCAAATTACCGTTGATAGCAATATAAATTAGATTTATTAATTTTTAAGTAATATTTAGCGGTTTAATGGTTTGTGTATTTAGGCATTATGGGCGTAGGAGTTTACTGATTTAACTTTATATGCATTTAGTAGGGGTTCTCACGGGACCCAGAGATTTGCGACCCGACCCGAAGTCTTGTCCCAAAAGAATCGTGACGGACAAAATCCATTGACTTTGACTTTTCCCGTCCCATTCTGTCACGTATTTTTTCTTTTGGGATGGTTCCGGATCTTAAGCAATATCAATCCCGAGAACCATCCCATCCTAAAAAACTATTACTAGAACCAGAAAAATATATATATATATATAACATGAAGTTGCAACCAATTTCGCTACTGCCAATCCAATTCCGATGCTCCTATTGCTATTCTGACGGGTTGCAGGCCACCTCAAGCAATTCCATCCGTGTTTAGTTATGTCCACCCCTTGTCCATCGCACTTATGGTTGCCTCCAGATTGTCCTAGATGCCACCAGCCTCTTGGTTTGTTTTTCTAACGAGAATTGAGTAATTAATTATTATTATTATGTGTTTCAGTCAGTTTTGTTTAGTATTGGTTGTGGTGTTGTGGTTTGGCCGAAAGAGTGGGCTGAATGTGTTACTGTCAATTTTGTAGAGCTTGCTTGATTGAAATATTTATATGTTTTTATGCTTAACATATCATATTAATTAATGGCAATGAAGATGGCACAATCCAGTGGTAAACGAAAAATACAAAAAATTTAAGATAATCACATCTCAAATGATCAAAATACTGGTAAATCCAATCAACATTATTTCACGAACCCTCCTATTGTTACGGCAGGTTCTTCAATTCCAATTGTAAAAGAAAGTCAAGGTACATCTGAACCTCAAGCTCATAAAAAGAATAAGTCTGTTATTTGGGAAACTTATGAGATATTAGTTGATTCAGAGGAAAATGAAACTTGTAGGGCATCTTGTATAAGGTGAAGGAGAGTATACTTCGAAAAAAGTAATCAAGGTACTTCGGGTTTATTGAAATACTTGAGAAATACTTGTAGGAAATTTCCACACAAAAAAGAATTAATAGAAGCTCACAAAGGTAAAGACAAGTAACAATCTTTGTTGAGTTTCACTAAAGGTACTTGTTCAGAGGATAATAAATTAACTTGTTGGCAATATGATCAAGAACTAGTTAGGTAGGCTTTGGTGAAAATAATCATAAAAGATGAATTGCCTTTTTGTTTTGTTGAGAGGGATGAGTTTAAAAAGTTTTGTGAAGTTAGTGTGACTCAATTTAAAATACCATCTTGGCATTCTACACTGAGGGATTGTTTTTCTTTGTTTGTGAAGGAAAAGAAGAAATTATTAGATAGCATTTCATCTCATTATTGTAGAGTTTCATTGATTATCGACACTTGGACTACCATTAAAAATTTATCTTATATATGTTTGACTGTTCATTTCATTGATTCTCAATAGAATATGCATAAAATGCTTTTGAACTCTTGTGTAATTTAAAGTCATCATGGAGTTAATATTAGAAATGCTATTGAGTTTTGCATGAATGAATGGGGTTTGAGAAGTTGATGTTCATTACTGTTGACAATACATCAAATAATGATGTTGCAGTTGAACAATTAAAAAAAAGGCTTGTGAAGAAAAGTGGTGTACCTTTGAAAGGCGAGCATTTTCATATGAGATATTGTGCTCATATCATAAACTTAATTGTTAAAGATGGCATTATAGTAGTTGAGGGTGATATTCAAAAAATTAGAGGTGTAGTGAAATATGTGAGAAGTAGTCCTAAAAGATTAGATATATTTAAGTTATATGTCGAAGAAGCAACTTGACATATGGATCTTCATTACAATTAGATTGTCCTACAAGATGGAATTCAACATATTTGATGCTACAAACTGATATAAAATATCAAAAATAATTTGATAAGTTGGAGGACAAAGACCAAAGGTCTTTGAAGTAGTTTGGTTCAAACGTTCCAACTGAGGGAGACTAAACAAATGCCAAAATTTTGCCTCGTTTCTTGAAAACTTTTTATGAGGTAACTTGTAAATTTTCTGGCTCATAATATTCTACCTCTAGTGTTAATTTTCATGAGATTATTCGAATTTTGAAAAAAAATTGAGCTTTGTGAATATAGTAGAGATACAATGGTGTCTGAAATGGGTATGAAAATGAGGCATAAATTCAACAAATATTGGGGTTCTCTTCAGTCAACAAATATTATGCTTTTTGTAGTAGTAGTTTTGGATCCTAGATATAAGCTCAAAAATCTCAAGGTTAAGTACACTTAGCATTATGGAGAGGAATTGGCTAAAAAGTTGGTGAAAAGGTTATAAATGCTTTAAATGAGATGATGGATGATTATAAAGATTTAAATTAAGATGAATCAAAAGAAGATAATTTCTTTGATGGTAGTGATACTTATGTTGATGATTTTTTTTGTTGAATTGGAGAAAGAACAAGAAGTTGTAGCTTTGGAAGAGTTGGATAGGTACTTGGAGGACAAACTTGAAAAAAATATAAATGATTTTGATCTTCTAAACTGGTGGAGAGTAAATGAGGTTATGTATCCTTCTTTGGCGAATGGATCAAGGGATGTATTTACTATCCAAGCATCTATAGTGGCCTACGAATCAACATTTAGCAATGGGGGGATAACTTTTTATAAATTTAGGAGTTCTTTAACACCTATTACAGCCGAAGTTCTCATATGTCTACAAGATTGGTTGAGAAGCTCAAACAAACCTATTGAAATTGAAGAATTAGCTTAGACCTTGATGATAATGAATCAGGTTAGTATACAAATCTTGTAAATTTTAATTCCACTTTTACTATTTTTATTCATTCAATTTAATAAAAATATGGTTCAATTATAATTTTCAGAGGGGTCACAAGATCCAAATATTTTTCCAACTATAGTTGGCCAACTAAATTTGGAATGGATGTATTAAATTTTATAAGGTAATATTTTGTTTTTTTATTACTCTTTCATCTTAGAAATTTATGTCTACATAATTAACACATTTTCATCTTTGGTTGTCCTTCTATAGTGGAGGAAGAAAAGGGAGGAGTTGTAGAAGATATAATTAATTGGTTTTGGATTTTCATTGCTGTTCCGGGACTAAGCTTCGAAATGATTATTATCATGGTTGTTATTAGTTGTATTTTTTTTGTTATATTAAGCTGCCTAATTTTAGCAATTACTTAAGTAGTAATTGATGCTACCAATGTTTGTGGTCATCTTTAGCTATTCCTTCATATATTAAGTAATTGTTTAAAAGATGTAGTATTGCTATTATGTTTAACTTTCACTCGACTGAACAAAGACAACTTGTGAAAAAAAAGAACCAAATTAAGCACACAACTCAGTCCCGTTCTATTTAACAATTCTATCTTTTTCTGCATATTAAAGCTTTTGACAAATAATAAAACTCATTTGTGGTATTCAGCCTATTTGAAAAAACAAAATTGGCCCAATAAAAAGAAAGAAATGATACTTTTCATATCCATGAGGATATAAAAAAAAGGCATAGACATGCCAATAAAATTAATTTTTTAATTCTTAATTGAAAGAGAGCCCATACTTCTTGCCCTGCTCAAACTGCCATGGGGATAGTTTGTTCTAATAGGCTACAAGGTGGTTATTTTTTTAGAGGTGAACTATGTTTTAAAAAAATTACTTTGAGTGTGTGCATGAGAGTTATTTTAGAAGAAATTACAATAATCAAAATAAATAGCATCCTCAACAACTAGTTATTTCAACACATAGGGGTACAACTTTGGTTTAGTCTGTTAGCGTACATGAGTCAAATTACCTTTGATAGCCCAGTGATTCAAAATCAAATATGATGAGACATAATAGAGATAATGTAAAAGCTCATATTATTTTGGTTAAAGCTTTAGCAATCATTCTAGAATTGAGAGAGGAACAAAATAAATATTTTATTTATTCAAAATAATTTTAATTATTATATTAATTATTTATCAGTTTATTTTTATATAAATATAAATTACAAAATAAATTATTAGTGAGACGGATCTATTTTAAATTAAACCGGTATATCCTAAATAATAAAGAATAAATCTAATTTTTTTTTCATTTTAATTTTAAATATTCGAATTTATTTATTTATTTGTTTATTTTTATATAAATATTAATTACAAAATAAATTATGAGTTACACAAATATAATTTATATAAATTATTTTTCATCAAAATAATATAGAAAAACTTTTTAAAAGAAAAGAAAAATTCAAAGCAAAAAATTAATATATAGTAATATATTTTGCTTTGCTTCTTAATCATTTTAGGTTTTGTAATTATATTATAATTGATATCTATTTTATTAATAATAGATTATTATTTTATTTTTTGATCATTATTAGAATATTTATTAATAAAATAGTTTATATTGAATTTATATGATATATAAATATAATGTTTATTATAACTAAATATTGAATTCACTTTTGAAAAAAAATTTAAAAATTATTATATTTTCTAAGGTTATAACCTTTGAAAATATCAAAAAATAATAAAAAAATTTTTTTTTGTATTTTTATTTTTAAAATAAAACCTTTAAACTACTAAATACATACATAGTTATATAAGTAAACTCCTAGACCCCGTAATGCCTAAATATAGTAACCATTAAACCGATATATAATACATAATAAATAATAAATCTAATTTTTATTTTTTTTATTATAATTTTAAATATTCATTTTAATTATTTATTAGTTTATTTCTATAGAAATATTTATTACAAAATAAATAACGAGTACACAAATATAATTTAAATAATTTATTTTTAATAAAAAAAATATATATACGCACATAAAAGAAGTAAAAATTTAAAAATTTATAATTATTATCAGTAATATATTTTACTTTAATTTTGAATCAATTTGTGTTTTGTAAATATTTTTTAATTGATTTCTATCTTTTTATTAATAGTTTATTAATTTAATTTTTGATCATTATTATAATATATATCAATAAAATTGTTTATATCGAATTTATATGATATATAATTATTAATATTATTAAAACTAAATATTGTATTCACATTTCAAAAAATTTTAAATATTATTATATTTTCAAAGGTTATGACATATGAAAATGATAAAAAATTACAATATTTTTTTCATTTTATTGTTTAAATAAAACCTATAAACCACTAAATGCCTAAAAACATAAGTTGCTAAACTCCTAAATGACAAAACCTCTAAATACTGAAACAATTAAACTAGTATACTTTAGTAATAAATCATAAATTTCATTTTAATTTTTATCCAGTTTAATTTTAAATTTTTATTTTAATTATTTATCAGTTTATTTCATAGAAATATTAATTACAAAATAAATTATTAGTTAGACAGTTTATTTTAATTATTTTATTTCTTTCCTTCTGAATCTTTTAAGGTTTTGTAATTATATTTTAATTGATATCTATCTTATTAATAATAGATTATTAATTTATTTTTTGATCATTATTAGAATATTTATCAATAAAAATGTTTATATTGAATTTATATGATATATAAATATAATGATTATTATGACTAAATATTATATTCCCTTTTGAAAAAAACTTTAAAATTATTATATTTTTAAAGGTTATAAGCTTTGAAAATATGAAAAAATAAAAAAAAATATTCTTTTTCTTATTTCATTTTTTAAATAAAACCTATACACCACTAAATGCCTAATCAATTAAATGACTAAACTACAATATCCTGATACCCCTATATAGATAATACTTTAAATCGATATACACTAAATAATAATTAATAAATCTCATTTTTATTTGTTTTCATGATAATTTAAAAAAATCATTTTGATTATTTAGTTATATATATATATATATATATAATTAATTATTAAATAAATTATGACTTAAAAATATAATTTATTAAAAATATTTTTTATCAAAAAATAGATAAGTTTATAAAAATCATAAAAATTTAAAAATAAATAATTATTATTTAGTGATATATTTTGTTTTGATTTTGTATCATTTTAGGTTTTGATATTATATTTTAAGTAATATCAATCTTATTCATAATAGATTTTTAATTTATTTTTTGATAATTATTAAAATATCTATCAATAAAATTGTTTATGTTGAATTTATATGATATATAATTATTATGATTATTATAAATATATATTGTATTCACTTTTGAAAAGAAATTTAAAAATTATTATATTTTCAAAGGTTATAACCATAAAAAATGATAAAAAATAATAAAAATAAATTTGTTGATATTTTATTTTTAAAATAAAACCTATAGATCATTAAATGCTTACTTACTTAAATCAGTAAGCTCATAGACCCCGAAACCCCTAAATACATAAACCTTTTAACAACTATAAACTAATTAATAAATAATAAATCTAATTTTTATTTCTATTTATTATAATTTTAAATATTCATTTTAATTATTTATAGTTTAATTTTTTAGAAGAATTAATTTCAAAATAAATTTTGAGTGGGACAAATATTATTTAAATAATTTATTTTTAATCAATAAAAAACATAAGCTTATAAAAAGAAGGAAATATTTGAAAATTAAATATTATTATTTAGTAATATATTTTGATTTGATTTTGAATCATTTTGTGTTATGTAAATATATTTTAATTAATATTTATATTATTAATAATAGTTTATTAATTTAATCTTTGATCATTATTATACTATCTATCATTAAAATTGTTTATTATTGAATTTATATGATATATAAATAGTAAGATTAATATAATTATACATGGTATTCACATTTTAAAAAATTTTAAAAATTATTTTATTTTTAAAAGGTATAACCTTTGAAAATCAGATAAAATCAACAAAAAATTTTTTTTATGATATAAATAAAAACTATAAACAACTAAATGCCTAAAAACATAAATTGCTAAACACCTAAACGAAAAAACCCCTAAATTAACAATCCATTAAACTAGTATACCATATATAATAAATTATAAATCTCATTTTAATTTGTATTAATTATAATTTTAATTATTTATTTTAAATATTTATTAGTTTATTTTTTATAGAAATATTAATTGCAAAATAAATAAAGAGTGAGACAAATATAATTTTAATAATTTATTTTTAATCAACAAATAAATATAAGCTTATAAAAAGAAGTAAAAATTTAAAAATAAAAAAATATCATTTAGTAATATATTTTACTTTTATTTTTAATCATTATAGGTTTTGCATTTATATTTTAATTGCTATCAATCTTATTAATAAGAGTTTATTAATTTATTATGTGATCATTATTATAATATCTATCAATAAAATTACTTATATTGAATTTAAATGTCTTATAAATATTAAGATTATTATAACTAAATTTTATATTTACATTTGAAAAAAATTTAAAAATTATTATATTTTCAAAGGTTATAAACTTAAAAAATGATAAAAAATCACAAAATTAATTTTTTTATTATTTTATTATTTAAATAAAACATATAAACCACTAAATGCTTAATCATTTAAATATCTAGACTCCTTAACCCCAAAACCCTCTAAATACTTAAACCTTTAAACCTATATAACCTAAATAATAAATAATAAATTTCATTTTTATTTGTATTCATTATAATTTTAAATATTCATTTTAATTATTTTTTAGTTTATTTTTATAGAAATATTAATTACAAAATAAATAATGAGTGAGACATATAATTTAAATAAATTATTTTTTATGAAAAAAAATAAGCTTATAAAAATTAACAAAATTTCAAAAATTAAAAATTTTATTTAGTAATATAATTTACTTTGATTTTGAATTATTTTGGGTTCTGCAAATATATTTTAATTAATATATATCTTATTAATAATTGTTTATTAATTTTTTAATCAATCATTATAATAATATATATTAATAAAATTTTTTATATTAAATTTACATCAAATATAATTATTAAGATTATTATAACTAAGTATTGTATTCATATTTTAGAAAGATTTAAAAATTATTATATTTTCAAAGGTTATAACCTTTGAAAATCATGAAAATTCATAAAAATAAATTTTTTGTTATTTCATTGATTAATTAAAACCTATAAACACCTAAATGTGCAAACATATAAATCAATAAACTCCTTAACCCCGAAACCACAAAAAACATAAACCATTAAATAGGTATACCCTAAATAATATATCATATATCTCTTTTTAATTAGTATTCATTATAATTTTAAATATTCATTTTAATTATTTATCAATTTATTTTTATAGAAATATTAATTACAAAATAAATTATTAGTGAGACAGATCTAATTTAGATAATTCATTTTTCATCAAAAAAAATATATGCTTATAAAATGAGGCAAAATTTTTAAAATAAAAAATTATTATTTAGTAATATATCTTATTTTGATTTTGAATCATTTTAGATTCTACTAATATATTTTAATTTATATCATTCTTATTAATACTAGTTTATTAATTTATTTATTGATCATTATTATAATATCTATTAATAATATTATTTATATTTAGTTTACATTATATATAATTATTAAGATTATTATTACTAAATATTATATTCACATTTAAAAAAATTTAAAATTATTATATTTTCAAAGGATACACCTTCAAAAATTAAAAAAAATCCAAAAATTAAATTTTTAGTTTTTTAATTCTTTAGATAATAACTCTAAATCACTAAAGGTCTAAACACTTAAATCACTAAACTCTTAAACCCAAAAACATATAAATACTTAAACCATTAAACCTGTGTATGCTGAATAATAAATGATAAATCTCAATTTTATTTGTTTTTATTATAATTTTAAATAATTATTTTAATTATTTATTAGTTTATTATTATAGAATTATAAATAACAAATAAATTATGAGTAAGACAAATTAATTTAAATAATTTATTTATAATAACACAAAAATAAAGTTATAAAAAAACAAAACATTAAAAAAATTATTATTAAGTAATATATTTTACTTTGATTTTGAATAAATTTAGATTTTGAAAATATTTTTTAAATAATATCTACTTTTTAATAATAGTTTATTAATTTATTTATTGATCATTATTATAATATCTAGCAATGTGATTATTTATATTGAATTTAAATGACTTAAATTTATTAAGATTATTATAACTAAATATTATATTTACATTTGTAAAAAATTTAGAAATTTTTATATTTTCAAAGGTTATAATCCTTCAAAAATTAAAAAAATAATAAAAAGAAATTTTTTGTTATATCATTGTTTAAATAAAACTTATAAACCACTAAATGCATAAACACTTAAACCTCTAAACTTCTAAACACAAAGGCCCCTAAATACTTAAACCTTTAAACTCGTAAACCTTAAATATAATTTTAATAATTTTTTAAAATATTAATTACAATATAAATTATGAGTGATACAAATATAATTTTAATAATTTCTTTTTCATTAAAAAAATATAAGCTTATAAAAAGAAGCAAAAACTAAAAAAAATTATTATTTAGCAATAAATTTTACTTGGATTTTGAATATTTTTAGGTTTTGCAATTATATTTTAATTTATATCTATCATATTAATAACAACATATTAATTTATTTTTTGATAATTGATATCATATCTATCAATAAAATTGTTTATATTTAGATTATATTATATATAATTATAATGATTATTATTACTAAATATTGTATTCACATTTTTAAAAAATTTTAAATTATTATATTTTCAAAGGTTATAATCTTTGAAAATGTGAAAAAATATCAAAAATAATTTTTTTGTTATTTAATTGTTTAAATAAAACCTATAAACCACTAAATGCCTAAAAACATAAATCACTAAATTCATAAATGAAAAAACCTCTAAATACTTAAAATATTAAACTCGTATACATTAATAATAATTCATAAATCTCATTTTAATTTTTATTCAGTATAATTTAAAATTTTTATTTTAATTATTTATCAGTTTATTTTTATAGAAATAATAATTACAAAATAAATTATTAGTGACACATATCTAATTTAAATTATAACAGTATCCCTAAATAAGAAATAATGAATCTCATTTTTTTTCATTATAATTTTAAATATTCATTTTAATTATTTATTTGTTTATTTATATATAAATATTAATTACAAAATAAATTGAGCTAGACAAAAATAATTTATATAAATTATTTTTCATCAAAAATTATAGATAAACTTTTTAAAAGTTAAAAATTTCAAAACAAAAAATTATTATATAGTAATATATTTTGCTTTGCATCTTAATCATTTTAGGTTTTGTAATTATATTTTAATTGATATCTATCTTATTAATAATAGATTATTAATTTATTTTTTGATCATTATTAGAATATTTATCAATAAAATTGTTTATATTGAATTTACATGATATATAATTATAAAGATTATTATAACTAAATATTATATTTACATTTGAAAATAATTTAAAAATTATTATATTTTTAAAGGTTATCATCTTTGAAAATGAGATAAAATCACAAAAATAATTTTTTGTTATTTTATTGTTTATATAAAACCTATAAACTACTAAATGCCTAAACGCTCAAATCATTAAACTCCTAAACCCCAAAACCCCAAAACCCTTAAATACTTAAACATTTAAACCATCTTTAAAGGTTTAAGTATTTATAAATAATATATAAATATCTATCAATAAATAATAGTTTATTAATTTATTTTTTGATCATTATTTTATTTATATTTATATTTAGTTTATTAATATCTATCAATAAAATTTTTTATTTTTAATTTACATAATATATAATTATTAAGTTTATTATAACTAAATATTGTATTCACATTTGAAAAAAAATTAAAAATTATAATATTTATAAAGGTTATAACCTTCAAAATTGATAAAGAATTCGAAAAATAATTTTTTTGTTATTTCATTATTTAAATAAAACATATAAACTAATAAATGCCTAAACACTTAAAAAATTAAACTCCTAAACTCCTAAATACTTAACCCATTAAACCAGTATACCCTAAATAATTAGTCATAAATCTCATGTTTATTTGTATTCATTATAATTTTAATATTCATTTTAATTATTTATTAGTTTATTTTTATGGAAATATTAATTGCACAATAAAATTATGAATGAGACAAATATAATTTAAATAATTTATCTTCATCAAAAAAATTTATAAGCTTATTAAAAGAATCAAAAATTTAAAAATAAAAAATTATTATTTAGTATTATATTTTAATTTGATTTTTGAATCGATTTAGGTTTTGCTATATTTTAAATAATATCTATCTTAATTATAATATCGATCAATAAAATAATTTATATTGAATTTACATGATATTTAATTATTATTATTATTATTATAATTAAATATTGTATTAACATTTGAAAAAAAAATTAAAAATTATAATATTTTCAATGGTTATAACCTTGAAAATGAGAAAAAATCATAAAAATAATTTTTTGTTATTTAATTATTTAAATAAAACTTATGAACCACAAAATACGTAAATAGTTAAATTACTAAACTCCTAAACCCTGATACTTCTGCACCACACACACATAGCGACGGACCACAGTACACACGTGCACATATGTCTATCCATTTTGGGTTAGCATTTAGAGGGGCCAGTAAGTCTTGGAAGCAGCCAGAAGTATGTGCAACCAGCTTGTAGAGGGTCCAACTAGCTAGCCGGGATGATAACATTCAGACAATAGACGAGACCGAGCAAACTGTCGGGAGTAAAGCCAGGAGAGCTAGGGAGTGTACCCACTAGCCATATCAGGCAGCATAGAGGGCCACCCAATATGAGTAGCGTGGTAATCCATGATTAATTGGAGAGCCGACAAAATCTGAAGCATCACCATGCAGGGCCAGTAAACAATGGAGTCCAAACCAGCTACCGGGAGCAAAGTATTCAAACTTGTATTTTATGTCTGTAGTCTTATTTGTATTTTGGACTTTGTAGGCACCATGTACTTGTAGAGACGGATCATGACATACTCACACACACAATCTTGTCTTTTCTCTATGTAGCATGCAATGAGGGCAACTGGACTTAAGAGTATCTCTACGTGAGGCCCACTAATGCATTTTGTAAATAAAGATTAGCCGATGCTACATTTACGGGAATAGAAGACCCATTTTATAGCATTTTGTAATTTTACTTGTATTCTAGCTTGGAGCTCGAGGAGGAAGCATTCTAACACAAGAGATACTCTTTTGAGGATCATTGGAGCAAAAGAATGTGGAATTCAGAGGTGAGAATGAATTGACAAAGTGCTCGTAGACATGGACTTGTGGATTTATGGGTATTCAGTTTTACATGTATTCCATTGCATAGCAATGACATAGGCAAATGCTTGATGCTGCATGTCACACACATGCACAATCTTATATTTGCATAATGTTAATATGGTGCATCATTTAGGTTTTTCCAAAAGTCTTGTAAAAATCCGAATGGAAAGGATGCAGTGCGCATAATGACTCAATGCCATAAATTAGTCAGCTTTTTAGTTGTATTCGTATGCTTGGAATTATTTGGCATTATGTTTTTTTATGTATTTTATGCATAGAATCATTAAGGTGCATAGGATTTGGTGGGCTGGCCTAAATTAGTCAGCTATTTAGTCTCTTGTAAGTTGTGTGCCTAAATGATAAATAAAGTGTGTATTTTCGAAATAAAAAAACCATAAACCCTAAACTTTAAATCCTAAACCTTAAACCATAAACTATAACCCTAATCCATAAACCCTAAATCCTAAATCTTATGTTTTGAACTTTTATAATCAAATGACTAAGTGTTAAATTTAAATTGAAATTCACAACTTTTAGGAATGTCACAGATTTATCTTTTTGTATATGTAACACAAAGTCATGACTCAAGGGGTGAGTTATGGATTCAGTCTCTTTCTTGCTTTAGATTATTGTAGCATTAGCAATGGTCATGATTGTATATTATCTCTAGAACACAAAATCATATCGATGAGAATATGCCATAACTTGTGTCTCTCTCTTGAACATATTATTATGGCACTAAGAATGAACTGAATACATATTTAATCACTATAATACTAGGTCATACTATTGGATATGACCATAGCTTGTGCATTTTATCTTTATATTGCAAGTTCATTGCACTAGGAATGATTGTGACTTTGGACATTCTTTAAGATCAAAAGTCATGACCCTAGAAATAGTTAATGCTCGAGTACTACTCTTTATAACTTTCTATAGCTAAAATTCTTGGGATTAGAAATATCAATATGGCTTTTTCCTTTGATTTGTGACCTCAAATGTCAATATGCAACACTAATATTTTGAGCAATGATTAAAACCTTTTATACATTTGAATATGATTCATTTACACCTTTTTAGGTATTGTGAGCTTGTATACATAACTCATTTAATATAAAAAGAAACAAATGATAGTTTTCATATCCATGAGGATATAAAAAAAGGCTTAGACATGCCGATAAAATTAATTTTTTGATTCTTGACTGAAAGAGAGCCCATACTTCTTGCCCTGCTCAAACTGCCCTAGGGCTAGTTTGTTCTAATAGGCTACAAGGTGGTTATTTTTTTAGAGGTGAACTATCTTTTAAAAAAATTGCTTTGATTGTGTGCATGAGAGATATTTTAGAAGAAATTACAATAATCAATATAAATAGCATCCTCAACAACTAGCTATTTCAACACATAGGGGTACAACTTTGGTTTAGTCTGTTAGCATACATGAGTCAAATTACCGTTGATAGCCTAGTGATTCAACATCAAATATGATGAGACATAATAGGGATAAAGTAAAAGCTTCTATTATTTTGGTTAGAGCTTTAGCAATCATTCTAGAGTTGAGAAAGGAAAAAAATAAATTATTTTAATTATTCAGTTTAATTTTAATTTTTATTTTAATTATTTATCAGTATAAATTATTTGTAAGATAGATCTATTTTAAATTGAACAGGTATATCCTAAATAATAAAGAATAAATCTCATTTTTTTTCATTTTAATTTTAGATATTCAAATTAATTATT
>JAREIK010000486.1:203525-576025 GCA_029783825.1 Sapria himalayana
TAGAGGAGAGAGGGGGAGCGAGGGATAGAGAGAGGGGGCTAGAGAGAGAGAGAGAGAGGAGTAGGGGAGGGAGGGAGAAAAAGGTAGAAAGAAACAGAGAAAAATAGAGAGAGTGCATGAGACAAAGAGAGGGAGGGAGAGAGGGAGGAAGGAAGGGATAGATAGAGAGAGAGAGAGAGAGAGAGAGATGAAACCATGGAGGAAGAGGGAGAGGGTGGGAGGTAGACAAAGGAGGAAGGGGAGGAAGATGGAGGAGAAGAAATAGGATAGAGCATGAGAGGGAGGGAGGGAGATAGAGGTGCAAAAATAGCAGAGAGAGAGAGAGGGAGGGAGGGAGGAATGGAGAGGGATGATGGGAGAGAGAGAGAGAGAGAGATTGAATTAGAGAGAGGGAGGGTGGGATAGAGGAGGAAGAGAGAGCGAAGGAGGGAGAGGTAGAGATGGGAGAAGTAATTGGATGATTAGATTTCCAATTAGTGTTTATTTTGTACTTAATCTTTGAAAACTTTTGTCATTATTCTTAAACCCACTAGATAACTTATTGCCTAAAGGTTCGAAATTAGTGTTCCATCCTCCATTGTGTTTTGAATTTTGAAAATGAGCATCATGATAATATTTATTGGATGTAATACAAGAAAAAAAATTTGAAAAAAATAGGGTATGTGGCCTTTTATAGGATCAGTGTTCCAAATGCACTGATAAAAAATAGCCTAGACATTGCCCATTGTGTGATGACTTTACCAAGTATAGTTGTGGTTGGATTTGTGTGTCATTACTTCATTTGTAGAGTAAGAAAGTCATGATTGAGTTTGAATAATGTAATTTTATTTGATGTATGTACTAGTGTTTGAGTGATTGTATACATTAAAATAATAAAAAATTATAGCAAACATCAAAAAAATAAATCTTAGATTATCTCCTAAAGAGCGTTATGTTTAACATATTTATCTATACCAATTTTTTGACATTCTTTTCAATCAGTAACTTTAGTAGTCCATGCTATATTCTACATATAATTTCTCTCCTTAGTGTCTCTTTTGAAATTTTATTCAGCATCATATTATCTATCTGATTCCTTCCATTGGAATGACTTCGATGGATAATGTGACTTTATTAATGGTCATGATATCATTTACTATGATCAGCTTCATTAATACCATGACTTTTTGTAAATTCATAGTATCAACATTTGCTATTTGGAACCATAATATTGTGGTTATGGAATAAGTTGTTCCTACCTTTTTAAGATTCTATTTTATTAAAGTCGTGACTTTTTCTCTTGTTGTGATTTCTTCCTTTAACAAAATTGCTTGTTTAGTTATGACTTTTGTAAAAATCATGATTTCCTTATGCACAACTTTTCCTCTTTTTCCTTATGATATTTATTGATAGTAGTTTCTACTTCATTTTCTCTCCTAGTACTTTAATAGTTAGCTATTCATCACTTCAAATACTAATATATTAGGTCATTTGGTATGTGTTTATTGATGTGTTTTGTTATATTTGAGCTTTAATTAGAAAGATTTTATTAAATGTTTATTCTGAGAGAATTTAATGAATATTAATGAAATCATCTGTATTTTGTATGTAATTGCTGCACTTGGTAGAGTGATGACATGGAGGAGAGAAAAAAATAGAGAGTCATGATATATTACATGTAATTACTTTTTACACTTTTCAAAAGCTTATGGAGTAGTAGCATCCATTCTTTATCATTACTCTAAAAAATTAGTCATGGTAATTTTTGTACCTCAAGACTTTACTACTGATTCGTCACAATTTTTTTTACTATACAACGCTATATTCATGGCCACAATAATTTTTTAGAGTCGCAGCTTTACTATCTCTAAAACATCATAATAATCATGATTATATTTTCATGTCATGATAGTCAAGTACCCCACTAGTACAAAAAGACATTATATTTTTCAGCATAATAATTAAATTATTCTAAAGCCAAAATACTAAGTGAAATTAGTCATGATAATATTTCTCATCTTGAATTTATGCTTTAAAGAGTATTTACTTCAGTCATGTAAATTTTATCTACCTAAATTTTGTGATCTAGAAAACATTTACTCTAGTTGTAGCATTTCTAGCTATTGTGATTTTTTGTTCATATAGAAACTACCAAAGTCATGACCATTCTAAGTGGCACAATATTGTATTCCAGAGATAAATACATAAGCCATGATCATTCTCAGTATCGCAACTTTACGTTCTAGTGAAAAATTATTTTAGTTATGACATCCTAGTCATTGAGATGTTGTACTCGAGAGGAGAGTTACTTTTATCATGGAATTTTTTGTCTCCGTGACTCTTTTATTCTAGAGAAGATTCAACAATAAAATAAAGTCATGAACTCAAGCTAGCACCACAACTACCAGCTTAACGAATCACATGAAACCTTAAGTATAAAAACAATACTTAGAAATTTTCAAAAAAAAAATAAATGGGGGCAATTATATTTCAATCCAAGAACATGAGAAATCTAGGTTGCATGACTTTCAACCCCTAATTAAAAAAAATCCAATTCAAATGCAGATAATAATTATTTGTGATTAGGTTTTGAAACTTAGATCATTAATAGGGTTATTATTATGAACTCTCGATATCATTAGTTTATACTCAAAATATCTCATGCAAACTTTTCACCATTGTCAGGCTAATTTGAAATCTAAGATTGTATTTATGTACTTATGTTTTGATAATATGATGTTATAAAATTTATATTTGTGGTGATGTTATAGTTTGGATATTAATGGATATTAATGCTTTTAGTAGTACACTTTAGAGGGTTCGTAATACCATAGGTATATATATATTAGTTATGGTGGACGGTGATAGGTAAGTCATGAGACACACTCATATAGTCAATAAGAATGAAGTGATAGCTTTTCTAATCTTAACATATGAGATAAATCTGTGTAAAAACATAAGATTGAGATAAGTTTAATTATTACAAGTATTGTGCTTATGAAGTTGAAAGAAGAAATGTATTTATGAACGATTCATTGTGGATTCTAAAATAACCAACATTCAAGTGTTGTGGAGATTAAGTAAAATATTTAACCTATGAGTTTCATCATTGTGTGAGACTCATGTATTTTTTGTTGTAGACTATGATAGGTATGTCACATGTCACATGCAATTGGAGGTTTCACATATGGTTGTGATAGCTCTATGAATCATTTCTTCTTGTATGATTTTTATTGTTGAGAATTTTTGTGAATTTGTTATGATACCAAATTTTTAGGATTAGAAAATATCCTAAAAGTTTTTTGGGTAAGGGTCTCTAGTCCAGTTAATCCTACAAGTATATAGGTCGTACAAGTAGTGAAGTGGACTTTCATCTAGATATCGATCCCATAAGGATTGTGTAGCTATTCGATCAACCAATTATTAGTCAACTATTACTCTAGTTAAAAGGATAAAATTGAGTTTTTGATAAGACTCTTAAATTCTAAGATTAGTCCATTTAATTACAAATGATAGTCTATCTAAATTATGTAGTTATTATTGTGATTGATTACAAAATAAAGGTTAAATTATTATGAAAATACTTTAGTGCCCTACTGACATTTATGGTGGTTGACACTTAATGGGGCCTCACCAATCATAGCCCTTTCATAGTTGCCCCCTTGGTACTTTAAAACAAAACTAACAAAACATCATTGCTCAAATATAATTTATAAGTCCATACTTTTGCGACAACTCATCAAATATCTTTAATAGTTACTTCGTATATGCATTCTTATTCTTTGACCTTGTATATCAAAAAGAAATAAGCTGATGTGGTATTAAAAGTATTTGTATTTTTGCTTTCATAAATATCATACCCATACAATTAGCATATGATTTAACATAACTTTCATTGATATGAGTCATATGAAAGAAAGTAATGGATAGGATTATATCATCTTATGAGTTACCTCCACTATCATGTCTCATAGCTTACTTATCATCATTCACCATGACATGCGACTCCCTTACTAAAGTTAAAATCATTAGGATAATATTTTATAAATATTTCATATCAATTGAGATTTTATTTATCTAATAACTACAAATTGGATTAGCTAATAAAAGTATTTGCACATTCAGTTGAGGTGTCAAATGGGCCGAGCTGGATTGGCCTGACCTATTTCTTTATGGCCCAATCAGGCCACCATGTAGTGTTGGGCATAGCACAGTATAGTAACCATGCCATGTCTGTCAAGGCATGGCTTTAGAAGCTCCTACCCGACATGGCCTATCAGCATGCCTTGTACTTGATTCGGGTCAAGTTGTGCTTAGACTTGCTGGTTCGGCTGGGTTGAGATGTTTCGGCCCGTTCGGAATTGGGTCATCCCAAACTTCAAAAATATTATAAATATTAAATTTAATGCTAAATTAATTAATTAATTTATTTATTATATTAATACAACAAAGAAACAAAATTATTATCATAAGTCATAACTCATGAGTCACAACTAATAACTAAAAATACATACAAATTATAAAATAACAAAGCAAGATTAAATCATTAAAAGATAATAATCAATATATCAAATTAAAGATAAACTCATAAACATGAAACATGAATCTAGTAAGTGACTGAATACTAAAACAACAAAATAATAAAAACAACAACAATCTCAATGTCAAATGAAAAAAATAAATAAACAAAGACAATCTAACAATGATAAATCTCATTAGCATATGATGGTATCAGTATCACTAGCAGTAGGCCATATGACATAGGTAGTACAGTAGGCTCAATCTCATCTCAGTCGTCAATCATCACCAAATCCCCATGGATCATCATCAGCAATAAATTTTTCCACTCTTGCTGCAATTGCTGCATGATCCAGGATGTCCAAGCTCGAATCATCTCAATCTTTCATGCATGCTAATGCCTCAACAATATTTGGTCATATTCTCGATCTCCTATTTGAAATCACATTCACTACAATAGAAAAAACTGACTCCGATACTATGCTTGACACAGGAAGAGTTAGTAGATTCCGTATTATCTTAGACAGCATGCGAAATGTGGACTCATATGATTTCCACTACTATAAAATATCAAGGTTCTTATTATCAGTATGTGATAAGATTGAGCAGCAATTGATATCTAAGTACCGAGACAACTCGCTCCTTTTTGATGCTTCATCTGATCATTTCTCCCTCGCTAACTAAATGGAGAAGTCATCATCTCCACCATACCTAGTATTATAGTATGTAAATAGTTTAATCAACTTCTCGTGAATGAACCCTTTAGGTTAGTTTTCCTGGTTCATGCATGAGGATATGTATGTCAAAATATTCTCTAATCCTTTCACCTTAACCCTAGGGTCTATGCAAATAGCTAGACAATAAAGAGATGGAAGGGTGGATCAGTACTTTAAGTACTTAGTTTCTATCTCAACAACCATATAACTAAATATTGGATCATCACTAAACTTCCTAAATATGCTACTAATTTTGCATATGCACCTGAGTACAATACAAGTGGTGGAAGTATAAACTAACGAACATAGGGTCATCGTGTCATAAAAAATCTTACAAAAATTCATTAATGAAATTTCTATAGCCTAGTTAGTATCATTAATAATAAGTTCATTACTCTTACTTTTGATATAGTTGGATATCACGTGTTCATATCCAATACATGAATCCAACATCACGTATGTGTAATTCTATTGGTGTCTCACATCTGATTGGAATTTCTTTTTCTTTAGACCCACAGACAAATAGAGACTACCAAACACTTGTTGTTTGTGAGGCATATGAAGAAATTTTAGTGAGTTACAAATATTTTTTAAAGCATGGGAAACAACCTTCATCTTCGCACATACTATGAGGTTATTGATGTGACACATGTATCCAATGTAAAATATCTTTTCTAATGACCCGTTTATAATAGTCCTAATAAACATATTAATGGCTACTCTATTGTTAGATATATTATTGAATGTGATACTATATATTTTATTTTTAATATTATATTTTCTAAAGATTCTCATCATGTACTCATAAATGACCGAGCAATCATGAGGATAGAGAATCTTGGAGAATCCTAATATTTTTTTTTATTTAGTTCCATTTTGAATCTAAATAGTGGGTGATAAGGCTTGCATAAGATGCATCATCATGATTAATCCAGATATCAAACATCACGGACAACACTCCACTATATTCCATAAATTCATTAATTATTATTTCTTTTTCTAAGTTATTGTATTTTAGTATGTCATTCCAAGATATGAACCTATAAATCATATGATATGCAGGCTAAAAATAAATCTGCATGATACTCACTACCCTTAGATTCTCTGAAAATCTAATTGAAAGGCTCATCATGATGATCAGTTTGGTCATACATTTCCTCTCTAACTCGTTGTGATATATGAAGGGGATCAACATTGAGGTTATCACAAAATTCAGCCTCAAAGAAACTACCACTGAGTTGGGTTTGTCTAGGATCTAATGAACCATATTTTTTAGTGCATTTTCAGCATTCGTCTTAAGGTGCCCAATCTCACACATTAACTCTTACAGATTAATATTTTTTTATAATATTTGCATTGTGTCGATTCTTCATCGACACCCCTAATATTTTTATGTTGTATTATATTAAAGTGAGTCCAAACTATTAATTTTTTTTAGTGTTTTATTTTTTAGATATTTAGGTTTAGATCGAGGGGACTGCAGAAACAAAGTTTCTATGGCCTCAGACCTTTCAACAGAGTTATCATTTTTATATTAAAATTTTAAATATTTACATTTAAATTAATTTCATTATCATCATTAAAATTAATATTTGTCATTTTAATTTTTTATTAGTTTATTAATTATAATGTAATTTATGTTTTTTAAATTATATGTTAATTAATATTTAATTAAACTAAAAGGTTTAACTAAAATAAAAATTAAAAAAAAACTAAACTAAACAAAATTTAAATATTAATACCCATAATGCATAAAATCTCATTTGTTTTATGATGTCAGCACCGCAATTAATAGTCTGCACTCCGCACCTGATTCCCGAAAGTCAAAACCAAAAGGAGTGATCAAGAGAGAGAGAGAGAGAGATACAAGAGCTAAAAAGAGATAGAGAGATAATACGAGAGAGAGAGAGAAGATATAAATTATGAATAAGGGGGTAATATATAGCTTTTAAAAAAGTTAATTAAAAAATCAATTTTTTTCTAAATAATTGAATTTTTTTAGATATTTTTAGGGGCAGAATCTTTACAGCCACCGGATTCTCCCTCCTAGCCGTTGTGGCCGAATCCAAAGACTTGAAATAAAAAACACAATTTTTTTGGACATTTGGGTAGGTTCGACTATCAAGCTGACCCAATAGTCATAGATTCTATAAGTTTCAGCTTCTGGAACCTATAGAATGTTAATCGGGGCTGGCTCTAAGACATGCGAGTTGTCAGACTTAGGTCTGGGGAGACGAGAAGTCAAGGTCATGTTCGAGCTTCGGTCAGTCCGACTTTGGACTCTAAAATTAGAACACCAGCCCGAGATCTGGGTCTGGCCATCTTGGGCTGGGGGAGAGGGTGGGTGGCTCTGTTCGAGTCATACCAAAGAACCATGCCTTTGAGTTAGGGTATCGGGTCGTGCCTGGCCCGACATGAGTCCCGGGTTACCTTGGCATGGCACGAGCCATGCCTCAAGTCAGCCCAACACTGGCCCATGCATGGTTCTAGATCATGCCATGTCGAGTTAGGTAGGGCTAAGTCGGGTCGTGCCTTGAGCCGAGTCCAGGCTGCCCGACCCATTTGACACCTCTAACTTTCTGCTTCATCGGAACCATACTCATATGTCTAAACTTAGCTAAACATTGGGTTTTGACATACAAAATTGTCTTATGTATCATGATTAGAAGGATTGTTAATTCATTCATATCATTATGCATGTGTGTGCTTTATTACGTACCTATCACTATCTACAATGATAAAATGCACAAACCTATCAGTAATAAAATTCTAACTCCATTTCTAAATAAATACAAAATTCATCATATACCAAATAATAACACAATCCATACATAAGATCTATTAATTATATATCCATCACATAAAATACAATATTTTGATCCTGGGCCTCAATATAGGTTGACATTGGGTAGGAATTTATATGAGATAACTAGATATATATTTCATGAAATTTTAGGTTCCCAATAATAGCCCTCGAGAGTGTCTAAGAATTAAACCATATGCCCATAATTTTCATTAGTGTGCCTTATTTCTGGCCCTAGGTTAGAGTCAAAATTCATCCTCACCTTCTATCATTTATGCTTGTGGCTTGCATTGCTAATTTACTTGTGGATCGCCCCCATGGTTGGGTAAATTTTTGTTCCAAAACCATTGCTTTTTTTGCCTCTCATTATGTGCCCTAACTTCTGTCTTTTTTTCTCTGCATGATTCCTGCTTTTATACTCGAATAGTTAGATGTAAAATTAAGTAGAAAGTCAAGGTGGTAGGAAATGTCATGACTTTAGCATTGTCTCTCTATAACACAAAGTCATTGGACTGAGAATGAGTCATGACTTTAGCCTCTTAATTGCATTAGATTGCTGTGATGCTAGGAATAGTCATGACTTGTGTATTTCTTCTATATAACACAAAGTTGCAGCATTGAGAATGAGTAATGATTTAGGTCTTTTTATTTCATTAAATTTTCATAGTTGTTGGAATAGCCATGGCTCATGCATTTTATCATTGTTACATAAAGCCACATTCTTGGGAATGAACATGGTGCGTGCATTTCCTCACTATAACTTAATGTTGCGATACTAAAAATGGACATGATTTTAGACATTTATTAAGAGCAAAATGTATCTAGAACTTTCTATAGCCAAAAGTCATAATGTTAGAGAAAAGCCCTAACATTTTCTTTAGTATTTGAAACTCTATAATAAAAAAAAGTCATAGAATTGGAGGATTTCATAGCTTTTAGCACTAATGGAATACTTTGTTGATGTTGTGACTTTGTTATAATACCTAATTTTATGATTAGGTGCATCTAAATAACAAGTTTGGCAAGAGTCACTCATTCAATAATATTCTACAACTATATAGTTTGTATAAGTAATAAAGTAACCCTTTTGTCAAGATATCTATCACACGCAGACTCCAAATGTAATATTAGATCAGTCAATGATAAGTAATAATTACTCTAGTAGGCATGAAAAATAGGATCTAAGTCATAAATCCTAGATTCTAGGGATGAAAAGATATTTCATATCTTTATTTGTGATAAAATTCATAAAAAACTTTGTGATGATTATGGTAGTCATTGAATAAAGGGTGGATAATGGTGGAGTGATCTCTTGTCCTACTAGTATATAAGGTTGTTATTAACTATTGAGTACTTTTTGATGATGGTCCCCTCATAGTTATCCTCTTAGTAGTTATCACCAAGATAATACATCATTTTTTTCTTAGAGAGCATTTACAAGTTCTCACCTTCTAGGAAACTCATATAAATTCTTATTAGTTTCTTTAAAATATGCATTCTTATTCTCTAACCTATAGAATTTTTCTCGATAAGAAATGATATGATAATAAAATTGTTTGTACTTTCAGCATCGGTAGCACCATACTTGCACAATTAATATATACTTTTAAATTTTACTTGTAGTATCCATACAACTAAATGTAACTTGTAGGACTATCACAACCTTATAAATTACATTCATCCATGTCTATCACATGGCATACATGTCATCATTCCTCACTAAGATAGGTGACTTCCATACCAAAGATAAAATTATTACACACGCATAGCTGTCAGGTTTTTTCCACTTCCAGTTTTTAAGGAGGTTGGTCGTAGATCTATATATCCAACCCAAGATCAGACTGACAAACAAAGCAGACAACTCAAGGGAAGAAGCTAGCACTGATGTAATGGAATGCTTTCGGGGATGCTTAAGGGAAGAAGCAAACAACTTAAGGGAAGAATGCTAGAGATTATTCTATTTACCATCCAACATCAATTGAGGGTTAGTTTTTTTTAAGACATATATAATAAAGTGGCTTATAAATATGACATGCTTTCAACTTTGTAAGCATCATATCCACAATGAATAAACATATCTTTATTTTGAGTTTTGGCATATGTGTTTGTCGCATGCATCATGGTCAAAAGTGTTATCACTTCCTTCCTACTATATGAGTGAATATCTTTTATGGCTTACATGTCTCTGTCCACAACTCTAATCACTCATGAACCATTAATAGACAAAGCCCTAGTTTTAATTTTATTTAATTACCAAATTATTCATAACCAAACAATATCACAAAAAATATCATATTAAAGTATTAAATATCATCCATCATTATAGATATATTACATCATTTCTAAATTCTCTTTTTAGCTTGAAATCTAAGAGAATGACATATGAGACTAGTGGAAATTCATTGTGTATGAATCTAAGTGCCTAATTTCAACACTCAAAAGAATCTAGGCTTTAAAACCTAAATCTCTAAAAACTTGCTCAACTTCACTTTGATTTGCTCATAAGAAGGGGCCAGAATACATGTCACAACCTAGGGTTTATGCTTGTGCCTTGTATCATCCTTGTTGTTATTGGATTTCCCCAAAAATAGAGTTGTGGATTCATTTGATTCATTTTCCTCACACCTCTCATGGATCTTTTTTTGGATCCTTAGGATTTTTTTATATACCCAAATGTTTGGTATGAGTTTTTTAATTGGAAGTCATGAAACTTAAAAAAATTCATGACTTTGATTGTTTGGTTTAGTAACACAAAGTTGTGATATTGATATGAGTTATGTAGCTTTGGTCTCTTTCCTTACTTAATAGTCATGTTACTAGGAAAAGTCATGATGACTCATTTGACCTTTGTAACACAAAGTCATGGTAATGAGTATGGTTATGACTTGTGTATTTAGTCTCTATAACACAAAGTCACAGTGCTAAGTGTAACTATAAATTATGCTTTTTTATTTTGTAACTCAAAGTCATGATATTAAAAATGGCTATGACTTTGGTTTCACTCTTGAGCCAAAAGTCATGGTGATCGTATTGACTTTCTATAACCTTATGTATCTAAAGTAATGATGCAAGATTATTGTTGTGGCTTTAGCTTTGAGAATTCTATGGTTTGATAAAATAAAAGTTGTGGCATCTAGAGGTTGTCATGGCTTTTAGCACTAGTGAAGTACTTGGTTACTCTAATGTAAAATAAATATCATGGCTATCAAGTTGTTTTGAGCTAGTTTAGTTGTGCCTCCAAGAAATCTATATAGTAAAAATAATGTGTTGCATAGTGAAACAATAATGTCAATAATATGATAGAGTTGTGGCATACAAAGATTAAATAGACTATATGTTTAGAGTTTTGGAAATGAATTGATGTCAAAACTAATATATAAGTACTCAAATGTGTAATCAAGTCGTAACATATCAAATATTATAACTTATATGCCTTTTGAATCCCTGTCTAGTCATGAACTCAACTATATAGCATATTTCACACTAAAAACTCTAATTTCACAACAAATTATTGAAATTCTCCGAAACTATGTTTTTAAGAATTCGTTACAAATAAACACCTCTTTCAGGCAAAACATATTGGGGAATCAGACTAAATGGTTAATATTATTTTGTATATGGAATATTGAATAGTTATTGTGATTTAAAATTAATATCACAACCATAAAAAATATTAGTATTTAGCATATCAAACAAATTTCATAGTAAAAAAAATATGTTACATAATAAAATAATTATATAAATAAGTTGGTAGAGTCATAATATACAAAGACTACCATGAATATTTATATAAAGTTTTGGTCAGGAATAGACACCAAAACTACTTTATAAGCTATTTGAAGTGTAAGAAAGTCATAATATAAGAAATACTATCACTTTACATTACTTTTTTGCCCTTCTCCTACTAAACAAATCTACTAAAGTCTTATATTTCACACAAAAATTAACCAATTTTATTACTATTCACTATAATCCATCAAAACTATAATTTTATGAAATATTTCTATATAAAACTTTTTCCATACAAATATATCATGCATAATCACAAAAATAAGTAGTATTATTTGGTATTTAGTATATCAAACAAACTCACATACTAAAATTATTATTCAACCCAAATAATTTGTCCCTCTCTTTAAAAATATAAATTTTCATCTATGCTAGATAAATGTTTGCTATGATAAATTAGTGTCATAATATATCTAGACAGTGAGGCTACTTTTTATGGATATGTAAATAAGTCTTGATGGAGACATATTCCACCATTAAATTTGTGGGAGTGTAGTGCAAATTGTACAAAATGATCTATAAGAGTGAATACATGATCTTTTATTTCATCATGCCATGTAAAAAAAATTGGGTTGCCTCCCAAATAGTGTTACATTTAACATCCATAGCTAGGTCATTAATAAGGTATTATTTCCATCAGTGATCTTAGGTGTTTATGCTAGCTTTGTTGTATAATTTTTCACTTTCTCATTTCTTCATGTACTTTCCTTTAGCATTAAATTATATTCTTTTCTTTCTTTTTAGGTGTCCTTTCTTTTCTCTTTCTGTTTTAGGTGTCCTTTCTTTTCTCTTTCTTTCCCCAGATGACATAGATTTTTGAATCATCATGGATTTTTGGCTTTCTTCTTTGACTTCATCATCCCTCGATGCCATGACTTCATGCACAGTTGTGGCTTTTTGTTGGCTAGACTTTGAGTTTTTTTATTTCTGGAATTTCAAAGTCATAGTACTATGATTTGCCACAACTTCTTTCTTTTGCTTTTGTATCACAATACTTGTGTTCCAGGTCAAAGTCATGACTTCCATTACTACCTTTAATTTTTCTTGTCCTACCTTTGGATCATCTAGAGTTGTAGTTAAAGTCATATCTTCCTTTATCATTTCATCAATCACTGAATAGTATTTTGCCTCTATTTTCACTAATGGTATATTGTCCTAATCCTTTACATCCTTTTCTTCATGAAATTGTGAAGGGAATTCAGGTGTTTTGTTTTCTTTTTCTACCTCTTTGGACTACTCTTCTTTAGAGCCTTTTGATGTTGCTACTTTGAAAATTGTTGTAACTTACTAGCAGTCATTCTTTTAATTCTCACCTTTACTTTCATGTTTTGTTTCCTTGTTATCCGGAGGAGGTTATCTATCCCCCAATAGTCTTTTTTTCATCATCTAGACTCTATAGGCCTTTTTTTGCCTTTTTTTTGCCTTTGTGAATCTGAACTCTTTCTTCTTGACATTAATGAGGGCATGTCTAGTGGATAAAAAAAGTTGGTTCAAAATTAAAGGAATATATTTTTCTCTCATATCCAACCCCACATAATCCATATGAACATAAATATGTCAACCTTACTAATATACCTTCAATAATACTCATTGGGCACTTTGTTGATCAAGTAGTCATTTGCAATGATAGAGAGGTTAGAGTGATCTCGCTGAGATTTAGTCTTTGTAATATTGACAAAGGTATCAAGTTCACATATGATCCTAAATTTCATATCACCTTTTGGAATGTGTGCTCCTAAATTATACATTGTATCATAAAACTTCTCAAATCCTTCAAATTCCTTGAGAGTTTTTTATATAATTGTATTATATTTCTCTATAATATTTTTAGTTCTCTATATTTCTAATATTTTTTTAATACCCACGATATCATTCATAGATTTTATATAGTTTTGTATTTTAGATAATGCTTCAGTAAATGAGATACACACTTCCAACTTATAGAATATATTGAGAAACTTCTCAAATTGTTCATCTAATTTTTTAGTTCTATAATGTTGAAAAAGAGGAAGATATAGAGGAAAATTATCTTTAGTAACATTCTCCATTACACTCATCTTTCCAGTACTTTGGTTAATCTTCATTCACTCTTCCATTACTCTCGTTATTATCACCAATTGGGATTTGACTAGGTATTATGTTCATTAAGCACCATAGCTTTGGAAAATGTCATGTTATTAAGGGCTGGTCATAGCTTTTGAAATGTCATGGTGAGAGCCATGGCATCTGAAAATGTCATAGTACTATTAGTTTTAGCTTTCTTTATTTTTTGTCCCTCAAGCTCCATGTCAATTCTAAGTATAATTAATAAATACTTTTTTGGATTTGTCTTTATATTACTTAGTAATTAATTGATCCTTTTTCATTTCACCAATATTGCCAATTTTCTAATTTGATTTTATATACTTCTCATTATTTTTTTTCATCTCAGCCAATAATTTTATTAATTTATCATTGATTAAAAGCTTTTCTTTATCCTTTAAAGATTAATAATGCAAGTTCAATCCTACTTGAATATTATGTGTCATGGAATTATTCTCAAAATTTTTAAGGACTTGTCCAACATTATGCTACCCATTTCATAGCCTCAATATAAAAATTTTCATGATTTCTCATGTTTAGATAGTCATGTGTTGTTATATTACTATTAGGTCAAAAGATATAATCTTTTCTTTGAAAACCATATGCCTCTTCCACTTGATAAATGAGGTCAAAGTTTGTCATTTATTGTGGCTATAAAATGGCGATTTTTCTCATTCCTTTTTATTTCTCCTCTTTGGCTTCTAACTTTTAAAATAACACTTCTATTTTTTCTACATAATAGTAAATCTGTCTAACTCTAACACTTCATCTTTTTTTATCTCAAAGATATAATAGTTCAAAGTTTAATAGTTATTCTTTACTAACTTCTCAAATAAATAATGTACTTTCTTGAATGACTAGTTCATAATTGACCCACCAGAGGCTATATCAATCATCAATCTCATCATGTACTTCAACTTGTTGAAAAAGGTTTAGACTTGGACCATTAGTTAAACCCTTGTTGAAAGAATCTCCTCAATAACTTTTTAAAATAGTCTCATGCATCATATTACATTTCTAGCTCTTCTTGATGGAATTGGCTTATCTCACTCTATAATTATGAGGTGATTTGAGACAGGATAAACTTTGTGAGGAATACTTCTATACATTCAAATTAACTCTGAATTAAGCATCTATATAAACACTAGAACCCACTTTATGTCTTGTCTCTCAAAGAAAAAGGAAATAAAGATAACCTGATGGCATCGAGACTTACCTCATCATTTTTTTTGTGTCGCATAACTCTAAAAATATTGTAACATGTTCAATTGGATCTTCTAATATCATCCCACTGTATTGATATTGTTGAACTATTACTATTAGATAAGTTACTTATATCATGGAAATCCATACCATCATGACTTTTGTACTCAAGATAAGATTCAATTAGATAATAAAGTTATGAGCTCAAGAAAATATCATGACTTCTAGCTTAAAGAATTGCACAAAACCATGAAGAATAAAAGAAACACTTAGAATATTCCAAAAAAAGTGAGGAAAATTAGATTTTGAGCCAAGAGCATGCAAACCCTAGCAGCAAGATGCTGCTAGGACTATCATTGGAACCTCTTGATTCCACATGATGCCACTAAAAATATGTCATATGGCTTATTCTTCAATATCAAGCTAAATTAGGATCTAGGGTTAGATTTATATACTTGTATTTTGATGATGTGATATTATAATATTTATATTTGAGGTAATTTTTGGTTTAGATGTTAATGGATATGGATTATATTAAAAACTAATACTTTGGGTTTCCACATTATCATAGGTTTATGTATGTTGGTCATGACAGACAGTGATAGGTAAATTAAAAGACATAGTCATACAATACGATAATAAGGAAATAATAGTCCTATTCTTAACGTATCAGATGAACCTAAGTGTGAAAACTTGATATTGAGCTAAGTTTAATTATTATGAGAATGATACCTACAATGTCAAAAGTACAAATGTATTTATGATAATCCATTATGTATAGCCTAGAACAACTGACATTTGAGTAATGTGGAAGTTTTATAGAATGTATAACTTAGGAATTTTACTATAGTGTAAGAGTTATGTGTTGACTGTGATGGATAGTAAGAGGCACGTCATGGGATATATAAAAGTAGGATGTATCTTATATGGTAGTGATAGCCATGCAAGTCATTTTATCTTGTATGACTTTAATATGTGAGATTCATGAGAAGACATATGCGTATTGTCATGACAAATGAACATAACATTGCTCAAATACTAAAGAAATATCATCTTACACAAGAAAGTGAGTAAACCCTATAGTCTGAGTATCATTTTAAATATTCATCAAGTCTATCTATTCAACTTAGGTAGTAATTAGTTTACTATTGATTCATCAAATTACTTACACAGTTATAGGTGTCAAACGGGCCATGCCAGGTTGGCCTGGCATGGTTTTAGGCTACCCAACCGAGCTACCATGTCGGGCCAGGCACGACATGGTTCTGTAGAGGTTAGGCCCGGCACAGGCCCGCGGCACAAAATTCACCGAGTTTAGCTTGGTCACACACCGCTGCACTACAGTGCGTCTTCACCTTTTCAGGGCTCAGCGAGCCTCACTCGTTGGGCATCGGCTATTTGTGACTATGCTCAATGTTTGGTCACGCATGTCGTGCCGTGTCTGGCATAGCACACGGGCTAAAAACTTCAGCCCGACATGACACGACTCATGTAGTAGGTGTGCCCGACACGGGCTCGAGCATAGCACTGTAGTATGTCGTGCTGGGACAGGCAGCCCCGACTTATTTGACACCATTATACACAATTTCTAAGAGATTGATATCTTGACTTAGGTCCACTTTACTACTTATATGACTCAGATACTTATGAAAATTCCATTGGATGAAAGACAATCTTTCAATAAACTTTTGGTATTGTATTACAAACAATATATTTTGGTACTATAAAAAAGTTGTAACATCCGCAATGAATTTTCTTCCTCTTGTATTTTTTCTATAATCAAGAAAATTCCCTTTAAAATTTCTCTATATTCATCACTAAAGAATTTTGCTATTTTAGCTTCTTTTTTTGCATCTTCAAGGTAGTTTGACCTTCTATTGTTGTGCCTTTGAAAATTATTGCAACTTCAATACAATATTTTTCTTCACTATCCACTACAATAGTTTCTTTATTTAGAATACCTTTAGTTTGTCATCTTCTTTATCTTCTTTAGGCCAATAATTATCTAAGAAGTTCTTCCATCTAAAATCTATGTTTTATTTTTTAGTTGTATGTATGTATGTATCTATTCTCTAATAGTTTTCTTGATCATCATCTAAAAGTTGAATACTTTTATATTTATTGAATTTCACTTTCTTTTCACTCACATGAAATGTGAATTCTTCCTTCTTCAAGTCAATTAATATTTATCCATTTGGCAAGAATTATTATCCCAAGGTCAATGGGGCATATGAGTCTTCATCCATATCTAACACAAAAAATCAATTATGAAAATAAACTTTCTAAGCTTGACTAATGCATCTTTGATAATTCCTCTCAGAAACTTGATTGATTAGTCTACTATCTATAATGAGAAATAAGTTAGAGTTATCTTTTTAAGATTCAATCTTCACACAATGGATAATAGCATTAAGTTAATACTTTCTTCTGACTTTCATAATGCCTTTCAAAAAGTGATTTTCACAATGATGCACCAAATCATAAAACTTTCTAGATCTTTAAGCTTCATCACAAGTTTACATTGAATGATTGTGCTACATTTCTCTATAATTTTTACCATTCCATACATCTTTATTTTTTTTTTTGCTACTCTTGCTATCTTTCATAAACTTCATGTAGTGGGGGCATCTAGGTTGAGGCTTTAGTGAAGAAGACGTTAACTTCAAACTTACTAAAGATATTAAAAAATTTCTCAAATTATTCATCCAACTTTCTATTTTTAACCACCGCTATGAAAATTGATGATTAGATTTGAGAGTTTTTTTCCCATATACATAATTATTATTTGGCACATCAACCTTCTGTTTGTTGCTTTGGTTTATCTGCATCTCTTTCTCTAATTCTATTTCTTTACATGTGATAACAAGTGGCATAAGTTGGGCAGTGGGTTCTAGTAGTGCCATGACTTTTATAAATGTTGCAGTATCAGATGTCACAATACTAGATGACATATATTTAGAAAAAGTCATGATAATATTAGTCATTGCTTCTTTTCTACACTAGAATTCCCTTTGAATTTTTCTTGTCTTCTTCCCCCCTAGTTCTTTGTTACTTATTAGTGTTTTGGAATTAGGATTTTCTATGGTATTTCTTGGTAATTCATAAACATTTTTTTCTTCATCAATAGTGCTTGTTGCCCATGTTGGTTCTCAATAATTTTCATCATTACATTCATGTGATCAAGTCTTTTTCCATTTATTCCATCTAGTTTTCTTACATATCATTTCTCATCTTTATCTCTATGAGAACCATATTAATATTATCTTCAAATAATGACTTTTCTAAATCATTCAGGTGATTGCAATTGGAACTCAAAGCTCCTTATATTTGATATCTTATTGAGTTGCTCCCAAAATTCTTCTAATATTGTCCCATATTTTGCTACAAATTTTTATGGCTTCCATATGTTATACATTCAAGTTTCTCATGTTTGGATGGTTATATGCAGGGGCATTATTTTTGGGTTGTAACACATGCCTTCTATTCTACAAAATATTGGTTTCCTTCACTTGATAAATGGAGTCAAAATTTGTCATTTCATGTTGTTGCAAAATGGTCATTTTTCCCAAAATAAGCATTTTGTCAAATTAGCTTATAAATTTACTAAAAATTATTTAAGTTTAGCCTCCATTGTTATTAATCCATCTAACTCCAATACTACATTTGATTGCTTCCAAATTCTTTTTCATTCAGAGTTTAATAGTTATTCTTAGTTAGTACTTCAAATAAGAAACGAGCCTCCCTGAATGACTTGTTTATGATAGAACCACCTGAGATTGCATCAATTGTGTACCTCATCTTGTAGTTCAAAATATTATAGAAGTTTTTAGCATAGAACTATAATTCAAATCTATGTTGTATGAATCTCTTCTCAATAGATCTCTGAATCTATCCCTAGCATTATATAATATCTCTTGCTCTACTTGTCTGAAGTGGCTTATCTTTTCCCTCAACTGAGATGTAAGTTAAGGTAGAAAGAACTCGATTAGGAAAGCTTGCAAAAATGTGTACCAACTCTCTGTCGATCCTCTAGATAAGCATTAAAACCAACTTCTGGCATTGTCACTAAAAAAAATAGAAAATGTCTCAACTTTATCACACATTTGCTAACTTCATTCATTCACCATAATGATATTATTATACAATGACTATGAGGCTAAGCTTAAACTCAAAGTGGTTCATATGTATCAGCTGCATTTGAATCATAGAGTAGTTGTCAATTAATGCTAGCCTCTAAATAGTCTTATGAGGTTTGGTAAGAAATGAGCATTTGGATAGCATGTTTTATACCTTTTTGGTTATTTTTATTACTATCATTATCTTCCTTATTTTTTCTATCAACTTTATATCACAATATATTTTTTATTATTCTTTTAATTTATGGGTCTAAGGGTATTGGCTCGGTCTTAGATCTTTAACTCATAAGATGTGATGGCTACAAAACAAAAAGAAAGAAAACAAAATATATACTAAGGAAAAATTATTATCTAAGACTAAACAGATATATCTTTTTTAAAAGATAGTTATGTTAATTCAAGTTGACCAACTAAACTAAAGTCTTTCCTAGAAATGGTACCAAAAACTTATTATAACTTTATTATAGTACCAAAACTTATTATTTATGATATTCCCAAAATCTTTTTAAGTAATTGATTTTGTCTAATAAAGATCCATAAGTATATAAGTCACATAATGAGTAAAGTAGACATAAGTCAAAATATGAATCTCACAAGTAATGCTTGAGTAGTTTTTTACCAACTAATAGTGAACAAACTGCTACTCAGGTTGAAAAGATAAACTTAGATTTTGGATAGATACTTAAACTCTATGATTGGCTTACTTCCTTATATTTGATGAGATTTTTTTAGTATTGGGACAATGTTATATTCAATTATCAAATGAATGATAAATTGATGAGGCTTTGTCTCTTTGTCCCCTAGGCATACAAGGTGGTTTTCAACCTTTGACTATCATTGCCAATGATAGTCTCCTCATAATTGTGTCTTTGGTATTTTATCATTGAAACCATACTTACTTAGTATGCAGATCATTTATACTTTTTCTCATTTTAGGCAATATGTTAACTATTTCTAACTAATATTTTGAATATGTATTTATATTCTTAGACCATAATGGTCATAATAGATGTCAAATGATATATTAATAATTGAATTAAAGCTTTCCGCTTCAAATGCATCATACTCTTATCAATTAACATACATCTTCCTACTAATTTTTTCTATGGGACTCATATAAGAAAAAATAATTCATAGAGTTGTCACCAACTTATGAAACACTACTATTTGTGTGTTTCTTATAAATTATCTTTAACCATCAATCATAATTAACACATGACTTACACTATATGGCGAACCCTTAGGATAGATATTCTATAAAACCCCTACATAATTTGAAGAATAGTTCTTCTAGAATATGTATAATTGAATGGCCATAAATTCATTTATGTTTTTGAATTTGTGAGCATCATACTCACATCAATTAAATTTACATAAATCTCAAGTTTCCATACATAAGTTCATCACACATAATAAAAGTTGAAGGGTTATCACTTTCTTCAACTCAAATTTCATGAGTATATCCCATGACTTATCTATCACCATCTATCATAGTCATCATACATAAATCTATATTAGAGTGGAACATGAAATCTCTATTGTATATAACATTCATATCTATCAATATTTCAAATCTAATATTATCACAATTCAATGTATTACAAGCATAGCATTCATATATATCTATATAAACTAACCCAAGATCCCTATTTAGTATAACATTTGAGAAGGATTCATATAGAATATTTGGTTCTTCATTTCATTGAATTGAGAGCACCTAATGATAGCTATCATGAGGATCTAGGATTCAATTTGGTTCCCAATCAATTTTTCCAAGCATTCAGCATGAATTTATCTTTAATAAAAGGTTAGAAATCACACCACCTAGGGTTTTCATAACTTTGGCATCAAATTTTGATTCCACTCCATCTTTTTTTTTGAGATTCTATTTATCCCTCTTTTATATCATTATGGATTCATTGGGCTATTGTGTAGCTCTTCAAGTTGGAATTCATGTCTTTGGGTTAAGATTGTGATTATCATTTTATTAAATATCTTCGAGAGCACAAACTCATAATGACAAAGAAATATCATATCCGAGATAATTCTTCTTTGGAACAAGTAGTCACGATGACAATAATACCATGGCTATTAAATCTTCTCTCTAGAAGTACATAATGGTGTAATGGAAAGAATACCATAACTATTGGTTCTCTTCTTTGGAACATAAGTCATGGTTGCAATTGACTAATGAACATCTTCTCTATAACAAGTGGTCGAGTAGTAAGAATGTCGTAACCTAGAAAATTACTTTTAGGAATATAAAGTTATAGCCATAAGAATGATTTTGATGGAGGTTCTTCCTCTCTCAAGTAAATAGTCACAATGTAAAAATTATATTGCTTTATATTATGTAATTAAGGCTCTATAATGAATATATCATCATATTGAAAAATATTGTGACCTTTTGTGCCCGTGAGGCACTTGATTTCCATGGCGTAAAATTAATATTATAGTAAAAATTATATTTTTGAACTAAGGTAACTACGACTCCATGATAATATCATAGTCACAAAGAATATATTATAATATAATGAAAGATTATGATAACTAAGTAGTATAGTTGTGGTGTGCAAATATTAAAATAACTTATTTATAGAGTTATTGCTAATAAAGTTTCTCATTATTTCTTAAAATGCACGTTGCTAGTATAAGTGTGTAACCAAGTCATGACATTACAAATATCATGAATTTGCCTTGTTATTCTACCCTTCATCTCATCTTTTTACCATATCTATCAATTCTACTCGATTTATATCCAACTTTACTATTATTCATCAAATTCCATAAAAATCACAATGCAATAAAATATTTCCATTTAAAACCTAAATTTTACAAACACACTAAAAATAATATAAAATAAGCCCAAATATTTGGTACTTTGAGTTATGGATAGTAGACCAAAACATAATCCCTCCTAAAAAATATGCATCACTTGAAAGTCAATCAACACATATTTTTTAATTGGAAAAAAAACATGTGAACTACCATTTCACAACACTTAAAGTCAACTATTCATCTAAAACTCCATGAAAATAAAAAAAATTATGTTTGAGTACCATAAATTGAAATTAATGATGTTTTATGACTCAAATTATTTTAATCATTTTATGTACTGAAAAAAAAGATGTTTATATTTTGGTATGCTAAAAATGTAAACTTAAAATTACCCTTTCCTCATCACATCACTAAAAAAACGTCATAAAAAAAATATGATTTTATAAAATGATTGTGGCTTGAATCTTTGCACCATATTACTAGCATGCTATTTTAAAAAATAAAAAAAATGATTATGGGTTGGATTGGGCAAAGATCCAAAGAGTGGTCATTTAAAAATCAAAAAAAAAAGTTCATGATTCATATAGATCATATCCCTTCTCCCATTTGACCCACTTGATCTTTAATATATCAAAAAAAAAATATGGCAAGTTGGATTCGTAGGGATCAAACCAATAGTCATGTGAAAAAACATAAAAATAAATGAATAAGTAAATGTGTGTGTGTGTTTAGAATCTCATAGTCTGAATTTTAGCACTGATACCAAATATTGAGACTTAGATCTCGGTGAATTAAAGATTAGTTACTGAATCTTCCCTCCTTGGATGGTATATTGCATAAAAATCTTGGATATCATGCCAATCCATGCATGGTTACTTAAGGCTTTCAAGGAGAGAGAGAGAGATAGATAGATAGATAGATAGATAGATAGATAGAATGTAATCATAGAAGAAGCACACACATGAAATAAAGAAGAAAATATTTCACTTTTTCATGCTTTGTGGTAGAGCATCTTACATCATCTTGCTTTTTTTTACAAGCTCTCTCATGCACTTGCTCTCATTTAAGTGTTTCTTCTACAATCATTTATATACAACAATAAAAAAACCTCACACACTTAAGTCCTAAGTCATGACTATACTCAACATATCATTGCTTTAATCATGTCATGACTCTAGAAAATAGGATGTGACTTGAATCTTTAAGTTACTAGCCATTATAACTTATAATAGGTCACAACTGCAATGATGTTATGGCTTTAAAAACTAATGTTGTATCACCATAATATATGTTACAACTTAAGTTGAGTCTCGACTTTATAATACAAGTCATGACTCCAAAGCACATATCTCCAGCTTAAGATGAGTTGTGACTTTATAATACATTGTCATAACTTCAAAGCATAGTCTTTGGTGATGGCACCATAGAACAAAGTATCTCCTTAGCAAATGTTATAGTTTTAGTTGAGCCACGTCACCATACATTAGGGCATAACTCCTCGGTACACGTCCCAGCCTTTTTTCAGTCGTGGCACCAAAGAACATGGTGCAACTCCTCATCACATGTTCTAGCTTTAATTCAGTTGTGACCCCACATAATAGGGTATGACTCCTCAATACATGTTTCAATTTTAGTTAGTTACATCACTACATAATAAGACTCCAAAGCAAATGTTCCACATTTAGTCCAATCATGGCACTAGAGAACATGGAATAACTCCAAAACACATGTTCTAGCTTTAGTATAATCATGGTACCATAAAATAGGGCATGACTTCTCAGCACATATTCCAACTTTAGTCTAGTTGTGATACCATAAATTAGGGTTGTGACTAATCTACACATGTAGAAACTTCAGAAAGAGTATGAATCAATCTTAATATTCTTTAGTTAAATGAATGCTTCTTCATTCTAGTCTCAACTATGTGCCAATGTAATTTTATCATATCCGCAACCTTTTTCAAGTAATCAGTAGCATTTTTCTTTTTGTTAATTTTTTTCAATTGGGTCATCTTCTATTCAACTTGCTCTTGAATAAAATGGTGCTGAATGTGAATATCTTTTATCCTTGCATGGAAAACTAGATTCTTTGCTAAATTGATGTCATTTTGATTGTCATATTTGAGCCTCGAGTCCTTCTATCCAAAACCAAGTTATGCACATAGTCTTCATATCCAAGTAGTTTTCTTACTTGCATGAGAAAGAATCATATACTCTACCTATTTGGATTAAATAGAAACTACATATTACATTTTACTCATCCAACTCAAATTAACCACCATACATCATAAAAACATACCCTCTTGTATACCTTCAGATACATACATCTCCATCCTAGTCAGCATCAAAAGATCTATTGACCTCAAATATATCCTCATTTTTATACTCACTAAATTGTAATATACAATCAAGAGTATTATAGAGATACCTAACTACTTTTTTGATGCCATTTTAGTGCTCATTTCTCAAAATAAATATAAATCTAGCCAATACTCCCCATAGCATGAGAAATGTTGGGTCCAGTATACACCATGCATATATCAAGCTTCCAACTATACTAACATACAGAATGAGAGTCATATCATCCTTCCTAGTTGAGTAAAAGATATTGCCTAGCTGACAACTTAATCCTAGTTGTCATAGAAGTTCCTACTAGTTTGCAATCAAATATATTATATCTTTGAAGTATATTTTTTCTCCATAACTCTATTACCAGCAACACAATGTCCTTTTCTCTTAATCTCTATGCATATTTATGACAAGTATAATGCTTGCTACCAAGAGATTGATCATACTCATATCAAACTTCTCAGTAAGTAACCTCTTCACCAAACTAATCATATCCATTATATTTCTCACCTATATTATATCATCCACATACAAGGTTAGTATAATGAAATTTCACTCTAACCTTTTAGTGCATATATAATGATCAGTCTCATCTACTAAATTATAGTTGCAAGACAAATGAATCATATTTCTGATGCTATATATGAAGAAAACATAATTGCACACCAAGTTTTTATTGCTTTCACATTGAAAATGATTGGCTACTTCATATAGATTTGTTCTTCTAGTTTACTAAGAAGAAATATTTTCTTCACATCCAATTGCTCAACTTCTAGATCATATCTTATTGTAGTAGCTAACACCACATGTATAGAGAACATCTTTGCTATGAATGAAAAATGTCATCTTAGTCTATTCCTTCCACATGTTTATATCCCTTTGCAAGCAATCATTCCTTGTACTTCTCATTTGCTTCAACAAGCTTCAATTTTTGCTTAAACACCCACTTGCGTCCAATTTTTTTTTATCTGAGAGCAACTTCAAAATTATCTAACTATTGTTTCTATTCAATGACTATAACTCTTCCTCCATGGCTTGCTCCCACTGAATTTATTTTTAGGAGGCCCTTTCCAACACCATAGAATTGGGCTCATTATTGCGGCTAGTGAGAAGGAATCGCGACACTATAGTTCCCTATCTTGACTCTGAGTTTCCCATGACCAATTTGAACTTTTTACGTGATCTTGAATTTACTTATCGTAACTCCAAACTATGATTATTCTAAGCCTTGGTATAATTTTGTCATGGAATTTAGTTTCCTAAATGCAGCACTGAACTTCTATGCTTCTCGTAGGTTTGTTTATTCTTCTATAATGATTCCAAGTTTTATCCTTGCAAATCCATTGTGACTTTACCAACTTTGCACTTCCTCCCCTATTTCCTCCATCTAGTTCCATGTTGTGATGTTATGTTATCACATCATGACTTCTTCTTACCAAGAATCCACTTTAAGCTATATGATGTCTTCATATTTTTATGGCATGGCATCATGCTCCTAGTGGACTTCTTCTCCATGTACAAGCCATGATGTATGTATTGTCTTTTTTTCATGTCTTCCTTCTTCTCAAAACTCAAGAACCTGCTACCTAGAGTCATGATGGTGGTTACCCACAGCTTGCATAAGATTCCATACCTTATTCCTTTAGTAATTACCATTACTCCCCACGGCCCACATCATCTCGCAATTCTTGTCATCACAAAAAAAATCACACTATTATTCATTATCATATCACTGAGATAAGATTTATACTCAAACAAAGAATATACATCACCCTCAAAAAATATTTGATTGTCCAATCATGAATTTTCATCTTTACCTTTTCATGACCAATTATTTTCACTATTGATCCATTATCCATAGTTATATCTACTAACAACTCATACTAAACAAACTAGTTTTATTGGGGAGTCATGTAATCTAATATTTTTCTATCACTATACCTAGTGTTCTCAAATGCATGAGCAATACATGCATTATTAAAATGAACCTTGCCAATAGTAGATTGCTCCTAGTTTATCGAGCCAATACTTTCCTAAGTCATGACTCCAATTTTCTTAATCATAACATGTTGGCTTATCTAGTAATCCTTCATGAAGTTCCCAGCTAAATGTCATTTTCAATACCTCATCTTTAAGTTATCCATACTCTTCATCTTTTTCTTATCTTTAGTATACTTTCATGTACATACTTCTTTCTCCAATTCCCCTCACATACAATAAATTCTTTTAGTTTTTCTTTTCATTCTACCACCTCATATCATATGACAGTGTGGAAACCAATGTCTCATGCGGTAGTTTTATTATATTACTATCAATGACAAAATAATATTTATCTCATGAATCAGGTAGAGAATAGAAGAGCATAATTACTTTTTCATCCTTGTTGATCTCATAGCTAGTAGAAGAACTGGATAGTTAATATATGAAATTCATTTAGATTCGAAGAGAAAGAATCAACCACCTCCATGTGCAAATTGTATAGTTTCTAACTCGGGGATAACTTATTCACTAATGACTTGCTTTGATAAAGTAATGTCAAATTTTATTAAAATGTCATCGTGATTCTTTCCCCATAAATATTTACCAAAATCTCATATGTCAAACATAGTTGGAATAAGTATCAAAATCTCCGATCAAATTTGTCCTAATGACATTCTCCATGGAGGCAATCTTTGATTTCTGTTTGCTTAGGATTAGTTTTGGTTTTTTTATTATATACCAGTAATCTCTATCAAAAAGTATATCCTCCATTTTCAATTTATATTCTTCACAAGTCCTTTTTAAACTCCTCGATCTAAATTCTAGATGTTGTCATATATCTCCTTCTTAGATTCATCCACAAATCTAGTCGACCCTAAATATGAGCATCAATGCATGCTCTATGAAGAAACCTCCCCAAAGCATCAAACCAATATCTAGGATAACAACTTTCTATCTGATACCAAACCAGGCTCTAAGATTGCAACCTTCACTCTGACACCAAATATTAGAATATGTGGGTCCAAAACATAGAAATGGTACCAAATAGTACGACTCAGATATAGGTGAATTGTAGATTGGATATTGAATCTTCACCCCATGGATGGTATCTCACATACTAGCCTCAAATACCATATCAATCGATAGATTGCTACTTATGGTTGTTGAGGAGAGAGAGAATACACATAGAAGAAGCACACACATTAAATATAGAGAAAAATGTTCATTATGTTCATGCTATGTGGCAAAGTATTTTACATCATCTTGCTTTTTTTACTTGCTTTGTGAAACACTTCCTATTATTTATGTGTTTAACTTATAAGTCTTTATATAGTGTGGTAAAAAATATCTTGCACTTGAGTCATAGGTCGTTATTGTACTCAACATATTGTTGCTTCATTTGTAGCCCCGTAACTTCGGGAGAAGGGGTGCCTCCTGTCATGACCCAATAGAATAGGATATGACTTTAATCTTTAAATCACTAATAGAAACAACATACAATAGGTCACCATTGCAGTGATGTTATGCTTCACAAACCAAAGTCCAATATCATAACATAAATTACAATTGAAGTTGAGTTATGACTTCACAATACAAGTCATGACTCCAAAGCACATTTCTCTAGCACCAGATGATTAATTGTTTCACAATATAAGTCAAGACTCCAAAGCATAGTCTCTGATTATGGAACCATAGAATAGGACGCATCTCCTCATCATATGTTCTAACTTTATTCTAGTCATGACACCACAAAGTATGACATGACTTATCAGCACATATTTTAACTTTAGTTTAGTCACGTCACCAAAGAACATGATGTGACTCTTTAATACAAGTTCTAACATTAGTCTAGTTTCAGCATCATAGAACAAAATACAACTTCTCAAAATATGTTCTAGTTTTAGTTTAGTCGTGATAGCACAAAATAGGATATAACTTCTCAGTACATGTTTATTTATTTTATTCGTAACACCATAGAATAGGGCATGACTTCTTTGTATATGTTTTGGCTTTAGTTTTGTCATGACACCATAAAATATTACAAGACTTCTCAACACATGTTCCAACTTTAGTCATGTCTCGATACTATTGAATAGGGTCGCGACTCCATTGAATAGGTAGTAGTTTTAGAGTATGAGTCAATCCTAACAATGTGTGTGTATATATATATATATATATAATAGTGGAGCATATTATATATACTACATATTTTATATATGTATATATATATATTTCTAGTATACAAATATTGCATATAGATATATGGAGTTTATATACACTACATACATGGACATATATGCATATATATGCAAATATATATTGCATATGTATAGTATAGATATGCATATATCTATGAATATATATTTTCATATATACATTATATATATATATATATATATAGAATATGTATATTACATATATGCAGTATATATATTTGCATATAATATGCATCACACACAATTTTTATATATTCGAAAAATAATTGACTATGAACACACACACACACTACATATATGCTATGTATATTCTCATTTATGCATTTATCTAGTATACATACTACATATACATACTTAAAATTGTTTTTGAATATATATAAACTATCTATGTGCATACACAATTTTATATATTTATATATATATATATTCTCAAAATTATTTTTTTTTATTTTTACACCCACTGCATGATATTGTATTATTTTTTATGTTGATGTGTTATTTTTTTAATGCGGATGTGAATACACGAGGTGAATTTTTGGGATAATAGGTTTCACTATATTGAATTTTAAATATTTTTTGATCTAATACATCAAATCATAAACAAAAATAAATTAGATCCAAAAATATAAATATTTTTGTGTTACTTAAACATAATTTAATCACAAATTTCTATCAAATTGTCATTGCTATTTTCTCTTTTTCTTGGATTTTTAAGTACTTTTCGAGTTGTCAACATGTATGATGAAAACATGGCATCATTTTTGCATGAGATAAATTGCAACATTATTTATAGGGATAAGTACTTTTTGAGTGTTTCAGGGTACTCACCCAAAAATATTTAAAAATATGAAAGTAGTCTTTTAATATTTGAAAAAAAAAAGTCACCAAACTTTTAAGAAATTGAAATTTTAAGCACTATTGTAAGATAGAGGTAAAATCCCCTCCATTCATCGTGTTTTGAAGGAAAATAAGAGAAGTATGAAGATTATTATGCCCACACCATAGGAGGGAAGTAAATTTTCTTCTAACAAAAAGTTTACAGACAAACCAATGATGAAGTGCTACTATTGTAAACAAGTGAGACACTTTAAGAAAGAATATATTAAGTAGAAGTAACTCCAAGAGGAGCATAAAAAGAGAGAAAATGCCCAAAAGGGTAATGACACTTTTTCCATAAAGGATGATATTGCATTTTTGAGCAATATTGAACTATATGACAAAGTCGGTTAGGAGAGTGACTAGGTGGTAAATTCAATAGCTACCTTGAACATCACTCTAAATCATAATTGATTTTTGACGTCTTTAAAGACTATAAATTAGTCAGGATGAGTGATGACAGGATATCGAGGATTTTTAGTATCAAATATGTTTGTCTAGAGATAATCACATGATATCAATTGATTCTCAATGATTGTTGACATATCTGGGGCATTCAAATAACCTTATGATTTATGGGAATGTAGAATAATATGAGTCATATCTACATATTTCGAAAATCCCATTGGAAACTAGTCAATTGGTCACTTACCTAATCTGAGTTAACCCTAGCTTGGGTAAAATAGTAAAAAATTACAAGTATTAATTCTAAGTGGCATAGACCTGAGTATATTTCATGGATAATTTAATTTTCCAAAAAAGTAGTCAACACTTACAATATCACAAGTCACATAATGATGAGAGGACAATTAATACGGCTAGGGGGAATCATATGACTATTTTGATTTTATCCCCTTCATCAAGAAGATTGAAGATATTAAATATAGATTCTTCATGGTACAACATTTATTCTATTTACTCATGGGTATCATACTGAATAATGAGAAGTTTATGAATTAGAAGTAAAAGTTAAGATTTTACTCTAACTACTCTTGTGATCAATTGGATCAAAAGGGAGCTGATGACTTTAAAAAAAATGGAAATTTTGATTTATTTTTTTGGGTATAATTAGTTTTTGGAAAATATTTTTTGGTATAATGATTAATGAATAAGAATATGTTTGGAGTCTACATAAGAAATTGAATTTCCTACAACAACTTTTTAATTTTAATTTTTATACTAAGGAGTTGTCTAGGTCTACTCAAATAGGGTATAGGAAGAGATTATTGGGTCTACTGTCTACATTGGGCTGGCTAGTTTTTTTAATATTTAAGTTAGGCTTGAATTTAATTAACATTATATATATTTAATATTAAGCTTAATTTAATGTGAACCACATGAGTTGCTATCATTAAATATCAGTGGAAATAACATTAAATAAATTTAAAACATAGATGCTTTTTTAAATAGTTACATAAAGTATTAAAAAAAAAGGAAAAAAAAGTTTGTTGTTTTTTGAGAAAAGACTATGCGTGGCTGGCATGATTATTTCTAGACTTCACTCTTTATAAATTAAAATAAATATTAACAAGTGTACGCAAATATTAATTATTTCAAGAATAAGAGTAATTATGTTCATAATAATTATGGTGTATTTTATTTTACAAGTCAATACAAAATAATCACAACATTCTGATCTTATTCATTACACTCAAGTATACTAGTACTAGAAGTTATAATTTCATCATTTACCATAGTCAAGATAAATATACTAAAATCTAGCACTACAATCTTACCATTAGATTGTCCAGCTTTATCTCGATTGTGAATAATAAACTTATATTGTGACACATCATCCCCTAGGGGGTCCTATTCATTCCATCACACAATACAATGTGCAATAAAATAAAATTTTCTTAAATGTACAATAATTTTTTTTTTCATTTTATTTGCTCAGCAGAATAAAAAAAATACACAACATATTATTTAAGCTACAACCGGCTTCTCTTTACATGTGCGATCCCGTATATGGATCTGTCATCTGTCATGGACATGTACCTGAAAAGGAATCTCACAAACGGAGTGAGCAAAGCTCAGGAGAGGTAAACTTTTTTAGAGTTACTCCCAACCTAAGTGCACGTAAAACGTCATGAATATATATCAATACTCATTCATATATAATATTTATATAATTGCAATTATAAATGAAATATTTATATGCCCATATTCCTGAGTCCCATTGACTCCCTTATGCATGCCAAAGCTAAGTGTGACATATTATATATATAGATTGAGATATATGTACATATATATATATATATATATATATATATATATATATATATATATATATATATATATATATATATGTATATATATCTATAGAAATATTTATTTATTTGGAATTATTCCGAAAAAATGGACCTCCTCCGAAAAATATATTGGACATTTATCCGAATAAAATATGATTTTCTTGGATTTACTCCGAGAAATATGCAATGCCATAAATTTGTGTAGACGTTGTCCCAATTCCAGTTCGCAAATCTATAATAACCATGTACCAAATAAAATCCCACGCAACTTAGTCTGGACGTAGTACCAAATAACCATGTACCAAATAAATTACATCCATATACCTTTATATATATATATATATATCATGCACCCACCCATGTATATGAAATATTCTCGTGCATATGAAATACAATTATGTCATTTTAATTTAACATATATTTCAGACATAATTATCACAATTCAAATCCAATTCATCATGTACTAACTTTTACTAAACTAATTATCGAGATTTTTCACCAATTAATCATTTTTAATAAAATTTCTAACAATTCGAATTGAAATATAAAAATGATCATTTCTAGCCATAAAATAGAAATAAATATTGATAAGAGAAAACCACAACATTTCAGAAAATTTCATGAAAACTTTATAAATTTGATATCAATGTGAATATCTCGTAGTGTAGAGTAACTTTAGTTCTTGGACTATTTCATTCTGATTTAAGAATAATCCATTACGATTAAACAAAAATTCACAGATATTTTTTTTCCTTTGTACTGTATCTTTCTCCTGGGCCAAATATTTTTTTTTCAGCATTTCCCATGTTTTCCAAATTCCTGACATTTTCTGGTTTTTTTTTTCTATAATAATTAATTTTAATTAATAATTTTAATTTTTTTTCTTTGGATTGACACCTAGATAGCCGACGAATTGCCCGCGCATGCACAGCCACGTGCAGACTACGTGGCGCGGTCTTTCAGTTACGAGAATTTTCATTTATCTAAATATTCTAATAGTTATTTAATTAAATAAAAATATAACAAATTCTGATTTTCTCAGAATTTAACGAAATTTGACACCGTAGCTATATTTTCCAAGATAAATTCAATAACAAAATTCATTTGATTATTATGGCTCTAGAATTTTCAGGTTATTTTTTCTTATTACAAAATTACCATTTTACCCATTTTTTCCCGGAAATCAAATTGTGTTACTTATTTATTCATTTTTTTCGGGATTTCACATATATTCTAAAAAATCTGATAATTCAATCCTCTATACATAAGCCAAGCTCTGCTCTCCAAATCATCTATAATGTAGAATAAAAAATAAATATATTTCTACAAATTCAACTAATTATAACTTATTTTATTAAAACAAGAAAAATATATAAATAAAGAAAACAAAAAAACAATTAGGAAAGGCTTTTAGTATAAATCAATTACAATAATATCTCACTTAGTCTCAAAGACATGATACCACATATCTGACGCTCATTCCTTCTATATGTTTGTCAAGAACTTTAGTTAGAAGACTCTTTGTAAAAGGATCAGCTAAGTTGTATGTTGATACTACTTTTAACACTATTATTTCTCAACTTTTTATAATATCTCTTATTAAATTATATTTATGCTCAATATGTTTAACCTTCTTGTGGGTCTATGTTCCTTTAGATTAGAAAATACTTTATAATTATCACAATATAGTGTAATAGGTAGTTACATTAGAAGGAATAACCTCTATATCTGTTAGAAAGTTCTTGAGCCATATAGCCTCTTTGGTTGCCTTTGAAAATGACACATACTTAGCTTCTATGGAGGATTTATGAATACAAGATTATTTAATACTAATCCAATTTATGGCTCAACTTCCCAAGGTAAACACACAACCTAATGTGAATTTTATCAAATCCTCATCTAGTTGAAAATTGGAGTCTGTATACCTAATTGTATAAGATTGTTTGCTCAATACACTAACATACAATCTCTAGTCATTTTTAGGCACTTGATTATGTATTTTACTACTATCTATTATTCTTATCATGGGTTAGATTGATATATATTTACCATTCCTATAGCAAAATAGATATCATGTCTGGTTCATAGTATTGTATATGCTGTATATGTAATTTATTTTTACTTAATAATCTGTTTTAATATTTTCATGTAAGTGCAGGAAAGGAAATATTAAAAGCCCGGGGATGCAGCAGTAGCACAATAACGAAGATCCTACTGTCCGGTCAGCGGGCTGAAATTTTTGGAGCAGAGCCTGGCCCGTTCCATGATCCGACCCGTTTCGGTTAAATGAACCGGATGTTTATTTTTGTATAAAATGATTTGTATTTATTTTTTCTGGCGGCTGTTTTTGACCCGGTTGAACTGTTTATCTTCGTTCTCCTCTCTCTCTGCGTGATTTTCGCGACTGCCGAATGCTGCATACTGTAAGACGCTCCATTTCTTGGTTTTAATCTGTAATGCATAAGCATTTTCTGGTGGAGGTAGCTAGTCGTACTGAGCGACTAGCGAACCACGTTATTTGCTGTGTTGATTTCTCGTTTTGATTCCGTCGTGGATGCTTGTGGATTGGGATATATATATTGCTTGTTTATATGTTTTCTGTTGTTTTCTATTCTTAATCTCACTACCCGTGGAAGCGCGATTGCCCAACAGTATACATCAGGCTTTATATTACTGATGCATAAGAAACTACCTTTATTTTCTCTATCTCATTAGGTATTTTGGGACACTGAGCTTTTAATAGAGCAATTCTATGTATGAAAGGAAGAAAACTTTTTTTGGAATCCTACATGCTAAAACAAATCAATATCTGATCAATATAAATAGCTTGAGACAAATCCAACATTCTTTGCTTGTGATCTTGAAACAAACTTAATCCTAAGAATATGAGTAGCTTCTCTTAAGTATGTCGTATCAAATTGACTAGATAATAGACCTTAACCAAAGATAACAAACCCACATCATTACTAATGAGTAATATATCATTAATGTACAATATCGAAGACACCATAATAATAAATTTTCTCTTTATTTACATATAATACTCATCTTGACATTGATCAAAGCCATAAGACTTAATGTATCGATCAAAATGAGTATTTTAAGATCTAGATGTTTATTTTAGTTCATAAATGAATCTTTTTTAACTTACATAACATGTGCTCTTGTTTCTTTTCAATGAAACCAACTAGTTGTATCATATAGTTATATTCTTCAAGATGCTCATTCACAAATGTATTCTTTATTTTCATCTGTCAGATCATATAGTTATATTCTTCAAGATGCTCATTCACAAATGTATTCTTTATTTTCATCTGTCAGATCATATAGTCATAATGAGTTGCAATAGACAAAGAAATTCAGATTTACTTCAACATTTAGATTTACTAGCAAAAAGGTCTCTTTATAATCGATTCCTTCTTTCTGACTAAAACCTTTTGTAACAAACCTATCCATATAAGCCTATCATTTATATCTCTTTTTTTTCTTATAGATTCACTTGCACTTAATGAGTTTTATCCCTTCAGGTGGTTCTATAAGATCATATACATGATTGGAGTGCATTGATTGCATGTCTAATTCCATAGTATTTTGTCAATGTTCCATATCCTTATCTTTTAAGTGTTTCATTTTAGCTTCTAGGATTAGTATCTAGCTCATCTGGGATTATATTATAAGATTGTGCCAAGAGTGTATACCATTAGGTTGATGAATAACCCTCCCGCTATGATGAGATACTCTTCTCACTCATATACTTTTAGCGACATGATGCAAAGATATTGATCTATAGGTGTCAAATAGGTCAGGTGGCCCAGGCCTGACCCGAAGCCCAGCATGGTTCGACCGTACCATGCCCAGGTCCATGCTGGGTGGACTCTCATAACGAATTGTGACATACCGTGCCGAGGGTATTTGGCCTACGTGCAGTGCCTGGCACGGCACAGGTGACCATGCATCGAGCAATGCCCAATGAGAAATGGCTCAACACGCCCGACATGTGATGATGGTGCGGCGGCGTGATGCCCAAAATCCTAATTCTCTAAAAAATGGCCCGACTCGACCCTAACCAGCCCAACCCAATGGATTTTGGGCCACGAGCTGTGCCAGGTTTGCCCTCCAAGTAATCTTGTCGTGCTAGGCACAGCATGGTACCGTAGCTTGTCGTGTCTGGCACGACACGCTAGATCGGTTGGGCCCATTTAACACCTCTAAATTGATATTATAAATCATTATGACCTTTATCCTCTAGTTGTTCAATAGGCATATTAATGATCGGTTCATGAGATTTAATATCAACATTATCATCAAAAAATTTTTTATTATGATGAAAGAGAAGTATTTGAATTATTATCTCATGGGATCTTTTCTTGAATTACTTGTATTAAAAGAGTTTAAACTGATTTATCTTCTCTCAACGCCTATAGAAGAATCTTACCGAAAGGCTTATGGTTTGTTATATAGTCACTCCTCTTCTAGGAATCATGCATTGGTGCTAACAATGACCTTCTGATTCCTTGGACTATGATATTAACTATATTTAGTTTCTCTAGGACATCATTTGAATAAACAAACTTCAATTCTCACCACCGTGATCTCATCACAGTGTCTTGAAACATTATTCTGACATTTCTCAATTTTTATCTAATAATCTTTGAATTTCTCAAATGCATCAGACTTATGGAGTATCAAATAAATATACCTATATCTTGAATAATCATAAATAAAACTTATAAAACACTTAAAACCACATCTTGCCAAGATAGTCATGGGCCTACATAAATCAAAATAAATCAACTCCAATGACTCTTTGGTTCTATAGTCTTTGTCCCAAATTAAAAATTTTATGTAAAATATAGTGTTTATATATGACATGGATTCATTGTCCCTTTGAGCTAGCTTTTGGAAATGCATTCTACACAAACTCATTTTCTAACATAGTAAAATAGTGAATATGAGCCACCTAGATATGTTCAATCTTATAAAAATTCCATAATACAGATGTCCAGCCTTGGGCATGAGAAGGGTTTATTAAAATTACCTCACGTCAAAAATTTCATATATAAATATGGTGTTATATATATGGTGTGAGTTTCCTCTCTCTTTGAGCTAATTTTTGGGGTTGAGTTATCCTAAGCCTATTTTCTAACATATACTTTCTCATTTTACTAGATATTTAAGATGGAATGAGTTTACATCCTCACTTTACAAGATGCATTGACTACATTTAAGATATGTTTCTTAATGATATTCAATATATTTGAAATATTTAAGTTTCAAATTGTCTATTTTGCTCATTTTCTATGGGTGATTTGCTTAGTCTTAGAATGTGGAGGTGCAACATGTAAGTGTTTTTTCTTCTCATATATAACTCATTCATCCTCGTTTCTCACTATATATAAACAAACAAACAAACAAACAAACAAACAATACACACACACACACACACACACACACTTTGCATATGAGTTTGAGCACAATAAACCATAATAATCCTAGAATATCTAAGCATATGTACTTACACATAACTTGTGAAAAGTAATCTAAACATGTAAACATGGAATCCAAATTATTCGAAACTTATTACAATGTTTCTTCGTGAAATTTTTCATAGCACCAATATATCCCTCTATAATACATAAAACTCAAATTAACTTGGTGAATAAACTAGCATCAAAATTACCCTTTTTAAGTAATTAATGCAATCGTGCTTCATTATCTTTGGTTAAAGGACCTTTGAAAATTAAGGATTATTATCATCAGTCAAATAATCATATTTAAATTGAAAACTTCAAATTTTTAAGATAGAGGTTATTGAAAAATATCACATATTCATGATATTATCATTAAAGACTATGAACATGGTTACTTGTCATTGTATTGTGACAAGAACTAAGAAAGATGTATATTCATCCTAGGACCTCAATACCCATAATACATTATTATTACGAAATCATTTACCTTGATCTCATCAATAGAAAATGAAATTAAGAATTTTGAAAAACGTATTATGGCTACCAAAATTTTTTATGAAAATGATTCATCTTGAACTTTACTATGTTATATAGACTAATATGATTTATAAAAACTCTGATATGTTTATGAAACAAAAATGTATTCAAAAAATTAATAATACTCATTGGTTGTCAAATATAAATACTACATTCATAATATATTCATTTACTTCCTTTGGATTATGGATAAAAAGAACCTAGTTGTTGTCAATCACATTATTAATAATTCCAAAAAATAACTTCACGCACATGATTGTTTATGTTTGATGCAACATTTCACAACATGAGACCCTAACTAAGCATTGTGTTTAAAAATATGCCATCCATGTAGAAAGTTGAATGACTTGCAATTTAAAACTCCACAAATGAACATTCTAATTTATATGAATAAAAATGAAATGGCATGTTAGTATTAAGTGTGAAGATTAATAATTATTTTTAAGTTTTCATCTGGTAACATGTATAGATATAACATGAATTTTTGAAATGATTAATTAAGATACTTATGATATGCATATAGGTAATTTTTCAATTTCTTAATTTGTTTTTCCTTAAGTCACATAAATATATATGATAAAGATGTTTCTAATGATTTATCATATTAGTTGAAAAATATGTGCAAATCTAGGTTGGCATTCTTGTACAAACTACCTAAGCACATTTTATCTATAATTTTTAAAGGTTTCTCCTTGGTATCATGGACTTAGTCTTTCTACTAAGCTTCTATGCAACACTTAGGCAACTCACAACTTGGATGTTGCTATGTTAGTCTCTTGCTTTACATATAAGTGATACTCAACTTCTACTAATAGTTTAGAAGTAAGAGGAACCCAAAAAAATAGAAAGCAAAAAACTTAATATTCAAGAAAGAAAATTACAATTTGATGGTTTGAAAATGAGGTCGCACTCGTTTATAAATATCAATGAAAGTGTCAAGAACCTTGGAAGGTTCTGAAAATAATACAATACTCTAGAACCTTGGAAGGTTCAAGACACGTTATGATACTCTAGAGCCTTTGAAGGTTCAAGACACATTATGATACTCTATAGCCTTGAAAGGTTCAAGACACGTTATGATACTCTAGAGCCTTGGAAGGTTCTAGATACTTTAATTATCTAGAACCTTCTACACTTTGATTGAAAAAGGGAGATCTCTCCATATTTTTATAAGTTTCTCACCTTTCTATAGAAAACCCCAAAGCATTATTTATTTTCATTTGATAGAGAAAGGGGTCCTCCATAAGTGCTAGTGTGACATTCTCCCCCACTAATGATGCAAATGTCCTTGTCGATTCTCTTACTTGAAACTACTTGATTTATTCTTGGAATTACAACAATGTCATTGCTAGCTCCCAGTTGGCTGTGCTTTCTAGGAGCCCCTTCCATTTTATTAAGTATTCCTTATAATATTTGAAGTTATTCTTTCTCATATTCTGATCTGTCATGATGTAAACTACCTCCTTGTCATAAGATGTCACTACTATTATTGGTGCCCTCTTAGAAATCCCTTGGCCTGGATCATTTATGGTAGGGTTTGATATTGCTAATATGAAAAAAAAAATTAATCTTTAGCCTTAGTGATAGCTCAACCTTGTATGACACCTTACCAACTCATCCTAGTATGGGAAAGGAGCCTTTATACTTTCTTATAAGTTCTTTATGCATCTTTCGAAAGAACTTAAATTATTGTGATATGAGCTTGATAAGAACCAAATCCCTATATTAGAATTTGACATGCATCCTCTTCTTGTCAGCCCACTTTTTTATTTTTCTAGCAACCTTCTTCAAGTACGAGCATGCTATGTCAACCTGATCATATCATTCCTAAGCAAAGTTGTAACCTATTAGACTCTTCCTTGTCGACCCATTAGCTAGGGTGTGGGGAGTCACCAATTCTTGCCTCATGACTATCTCAAATGGACTTCTCTTGGTTATTCCACATCTTTATAGGTTAGAGAATTGAGTCACATTCAGTAGTTTTTCCTAGTTAGTTTGATTAGCACTCACAAAATGCCTCAAGTATGCCTATCAATTTGAGGGTAAAAACTAGAAGAGAAGTGGAGTATCATACCCATGAGCTTAAAAAGCTCCATCCAAAATTTTCCAGTGAAGAGTGAATCACGATCACTAATAATGAATTTTGGTAACTCACAATATTTCACTATATTCTTGAGGAATAGCCTATCTATTTCATCCGCTATGAAATTATTAGGAGATGCTATAAAAATAGCATATTTTTAGAAATAGTCCACCACTACTATGATCAATCCATGTTCCTCGGACTTGGATAAACTAGATATAAAGTCCATGATGATGCTTTCCAAATGCCTCTTTGCTATAGGTAGTGGCTTTAACAATCCTCTAGGATGACCTACTTTGTTCTATTAGGACACAAGGCATATCTTCATGTAAGTCTTCATATCATCTCATATTTGTGGTCAATAGTAGATGCACTCTAGTAAGACTCTCATGTATCATTGCCCTAGGTGACCAACCTATTTGGAGCCATGATACTCCTTTATGAGATTATTTCTGATGCTTTCCCACTTTAGTATGTAAGTTGCTTTCTCTTTGTGTATAATAGATCATTCTCTATTCAAAATTATCACATTTTCCCTCATGAGCTAGGTAAATAAGATCCTTTGCCACTGGATCATGTTGCAACCCCTTTTTTATGAGATCCATCATCTCTTCATGGGTGTGGCTAGTTATGGATGCTAATTCTACTTTATCACTTAATGCATTGGTCTTATGATTAGTGATGTCTAACTTGTACTCCAATGTATAGTCAAATTTAGCTAAGAAGTCTTTTCATTTTGCTTACTTGAGGCTTAACTTCATCTAGGTCTAGAAGTAACTAGAAGTAATATTATCCATCTTTATTGTGAAATGTGACATTTGATATATATTCTAATAATTATCAAAAAATAAATTAAAAATCTATTATGAATAAGATTGATATTACATAAAATATAATATCAAAACCTAAAATGATTCAAAAGAAAAATAAAATATATTACTTAATAATAAATATTTGTTTTTAAATTTTTATTCTTTTTATAAACTTATCTATTTTTTGATGAAAAATAATTTTTATAAATTATATATTTATCTCATAATTTATTTTATAATTAATATATATATATATATATATATATATATATATATATATATATATATAACTAAACAATCAAAATGATTTTTTTAAATTAAAATGATAACAAATAAAAAAGAGATTTATTAATTATTATTTATGGGAAGCGCATTTAAACGATTATCTATATAGGGGTATCGAGATTTTATAGTTTTGTGATTTAAGTGTTTAGGCAAATTGTCATTTATAGGTTTTATTTAAAAAATGAAATAACAAAAAAATATTTTTTTTGTTGTTTCACATGTTCAAAGGTTATAATCTTTGAAAATATAATAATTTTAAAATTTTTTTCAAAAGTGAATAAAATATTTAGTTATAATAATTATTAAATTTAAATATCATATAAATTAAATATAAATATTTTTTTGATAAATATTCTAAATTTTTTTTATGTGAATACTATATTTAGTTTTGATAATCTTAATAATTATATATCATGTTAATTCAATATAAATAATTATATTGATAGATATTATATTAATTATCAAAAAACAAATTAATAAACTTTTATTAATAAGATAGATATTTTTTAAAATATATTTTCAAAACGTAAATTTATTCAAAATCAAAGTAAAATATAAACAATTTTATTGATATATATTATAATAATGATCAAAATTAAATTTATAAAGTATTGATATTAAGATAGATATTAATTAAAAAATAATTACAAACCCCAAATTAATTCAAAATTATTGTCAAATATATTTTTGGATAACAATTTTTAATTTTTAACTTTTTACTTCTTTTATAAGCATATATATTTTTTAAATTATATATGATGCACTCGTAATTTATTTTGTAATAAATATTTCTATAAAAATATACTAATAAATAAATAAAATGAATATTTAAAATTATAATAAATATAATTAAAAATTAGATTTATTAATTATTAAGTAGTATATAGAGGTTTAATGGTTTATGTATTTTGGCATTACGGGGTTTAGGAGTTTACTGATTTAAACTGTGTATGCATTTAGTGCTTTATACCTATTAATTAAAAAAAATATCAAAAAATTTATTTTTTTTATTTTTTGAAATTTTCAAAGGTTATAACCTTTGAAATTATAATAATTTTTAAAATTTTTTCAAAAGTGAATACTATATTTAGTTATAATAATCATTATATTTATATATCATAGAAATTCAAAATAAATATTTTTATTGGTAAATATTCTAATAATGATCAAAGAATTAATTAATAATCTATTATTAATAAGATAGATATCAATTTAAATATAATTACGAAACCTAAAATGATTCAGAAATAAAGCAAAATATATTACTATATAATATGTTTTTGTTTTGAATTTTTTTTCTTTTAAAAAGTTTATCTATATTTTTTTGATGAAAATTAATTATATAAATTATATTTGTATAACTCAATTTATTATGTAATTAATAATTATATAAAAATAAACGAATAAATAATTAAGATGAATATTTTAAATTATAATGAAAAAAATAATATTGAGATTTATTATTTATTATTTAGGGTATATCGATTTAAAATGATTATCTATTTAGGTTTTTCGAGATTTAGATTTTATTGATTTAAGTATTTAGGTATTTAGTGGTTTATAGGATTTATCTAAACAATGAAATAACAAAAAAATTATTTTGGTTATTTTTTCACATTTTCAAAGGTTATAACATTTGAAAATATAATAATTTTAAAATTTTTTTAAAATGTGAATAAAATATTTAGTAATAATAATCATTATAATTATATATAATATAAACTAATTATAAATAATTTTATTGATAGATATGATATCAATTATCAAAAAATAAATTAATAAACTTTTATTAATATGATAGATATTAATTAAAATATAAATACAAAACCTAAAATGATTCAAAATCAAAGTAAAATTTATTACTAAATAATAATTTTTTGTTTTTAAATTTTTACTTCTTTTTATAAGATTATATTTTTTTTATTAAAATCTAAATTATTAATATTATATTTGTTTCACTAATTATTTATTTTGTAATTAATATTTATATAAAAAATAAAATAATAAATATTTAAAATGAATAATAAAAATGAATATTTAAAATGAATATTTAAAATTATAATGAATACAAATTAAAATGAGATTTAAGATTTATTATTGCTGTATATGTAATTTATTTTTTGATAATCTGTTTGTATAACCAAATATTTTTTATTTTTTAATATTTTCATGTAAGTGCAGGAAATCAAATATTAAGAGGACGGGGATGCAGCAGTAGCATAATAACGGAGGTCTTACTGACCTGACAGCTGGCCAAAATTGGAGTAGAGCCTGACCCGTCTCATGATCCGACCCACTCTAGTTAAATGAACCGAGATAAATTTTAATATAAAATGTTTTGTAATTTTATTTTCGGGTGGCTATTTTTGGACCCATGGAACTATTCATCACATATCTCTCTTCTCTCTGTGTGATTTATCGAGACTATTCTGTGTGCTACATACTATAAGACATTTATGTTGCTTTAATCTGTAATGCATAAGCATTTTCTTGTAGGTTTAGCTAGTCGTACTGAGTGACTAGCAACCCACGTTATTTAAGGTATTTATTTCTCGTTTTTTGATTCTATCATGGATGGTTGCTGAATTGTGATATATATATTGCTTGTTTTATGTTGTTTTGGGTTTCTGTATCTCAATCTCTCTACCGTGGAAGCACAATTGCCCAATAATTATATATGGTATACCAGTTTAATGGGTCGATTATTTAGTGGTTTTGTCATTTAGGTGTTTAGAAATTTATGTTTTTAGGCATTTAGTGGTATATATAGGTTTTATTTATATAAAAAAAATAAAATAATAATTTTTTTTGATTTTTTTTAGATTTTCAAAGGTTATAACCTCTAAAAATAAAATAATTTTTAAAATTTTTTGAAATGTGAATACTATGTATAATTATATTAATCTTATTAATTATATATCATATAAATTCAATATAAATAATTTTAATGATATATATTATAATAATGATCAAAATTTAAATTAATAAACTTTTATTAATAATATAAATATTAATTAAAATATATTTACATAACACAAAAAGATTCAAAATCAAATAAAAATATTTTACTAAATAATAATATTTAATTTTTAAATTTTTTTATCTTTTTATAAGCTTATATTTTTTTATGATTAAAAATAAATTATTTAAATAATATCTATCTCACTCGAAATTTATTTTGTAATTAATTTTTCTAAAAATTAAAATATAAATAATTAAAATGAATATTTAAAATTATAATAAATAGATATAAAAATGAGATTTATTATTTATTAAGTAGTATACAACTGTTATAATGTTTATGTATTTAGGGGTTTCGGGTTTTATGAGCTACTGATTTAAGTAAACATTTAGTGGTCTATAGGTTTTATTTAATAAAGAAATAACAAAAAATTTAATTTTTGTATTCTTTCTCATTTTTTAAGATTAAAACCTTTGAAAATATAATAATTTTTAAATTTTTTTCAAAGGTGAATACAATATTTATTTATAATAATCATAATAATTATATATCATATAAATTCAAAAAAAAACAATTTTATTCATAGATATTCTAATAATTATCAAAAAATAAATTAAAAATCTATTATGAAGAAGATTTATATTACTTAAAATATAATATCAAAACCTAAAATGATTCAAAAGCAAAGCAAAATATATTACTAAATAATAATTAATTTTTTTAAATTTTTATTCTTTTTATAAGCTTATATTTTTTTTGATGAAAAATAATTTTTATAAATTATATTTTTAACTCATAATTTATTTTATAATTAATATATATATATATATATTAACAATCAAAATGAATTTTTTAAATTATAATGAAAACAAATAAAATTGAGATTTATTAATTATTATTTAGGGTATATCGGTATAAAGGATTATCTATATAGGGGTATCAGGATTTTGAAAATTCGTGATTTAAGTGTTTAGGTTTATAGGTTTTATTTAAACATTGAAATAACAAAAAAAAATATTTTTTTTATTTTTACACATGTTCAAAGGTTATAAATATAAAAATTTTAAAACTTTTTTCAAAAGTGAATACAAGATTTAGTTATAATAATTATTAAATTTATATATCATATAAATTCAATATAAACATTTTTATTGAAAAATATTCTAATAATGATCAAAAAATAAATTAAAAATTTATTATTAATAAGTTAGATATCAATTAAAATATAATTACAAAACCTAAAATGATTCAGAAACAAAGCAAAATATATTAGTATATAATATTTTTATGTTTTGAAAATTTTTTTTTAAAGTTTATCAATAATTTTTTGATGAAAATAATTTATATAAATTATATTTGTATAACTCAATTTATTTTGTAATTAATATTTATATATAAATAAACAAATAAATAATTAAAATGAATATTTAAAATTATGATTAAAGAAATGAGATTTATTATTTATTATTTAGGGATACCGGTTTAATTTAAATTAGATCTGTCTCACTAATAATTTATTTTGTAATTTATATTTCTATAAAATAAATTGATAAATAATTAAAATTAAAATTTAAAATTATACTGAATAAAAATTAAAATGAGATTTATGATTTATTATTAATATATACCAGTTTAATGATTTAAGTATTTAGAGGTTTTGTCATTAGGAGTTTAGCGATTTATGTTTTTAGGCTTTTAGTGGTTTATAGGTTTTATTTAAAATAATAAAATAACAATAAAAATTTCTATAATTTTTTATCATTTTCATACGTTATAACATTTGAAAATATAATAATATTTAAAATTTTTTGAAATTTTAATACAATATTTTGTTATAATAATATTAATATTATAAATCATATAAATTTAATATAAATAATTTTATTGATAGATATTATAATAATGATCAAAAATTAAATTTATAAACTATTAATATTAAGATAGATATTAATTAAAACATATTTACAAAACCCAAATTTATTCAAAATTAAAGAAACTTATATTACTTGATAATAATTTTAATTTTTAAATTTATACTTCTTTTATAAGCGTATATTTTTATTAGATAAATAATATAAAATTAAAATTATATTTGTCCCACTCATAATTTATTTCGTAATAAAGATTTGTAAATAAATACACTAATAAATAATTAAAATGAATATTTAAAATATAATAAATAGCAATAAAAATTAGATTTATTAATTATTAAGTAGTATTTAGCGGTTTAATGGTTTATGTATTTAGGCATTACGGGGTTTAGGAGTTTACTGATTTAACTTTATATGCATTTAGTATGGCTGCTCACGGGACTCGGAGATTCGTGACCCGACCCGAAGTCTTGTCCCGAAAGAATCGAGACTGAAAAAAATTCGTTGACTTTGACTTTTCCCGTCCCATTCTGTCACTTTTTTTTCTTTTGCAACGTTTCTGGATCTTAAGCAATATTCATCCTGAGAACCATCCCATCCTAAAAAACTGATACTAGAACCATCAATATAATTATATATATATAACATGAAGATGCCACCAATTCCGCTACTACCCATCCAATTCCGTCATACCTATTGCTGTTCCGACGAGTTCCGGGCCACCTCACATCGTTCCAACCATGTTAAGTTCGGTCCAGCCCTTGTCCGTCGCACTTCTAGTTGCCTCCACCGTGTTAAAGATGCCACCAATCTATTGGTTTGTTTTTCTGACGAGAATTGAGTGATTTATTATTATTATTGTGTCTCAGTCAGTTTTGTTGAGTATTGGTTGTGGTTTGTGGTTGGGCCGCATGAGTGGGCTGAATGTGTTACAGTCAGTTTTGTAGAGCTTACTTGTTTGAAATATTTATATGTATTCATGCTTAACATATCATATTAATTAATGGCAATTCAGATGACACAATCTAGCGGTAAACAAAAAATACAATAAATTGAAGATGATCACATCTCAAATGATCAAAGTACTGGTAAACCAATCATAATCCTTTCACGAAACCTTTTATTGTTACGTCAGGTTTTTCAATTCCAATTGTAAAGAAAGTCAAGTTACATCTGAACCTCAAGCTCATAAAAAGTATAAGTCTGATGTTTGGGAAACTTATGAAATATTAGTTGATTCAGAGGAAAATGAAACTGGTAGAGCATCTTTTATATGGTGTAGGAAAGAATATTTGGCAAAAAGTGATCAAGGTACTTCGGGTTTATGGAAATACATGAGATAGACTTGTAAAAAATTTCCACACAAAAAAGAATTAATAGAAGCTCACAAAGGTAAAGACAAGTCACAATCTTTGTTGAGTTTCACTAAAGGTACTAGTTCAGAGGATAACAAATTAACTTGTTGTAAATTTGATCAACAAATAGTTAGGGAGGCTTTGGTGAAAATAATCATAAAAGATGAAATGCCTTTTTGTTTTGTTGAGAGGGATGAGTTTAAGGAGTTTTGTGAAGTTAGTGTGCCTCAATTTAAAATTTCAACTAGGCACTCTATACTGAGAGATAGTTTTTCTTTGTTTGTGAAGGAAAAGAAAAAATTATTTGATATCATATCATCTCATTGTTGTAGAGTTTCATTGACTACCGACACTTGGACTAGCATTCAAAATTTGTCTTATGTATGTTTGACTGTTCATTTCATTGATTCTCAATGGAATATGCATAAAAGGCATTTGAACTTTTGTGTAATTGAAATTCATTGTAGAGTTAATATTAGAAATGCTATTGAGTTTTGCATGAATGAATGGGGTTTGAGAAAGTTGATGTGCATTACTGTTGACAATGCATCAAATAATGATGTTGCAGTTGAACAATTGAAAAAAAGGCTTGAGAAGAAAAGTGGTGTACCTTTGAGTGGCGAGCATTTTCATATGAGATGTTGTGCTCATATCCTAAAATTAATTATCAGAGATGACATTGCAGTAGTTGAGGGTGCTATTCAAAGAATTAGCGGTGTGGTGAAATATGTGAGGAGCAGTCCTAAAAGATTAGAAATGTTTAAGTTATGTGTTGAAGAAGCAAACTTGACATATGGATCTTCATTGCAATTAGATTGTCCAACAAGATGCAATTCAACTTATTTGATGCTACAAACTTATATAAAATATCTAAAAGAATTTGATAAGTTGGAGGACAAAGACAAAAGGTTTTTGAAGGAGTTTGGTTCAAACATTCCAACTGAGAGAAACCGAACAAACTGCAAAATTTGTCTCATTTCTTGAAAACTTTTTATGAGGTAACTTGTAAATTTTGTGGCTCATAATATTCTACCTCTAGTGTTTATTTTCCTCAGATTATTCAAATTTTGAAATAAATTGAGCTTTGTTAAAATAGTAGAGATAAAATGGTGTCTGAAATGGGTATGAAAATGAGGCATAAATTTAACAAATATTGGGGTTCTCTTCAATCAACAAATATTATGCTTTTTGTAGCAGTAGTGTTGGAACCTTGATATAAACTCAAATATCTCAAGGCTAAGTACACATAGCATTATTGAGAGGATTTGGCTAAAAATTAGGTGAAAAAGGTTATAAATGCTTTAAATGAGATGATGGATGATTAAAAAGTTTTAAATAAAGATGAATCAAAAGAAGATGATTTCTTTTCTACTGTGTTAAAGAAAAATGATGATTTCTTTGATGGTAGTGATACTTATGTTGATGATTTTTTTTGTTGAATTAGAGAATGAACAAGAAGTTGCAGCTTTGGAAGAGTTGGATAGGTACTTGGAGGACAAACTTGAAAAAAAAAATTGATTTTGATATTCTAAACTGGTGGAAGGTAAATGAGGTTGAGTATCTTTCTTTGGCAAATGTAGCAAGGGATGTATTTGCTATCCAAGCATCTAGTATGGCGTACGAATCTACATTTAGCAATGGGGAGAGAACTTTAGATAAATTTAGGAGTTCTTTAACACCTATTACAGCTGAAGTTCTCATATGTCTAGAAGATTGGTTGAGAAGCTCAAACAAACCTATTGAAATTGAAGAATTATTTCAAGACCTTGATGATAATGAATCAGGTTAGTATACAAATTTTGTTAATTTTAATTTCACTTTTACTTATTTTATTCATTCAATTTAATATAAATATGGTTCAATTATAATTTTCAGAGGGGTCACAAGATCCAAATATTCTTCCAACTATAGTTGCCAACTAAATTTTGAATGGGTGTATTAAATTATATAAGGTAATATTTTGTTTTTTTATTACTCTTTCATCTTAGAAATTTATGTCTAAATGATTAACACGTTTTCATCTTTGGTTGTCCTTCTACAGTGGAGGAAGAAAAGGGAGGAGTTGTAGAAGAGAATTAGTTGGGTTTGCACACAACTCGATCCCATTCTATTTAACATTTCTAGCCTTTTCTACACATCAAAGCTTTTGATAAGGTTATGGAACTCGTTTGTGGTATTCAGCCTATTTGACAAAACAAAATTGGCCGAATTTGAGTTTGAAATATACATAAATATGGAATGAAAAATGTACAACAAAAGGTTTCAACATGAACTAACTTGGCCGGTTTGAAGAAAATAAATTGAAAAAAAATGTTCGAACTCTGTTCCGTCCCTGAACCATTTTCTCCTACCCAAGATCCCCGATCTCCGTCTCGTCCAATCCTGATATTTTCAACCAATGGGAAGGGTCTGGATCTTCAAAAAAAATGTTCGAACTGTGGGAAAGGATTGGAGATTTGTAATCCCCATTACGTCCCCTCCCATGAGAACCCCTAGCATTTAGTGGTTTATAGTTTTTATTTAAAAAATAAAATAACAAAAAATATATTTTTATTATTTTTTGATATTTTCAAAGGTTATAACCTTTGAAAATATAATAATATTTAAATTTTTTTCAAATGTGAATACAATATTTAGTTATACTAATCATTATATTTATATATTATATAAATTCAATATAAACAATTTTATTGATAAATATTCTAATAATAATCAAAAAATAAATAAATAATCCATTAATAATAATATAGATATTAATTAAAATAAAATTACAAAACTTAAAATGATTCAGAAGCAAAGAAATATATATTATTTTATAATAATTTTTTGTTTTTGAATTTTTTTTTCTCTTAATAAGTTTATCTATATTTTTTTTGATGAAAAATAATTTATATATATTATATTTGACAAACTCATAATTTATTTTCTAATTAATATTTATATATATATATAAAAATAAATAATTAAAATGAATATTTACAATTATAATAAAAAAATGAGATTTATTATTTATTATTTATTATTTAGGGATCAGGTTTAATTTAAATTGGATCCGTCTCACTAATAATTTATTTTGTAATTAATATTTATATAAAAATAAACTGATAAATAATTAAAAGTAAAATTTAAAATTATAGTAAATAAAAATTAAAATCAGATTTAAGATATATTATTAATGTATACCAGTTTAATAGTTTAAGTATTTAGAGGTTTTGTCGTCAGGAGTGTAGCGATTTATGTTTTTAGGCTTTTAGTGGTTTATAGGTTTTATATAAAAAAATAAATTAACAAAAAAAATTTCTATAATTTGTTCATTTTTATAGGTTATAACCTTTGAAAATATAATAATATTTACAATTTTTTGAAATGTGAATACAATATTTAATTATAATAATATTAATAATTATATATCATATAAATTCAATATAAACAATTTTATTGATAGACAATATAATAATGATCAAAAATTAAATTAATAAACTATTAATAAAAAGATAGATATTAATTAAAAAATATTTTCAAATCCCAAATTGATTCAAAATTAAAGTAAAATATATTACTGGATAATAATTTTTAATTTTTAAATTTTTACTTCTTTTAGAACCGTTTATTTAAAAAAAAAAATAAATTAATTAAATTATATTTATCACACATATACTTTGTTTTGTAATACATATTTCAATTAAAATAAACTAATAAATAATTAAAATGAATATTTAAAATTATAATAAATAAAAATAAAAATTAGATTTATTAATTAATAAGTAGTATATAGTAGTTTAAAGGTTTATATATTTAGGGGTTTCGGGTTTTATGAGCTACTAATTTAAGTAAGTAAACATTTTGTGGTCTATAGGTGTTATTTAAAAAAGAAATACCAAAAAATTTATTTTTTTTATTCTTTCTCATTTTTTAAGATTAAAACCTTTGAAGATATAATAATTTTTAAATTTTTTTCAAAAGTGAATACAATTTTTATTTATAATAATAAGAATATTTAAATATCATATAAATTCAATATAAACAATTTTATTCATAGATATTCTAATAATTATCAAAAAATAAATTAAAAATCTATTATTAATAAGATTGATATTACTTAAAATATAATATCAAAACTTAAAATGATTCAAAAGCAAAACAAAATATATTACATAATATTAATTATTTGATTTTAACTTTTTATTCTTTTTATAAGCTTATCTATTTTTTGAAGAAAAATAATTTTTATAAATTATATTTTTAACTCATAATATATTTAATAATTAATATATATATATATATAACTAAACAATCGAATTGAATTTTTTAAATTAAAATGAAAACAAATAAAAATAAGATTTATTAATTATTATTTACGAGATACCCATTTAAACGATTATCTATATAGGGGTATTGGGATTTTGTAGTTTAGTTATTTAAGTGCTTAGATATTTAGTGGTGTATAGGTTTTATTTAAACAATGAAATAAAAAAATTATTTTTTTTTATTTTTTGACATTTTCAAATGTTATAATATTTTAAAATATAATAATTTTAAAATATTTTTCAAAAGTTAATACTATATTTAGTTATAATAATATTTATATTTATATATCATATAAATTCAATATAAATATTTTTATTGAAAATATTTTAATAATGATCAAAAAATAAATTAATAATCTATAATTTATAAGATAGATATCAATTAAAATATAATTAAAAAACCTAAAAGCATTCAGAAGCAAAGCAAAATATATTACTATATAATAATTTTTTGTTTTGAAATTATTTTTTCTTTTAAAAAGTATACCTATATTTTTTTGATGAAAAATAATTTATATAAATTATATTTGTGTAACTCTTAATTTATTGTGTTATTAATATTTATATAAAAATAAACAAATAAATAATTAAAATGAATATTTAAAATTATAATGAAAAAAAATGAGATTTATTATGTATTATTTAGGATATAACGGTCTAATTTTAATTATATCTGTCTCACTAATAATTTATTTTGTAATTAATATTTCTATAAAAATAAATTGATAAATAATTAAAATAAAAATTAAAAATTATACTGAATAAAAATTAAAATGAGATTTATGATTTATTATTAATGTATACCAGTTTAATTATTTAAGTGTTTATAGGTTTTGTCGTTAGGAGTTTAGCGAATTGTGTTTTCAGGCTTTTAGTCGTTTATAGGTTTTATTTAAAAAAATAAAATAACAAAAAATAATTTCTATAATTTGTTATCATTTTCATAGGTTATAACCTTAGAAAATATAATAATATTTACAATTATTTGAAATGTGAATACAATATTTAGTTATAATAATATTAATAAATATATATCATAAAAATTCAATATAAATAATTTTATTGATAGATAATATAATAATGATCAAAAATTAAATTAATAATCTATTTATAAAAAGATAGATAGTAATTAAAAAATATTTACAAAACCCAAATTGATTCAAAATTAAAGTAAAATATATTACTTGATAATAATTTTTAATTTTTAAATTTTTACTTCTTTTATAAGGGTATATTTTTTTTTATTAAAAATAAATTAATTAAATTATATTTGTCGCACTCATACTTTATTTCGTAATAAATATTTTGATAAAAATAAACTAATAAATAATTGAAATGAATATTTAAAATTATAATAAATAGAAATAAAAATTAGATTTATTAATTATTAAGTTGTATATAGAAGTTTAATAGTTTATGTATTTAGGCATTACGGGCTTTAAGAGTTTACAAATTTAACTGTGTATGCATTTAGTGGTTTATAGTTTTTATTTAAAAAATAAAATAAAAAAAATTATTTTTATTATTTTTTTGATATTTTGAAATGTTATAACCTTTAAAGTTATAATAATTTTTAAATTTTTTTTAAAAATTGAATAAATATTTATTTATAATAATTATAATAATTATATATCATATAAATTCAATATAAACAATTTTATTGATAGATATTCTAATAATTATAAAAAAAAATTAAAAATCTATTTTTAATAACATTGATATTACTTAAAATATAATATAAAAACCTAGAATGATTCAAAAGCAACGAAAAATAAATTACTTAATAATAATTATTTGTTTTTAAATTTTTATTCTTTTTATAAGTTTATTTATTTTTTGACGAAAAATAATTTTTATAAATTATATTTTTAACTTATAATTTATTTTAAAATTAATATATATATATATATATATATCTATATAAAACCAAATAATCAAAATAAATTTTTTAAATTATAATGAAAACAAATAAAAATGAGATTTATTAATTATTATTTAGGGTATACCGGTTTAAAAAATTATCTATATAGGGGTATTAGGATTTTGTAGTTTAGTGATTTATGTATTTAGGCATTTAGTGGTTTATAGGTTTTATTTAAACAATAAAATAACAAAACCAAAAATTATTCAGATGCAAAGCAAAATATATTACTATATAATAATTTTTTACTTCAATTTTTTTTATTTTAAAAGGTTTATCTAAAATTTTTTGATGAAAACAATTTATATAAATTATATTTGTCTAACTCAATTTATTTTGTAATTAATATTTATATATAAATAAACAAATAAATAATTAAAATGAATATTTGCAATTATAATTAAAAAAAAAATGAGATTTATTATTTATTATTTAGAGTATACCGGTTTAATTTAAATTATATCTGTCTCACTAATAATTTTTTTTGTAATTAATATTTCTATAAAAATAAACTGATAAATAATTAAAATAAAAATTTAAAATTATACTTAATAAAAATTAAATTGAGATTTATGATTTATTATTAATGTATACCAATTTAATGGTTTAAGTTTTTAGAGGTTTTGTCGTTTAGGAGTTTAGTAATTTATGTTTTTAGGCATTTAGTGGTTTATAGGTTTTATTTAAATAATGAAATAACAAAAAATTTATTTTTGATATTTTTTCAAATTTTCAAAGGTTATAACATTTGAAAATATAATAATTCTAATATTTTTTAAAAAAATTTATACAATATCTAGTAATAATAATTATTATAACTATATATAATATCAAAAAATAAAAACAATTTTATTGATAGATATTATATCAATTATCAAAAAATAAATTAATAAACTATTATTAATATGATAAATATAAATTAAAATATAATTAAAAAACCTAAAATGATTCAAAATCCAAGTAAAATATATTACTAAATAATAATTTTTTTTTAGTTTTTGCATCATTTTATAAGCTTATATTTTTTTTTAATGAAAAAAAATATTATTTAAATTATATTTGTATCACTCATAATTTATTTTATAATTAATATTTATATATATTATTTAAATTATATTTAAGGTTTACGAGTTTAAAGGTTTAAGTATTTAGGGGCTTCGGGGTTTATGAGTTTAGAGATTTATGTATTTAGGCATTTAATGATTTATAAGTTTTATTTAAATAATTATATAATAAAAAATTTATTTTTGTTATTTTTTATCATTTTTGAAGGTTATAACCTTTGAAAATATAACAATTTTTAATTTTTTTTATATGTGAATACTATATTTAGTTATGATAATCTTAATAATTATATATCATGTAAATTCAATATAAACAATTATATTGATAGATATTATATTAATGATCAACAAATAAATTAATAAACTATTATTAAAAAGAAAGATATTATTTAAAATATATTTGCAAAACATAAATTTATTCAAAATCAAGTAAATTCTTTAAATTATATTTGTCTTCCTCATAATTTATTTTTAATTTTAATTCTATAAAAATATACTAATAAATAATTAAAACTATAATGAAAACAAATAAAATAAAGATTTATTATTTATTATTCAGGATATACTAGTTTAATGGTTTAAGTATTTAGGTGTTTGGGGTTTAATGATTTAAGTGTTTAGGCCTTTAGTGATTTATTGTTTTTATTTAAAGAATGAAACAATAAAAAATTTAATATTTTGATTTTTTTTAATTTATAAATGGTATAACATTTGAAAATATAATAATTTTTAATTATTTTTAAATGTGAATATAATATTTAGTTATAATAATCTTAATAATTATATATAATGTAAACTGAATATAAATAATTGTATTAATACATATTATAAGAATGATCAATAAAAATTAAAAACTACTATTAATAATAATCATATAAATTAAAATATAATTGCAAAATCTAAAATGATTAAAAATAAAAATAAAATATATTACTAAATAATAAATTTTGTTTTTAAAATTGTTTTTTTTATAAGAATATATATTTTTTTTGATGAAAAATAAATTATTTAAATTAGATCTATCTCACTAATAATTTATTTTATAATTAATATTTCTATAAAAATAAAATTATAAATAATTAAAATAAAAATTTAAAATTATACTTAATAAAAATTGAATTGAGATTTATGATTTTTCATTAATGTACACCTGTTTAATGGTTTAAGTATTTAGAGGTTTTGTCGTTTAGGAGTTTAAAAATTTAAGTTTTTAGGCATTTAGTCGTTTATACGTTTTATTTAAATAATAAAAATAACAAAAAAAAATTTGTAATTTTTTCTCATTTTTTTAGTAATAACCTTTGAAAATATAATAATATTTACAATTTTTTGAAATGTGAATACAATATTTAGTTATTTTAATATTAATAATTATATAACATATAAATTAAATATAAACAATTTTATTGATATATAATATAATAATCATCAAAAATTAAATTAATAAGCTATTAATAATAAGATAAATATTAATTAAAAAATTTTTACAATACCCAAATCGATTCAAGATTAAACTAAAATATATTACTGAATAATAATTTTTAATTTTTAAATTTTTACTTATTTTCTAAGCATCTATATTTTTTTGATTAAAAATAAATTATTAGAATTATATTTGTTGCATTCATAATTTATTTTGAAAAATATATTTTAAAAAAATAAACTAATAAATATTAAAATCAATATTTAAAATTATAATAAATAAAATAAAAATTAGATTTATTAATTATTAAGTAGTATATAGCGGTTTAATGGTTTATGTATTTAGGAGTTTACTGATTTAACTATATATGCATTTAGTGGTTTATATGTTTTATTTAAAAAATAAAATAACAAAAAATTTATTTTTGTTATTTTTTGATATTTTCAAAGATTATAACCTTTGAAAATATAATAATTTTAAAACTTTTTTCAAAAGTGAATACAATATTTAGTTATAATAATTATTAAATTTATATATCATATAAATTCGATATAAACAATTTTATTGATAAATATTCTAATAATGATCAAAAAATAAATTAATAATCTATTATTAATAAGTTAGATATCAATTAAAATGTAATTACAAAACCTAAAATGATTCAGAAACAAAGCAATATATATTAATATATAATATTTTTTTTAATTTTTTATTCTTTTATTAAGTTTATCTATATTTTTTTGTTGAAAAATAATTTATATAAATTATATTTGTATAACTTATAATTTATTTTGTAAATAATATTTATATAAAAATAAACAAATAAATAATTAAAAAGAATATTTAAAATTATAATGAAAAAAATAAAAATGAAATTTATTATTTATTATTTAGGATATCCATGTTAAAAAAATTTATCTATTTATGGTTTTCGAGATTTAGAAGTTATTGATTTAAGTATTTAGGCATTTAATGGTTTATAGGTTTTATTCAAACAATGAAATAACAAAAAATTTATTTTTGATATTTTTTCAAATTTTCAAAGGTTATAACATTTGAAAATATAATAATTTTAAAATTTTTTAAAAATGTGAATACAATATTTTGTAATAATAAATATTATAACTATATATAATATAAACTAAATATAAACAATTTTATTGATAGATATTATATCAATTATCAAAAAATAAATTAATAAACTATTATTAATATGATAGATATAAAATAAAATATAATTAAAAAATCCTAAAATGATTCAAAATCAAAGTAAAATTTAATACTAAATAATAAATTTTTTTAGTTTTTGCATCATTTTATAAGCTTATATGTTTTTTTGATGAAAAATATATTATTTAAATTATATTTGTATCACTCATAATTTATTTTGTAATTAAAATTTCTATAAATTATTTAAATTATATTTAAGGTTTACGAATTTAAAGGTTTAAGTATTTAGGGGCTTCGGGGTTTAGTAGTTTAGATATTTATGTATTTAGGCATTTAATGGTTTATAAGTTTTATTTAAACAATGATATAATAAAAAATTTATTTTTGTTATTTTTTCTCATTTTTGAAGGTTATAAACTTTGAAAATATAACAATTTTTAAATTTTTTTATATGTGAATACTATATTTAGTTATGATAATCTTAATAATTATATATCATGTAAATTTAATATAAACAATTATATTGAAATAAATTATATTAATGATCAAAAAATAAATTAATAAACTATTATTAATAAGATAGATATTATTTTAAATATATTTGCAAAAATAAATTTATTCAAAATCAAAGTAAAATATATTGCAAAATAATACTTTCTTTGATGTTTTGCTTCTTTTTATAAGCTTATATTTTTGTTATTAAAAATAAATTATTTAAATTATATTTGTCTTCCTCATAATTTATTTTTAATTTATAATTCTATAAAAATAAACTAATAAATAATTAAAATGAATATTTAAAATTATAATGAATACAAATAAAATATAGATTTATTATTTATTATTCAGGATATACTAGTTTAATGGTTTAAGTATTTAGGCATTTTGGGGTTTAGTGATTTAAGTGTTTAGGCCTTAAGTGATTTATAGTTTTTATTTAAAGAATTAAAAAATAGAAAATTTAATTTTTTGGTTTTTTAAATTTTTGAAGGTTATCACCTTTGAAAATATAATAATTTTTAATTTTTTTAAATGTGAATATAAAATTCAATAATAATAATCTTAATAATTATATATAATGTAAACTCAATATAAATAATTTTATTAATACATATTATAATAATGATCAATAAAAAATTAATAAACTATTATTAATAAGAATGATATAAATTAAAATATAATTGAAAAATCTAAAATGATTCAAAATAAAAATAATATATATTACTAAATAATAAATTTTTGTTTTTAAAATTTTGCTTCTTTTTATAAGGATATATATTTTTTTGATGAAAAATAAATTATTTAAATTAGATCTGTCTCACTAATAATTTATTTTGTAATTAATATTTCTATAAAAATAAACTTAGAAATAATTAAAATAAAAATTTAAAATTATACTTAATAAAAATTAAATGAAGATTTATGATTTTTTATTAATGTACACATGTTTAATGGTTTAAGTATTTAGAGGTTTTGTTGTTTAGGAGTTTAGCAATTTATGTTTTTAGGCATTTAGTGGCTTATTGGTTTTATTTAAACAATAAAATAACAAAAAAAATTTGTAATTTTTTCTCATTTTCATAGGTTATAACCTTTGAAAATATAATAATATTTAAAATTTTTTGAAATGTGAATACAATATTTAGTTATAATAATATTAATAATTATATATCATTTAAATTCAATATAAACAATTTTATTGATAGATAATATAATAATGATCAAAAATTAAATTAATAAACTATTAATAATAAGATAGATATTAATTAAAAAATTTTTACAATTCCCAAATCGATTCAAGATTAAACTAAAATATATAACTGGATAATAATTTTTAATTTTTAAATTTTTACTTCTTTTATAAGCGTATATATTTTTTTGATTAAAAATAAATTATTTAAATTATATTTGTCACACTTATAATTTATTTCGAAATAAATATTTCTATAAAAATAAACTTATATATAATTAAAATGAATATTTAAAATAATAATAAATAGAAATAAAAATTAAATTTCTTAATTATTAAGTAGCATATAGCCGTTTAATGGTTTATGTATTTATGATTTTGGGCCTTTGGAGTTTACTGATTTAACTGTGTATGCATTTAGTGGTTTATAGGTTTTATTGAAAAATTAAAATAACAAAATATTTATTTTTATTATTTTTTGAAATTTCAAAGGTTATAACCTTTGAAAATATAATAATTTTTAAATTATTTTTAAAAATGAATTCAATATTTAGTTATAATAATCATTATATTTATATATGATATAAATTCAATATAAACAATTTTATTGATAAATATTCTAATAATGATCAAAAAATAAATTAATAATCTATTATTAATAAGATAGATATCAATTAAAATATATTTACAAAACCTAAAATGATTCAGAAGCAAAGCAAAATATATTACTATACAATAATTTTTTGTTTTGAAATATATATTTTTTTAAAAAGTTTATCTATAAATTTTTGAGGAAAAATAATTTATATAAATTATATTTATGTAACTCAGAAATTATTTTGTAATTAATATTTATATAAAAATAAACAAATAAATAATTAAAATGAATATTTAAAATTATAATTAAAAAATGAGATTTATTATTTATTATTTTGGGTATACCGGTCTAATTTAAGTTAAATTTGTCTTACTAATAATTTATTTTGTATTTAATATTTCTATAAAAAAAACTAAAAATTAATTAAAATAAAATATTAAAATTATATTGAATAAAAATTAAAATGAGATTATGAATTATTATTTATGTATACCAGTTTAATATTTTAAGCATTTAGAAGTTTTTTCGTTTATGACTTTAGTAATTTATGTTTTTAGGCATTTAGTGGTATATAGGTTTTATTTAAACAATGAAATAACAAAAAAATTATTTTTGATATTTTTTCACATTTTCAAATGTTATAACCTTTGAAAATATAATAATTTTAAAATTTTTGAAAAATGTGAATACAATATTTAGTAATAATAATCATTATAATTATATATAATATAAACTAAACATAAACAATTTTATTGATAGATATAATATCAATTATCAAACAAAAAATTAATATGCTATTATTAATATGATAGATATAAATTAAAATATAATTTGCAAAACCTAAAATTATTCAAAATCCAAATAAAATTTATTACTAAATAATAATTTTTTTTAGTTTTTGCTTATTTTTATAAGCTTATATTTTTTTTGATTAAACATTAATTATTTAAATTATATTTGTATCACTCATAATTTATTTTGTAATTAATATTTTAATAAATTATTTAAAATATATTTAAGGTTTACGAGTTTAAAGGTTTATGTATTTAGGGGCTTTTGTGTTTAGGAGTTTAGAGGTTGAAAATATCGGGATGGGACGGGACGGAGATTGGGGATTTTGGGTAGGAGAAAATTGTTCCGGGACGGAACGGAGTCTGGACATTTTTTTTCAATTTATTTTCTTCAACCCACCCAAGTTAGTTCATGTCGAAACATTTTGTTTTACCATTTTTCATTCCTTTGTTATGTATCTATAAAACTCAAATTTAGGCCAATTTTGTTTTAGTCAAATAGGCTAAATACCGCAAACGAGTTCCATTACCTTGTAAAAAGCTTTGATGTGCAGAAAAGGATAGAAATGTTAAATATAACGGGACCAAGTAGTGTGCTTAATTTGGTTCTGTATTTTTTCACAAGTAGGCTTTGTTCAGCCAGGTGAAAGTTAACCATAATAGCAATACTACATTTTTTAAACAATTGCTTAAAATATTAAGGAATAGCTAAAGATGACTACAAATATTGGTAGCAGTAATTACTACTTAACTAATTGCTAAAATTAGGCAGCTTAATATAACAAAAAAAATACAACTAATAACAATCATGATAATAATTATTTCAAATGTCCATCCTGGAACAGCAACGAAAATCCAAACCCAATTAATTATCTCTTCTACAACTCCTCCCTTTTCTTCCTCCACTATAGAAGGACAACTAGAGATGAAAACGTGTTAATCAATTAGACATAAATTTCTAAGATGAAAGAGTAATAAAGAAACAAAATATTACCTTATAAAATTTAATACACCCATTCCAAAATTAGTTGGCCAACTATAGTTGGAAGAATATTTAGATCTTGTGACCCCTCTGAAAATTGTAATTGAACCATATTTTTCTTAAATTGAATGAATAAAATAAGTAAAAGTAAAATTAAAATTTACAAGATTTGTATACTAACCTGATTCATTATCATCACGGTCTTGAACTAATTCTTCAATTTCAATAGGTTTGTTTTAGCTTCTCAACCAATCTTGTAGACATATGAGAACTTCAGATGTAATAGGTGTTAAATAACTCCTAAATATATCTAAAGTTATCCACCTAGTGCTAAATGTAGATTCGTAGGCCACAGTAGATGCTTGGATAGAAAATACATTTCTTGCTACATTTGCTAAAGAAGTATACCTAACCTCATTTACCTTCCACTAGTTTAGAAGATCAAAATCAATTCTATTTTTTCAAGTTTGTCCTCCAAGTACCTATCCAACTCTTCCAAAGCTGCAACTTCATGTTCTTTCTCCAATTCAACAAAAAAAATCATCAACAAAAGTATCACTACCATCAAAGAAATCATAATTTTTCTTCAACACAGTAGAAGAGAAATCATCTTCTTTTGATTCATCTTCATTTAAATCTTTATAATCTTCCATCATCTCATTTAATGCATTATAACATGTTTAACCATATTTTTAGCCAATTCCTCACCATAATGCTAAGTGTACTTAACATTGAGATATTTGAGCTTATATCTAGGATCCAACACTACTGCTACAAAAAGCATAATATTTGTTGACTGAAGAGAACTCCAATATTTATTGAATTTATGCCTCATTTTCATACCCATTTCAGACACCACTGTATCTCTACTATTTTCACAAAGCTCAATTTTTTTTCAAAATTCGAATAATCTCAAAAAAATAAACGCTATAGGTAGAATATTATGAGCCAGAAAATTTACCAGTTACCTCATAAAAAGTTTTCAAGAAACGAGCCAAAATTTTGGCATTGGTTCAGTCTCTCTCAGTTGGAACGTTTGAACCAAACTCCTTCAAAAACCTTTTGTCTTTGTCCTCCAACTTATCAAATTCTTTTTGATATGTTATATCAGTTTGTAGCATCAAATAAGTTGAATTCTATCTTGTAGGACAATCTAATTGCAATGAAGATCCATATGTCAAGTTTGCTTCTTCAACACATAACTTAAACATATCTAATCTTTTAGGACTGCTCCTCACATATTTCACCACACCTTTAATTTTTTGAATACCACCCTCAACTACTATAATGCCTTCTCTGACAATTAAGTTTAGGATATGAGCACAACATCTCATATGAAAATGCTTGCCTCTCAAAGGTACACCACTTTTCTTCACAAGCCATTTTTTCAATTGTTCAACTACAACATCATTATTTGATGCATTGTCAATAGTAATGAACATCAACTTTCTCAAACCTCATTCATTCATGCAAAACTCAATAGAATTTATAATATTAACTCCAGAATGACTTTTAATTACACAAAAGTTTGAAAGCCTTTTATCCATATTCCATTGAGAATCAATGTAATGAACAGTCAAACATATATAAGACAAATTTTGAATGCTAGTCCAAGTGTCTGTAGTCAATGAAACTCTATAACAATGAGATGATATGCTATCAAATAATTTCTTATTTTCCTTCACAAACAAAGAAAAACAATCTTTCAATATAGATGCCTAGATGGAATTTTAAATTGAGGCACACTAACTTCACAAAACTCCTTAAACTCATCCCTCTCAACAAAACAAAAAGGCAATTCATCTTTTATGATCATTTTCACCAAAGCCTCCCTAACTAGTTGTTAATCAAATTGCCAACAAGTTAATTTGTTATCCTCTGAACTAGTACCTTTAGTGAAACTCAACAAATATTGTGACTTATCTTTACCTTTGTGAGATTCTATTCATTCTTTTTTGGGTGAAAATTTCATACAAGTCTTTCTCAAGTATTTCCATAAACCCGAAGTACCTTGATCACCTTTTGCCAAGTATTCTTTCCTACACAATATACAAGCTGCCTTACCAGTTTCATTTCACTCTGAATCAACTAATATCTCATAAGTTTTTCAAACAGCATACTTATACTTTATATGAGCTTGAGGTTCAGATGAACCTTGACTTTCTTTTACAATTGGAATTGAAGAACCCGCCATAATAATAGGAGGGTTTGTGAAAAGATGATGATTGGATTTAACAGTACTTTGATCATTTGAGATGTGATCATCTTCAATTTATTGTATTTTCGTTTACTTCTGGATTGTGCCATCTGCATTCCCATTAATTAATATGATATGTTAAGCATTAATACATATAAATATTTCATACAAGCAAACTATACAAAACTAACTATAACACATTCCGCCAACTCATTCAACCCAACCACAACACCACAACCAATACTCAACAAAACTGACTGAGACACATAATAATAATAATTAATTACTCAATTCTCATGAAAAAAACAAACCAAAAGGCTGGTGGCTTATGGGTCACGGTGGAGGCAACCAGAAGTGTGATGGACAAGGGCTGGACCTAACTGAACAGGGCTGGAATGGCGTGAGGTTGCCTGAAACTCATCGGAACAGCAATAGGTGCATCGGAATTGGATGAGCAATAGCGGAATTGGTGGCATATTCATGTTATATATATATATATATATATATATATATATATATATATATATATATATATATATATATATATTGTTCTAGTATTGGTTTTTTAGGATGGGACAGGTTCTCGGGATGGATATTGCTTAAGATCCGGAACCATCCCATAAGAAAAAATACGTGACAGAATGGGACGGGAAAAGTCAAAGTCAATCGGATTTTCTCAGTCCTGATTTTTTCGGGACAAGACTTTGGGTCGGATCGTGAATCTCCAAGTCTCGTGAGTAGCCACACTAAATGCATATAAAGCTAATTCAGTAAACTCTTAAACCCCGTAATGCCTAAATACATAAACCATTAAACCGCTAAATACTACTTAATAATTAATAAATCTAATTTTTATTGCTATTTATTATATTTTTAAACATTCAATTTAATTATTTATTAGTATATTTATTTAGAAATATTTATTATAAAATAAATTATGAGTGGGACAAATATAATTTAAATTATATATTATTTATCTATTAAAAATATACGCTTATAAAAGAAGTATAAATTCAAAAATTAAAAATTATTATCAAGTAAAATAAGTTAATTTAATTTTGAATCAATTTGGGTTTTGTAAATATTTTTTAATTAATATCTATCTTAATATTAATAGTTTATAAATTTAATTTTTGATCATTATTATAATATCTATCAATAAAATTATTTATATTAAATTTATTTGATATATAATTATTAATATTATTATAACAAAATATTGTATTAAATTTCAAAGAAATTTAAATATTATTATATTTTCAAATGTTATAACCAATGAAAATGTTAAAAAATTATATAGATTTTTTTTTGTTATTTTATTTTTTTAATAAAACCTATAAACCACTAAAAGCATAAAAACATAAATCGCTAAACTTCTAAGGACAAAACCTTTAAATACTTAAATCATTAAACTGGTATACATTAATAATAAATCATAATTTTTATTTTAATTTTTATTCAGTATAATTTTATATTTTTATTTTAATTATTTATCAATTTATTTTATAGAAATATAAATAACAAAATAAATTATTAGTTAGACAGATTTAATTAAAATAAAACCGGTATGCCTAAATAATAAATAATAAATAATAAATCTCATTTTTTTTTCATTATAATTTTAAATATTCATATTAATTATTTATTTGATTATTTATACATAAATATTAATTACAAAATAAATTGAGTTATAGAAATATAATTTATTTATATTATTTTTCATCAAAAATTATTGATAAATTTTTTAAAAGAAAAAAAATTTCAAAATAAAAAGTTATTATATAGTAATATATTTTGCTTTTTTTCTGAATTATTTTAGGTTTTGTAATTATATTTTAATTGATATCTATCTTATTTATACTAGATTATTAATTTATTTTTTGATCATTATTAGAATATTTATCAATAAAATTATTTATATTGAATTTATATGATATATAAATATAATGATTATTATAACTAAATATTGTATTCACATTTAAAAAAAATTTAAAAATTATTATATTTTCAAAGGTTAAAACCTTTGAAGATATCAAAAAATAATAAAAATAAATTTTTTATTATTTTAATTTTTTTAATAAAACATATAAACCACTAAATGCACACACAATTAAATAGAAAACTCTTAAACCTCATAATGCCTAAATACATAAAGCATTAAACCGCTATATAATAGTTAATAATTAATAAATTTAATTTTTATTTCTATTTATTATAATTTTAAATATTCATTTTAATTATTTATTAGTTTATTTTTATAGAAATATTTATTACAAAATAAAGTATGAGTGCGACAAATATATTTTAATTAATTTATTTTTAATAAAAAAAAATATACGCTTATAAAAGAAGTAGAAATTTAAAAATTAAAAATTATTATCCAGTAATATATTTTACATTAATTTTGAATCAATTTGGGTTTTGTAAATATTTTTTAATATAATCAATCTTTTTATTAATAGTTTATTAATTTAAATATTGGTCATTAATATATTATTTATTAATTAAATTGTTTATATTGAATTTATATGATATATAATTATTAATATTATTATAACTAAATATTGTATTCACATTTCAAAAAATTTTAAATATTATTATATTTTCAAAGGTTATAACCTATTAAAATGACAAAAAATTACAAATTTTTTTTTGTTATTTTATTGTTTAAATAAAACCTATAAACCACTAAATGCCTAAAAACATAAATTGCTAAACTCCTAAATGACAAAACATCTAAAAACTTAAACCATTAAACAGGTGTACATTAATAAAAAATCATAAATCTCAATTTAATTTTTATTCAGTTTAATTTTAAATTTTTATTTGAATTATTTGTCAGTTTATTTTTATAGAAATATTAATTAAAAAAGAAATTATTAGTGAGATAGATCTAATTTAAATAATATTTTATTGATAATTATTATAATATCTATTAATAAATTTATTTATATTGAGTTTAGATTATATATAATTATTAAGATTATTATTACTAAATATTATATTCACATTTAAAAAAATTATAAATTATTATATTTTCAAATGGTTTTAACCTTCATAAATTAACAAAAATCAAAAAATTAAATTTTTTATCTTTTCATTCTTTAAATAAAAACTATAAATCACTTAAGGCCTAAGCACTTAAATCACTAAACCCCAAAACACCTAAATACTTAAACCATTAAACTAGTATATCCTGAATAATAAATAATAAATCTCTATTTTATTTGTATTCATTATAATTTTAAATATTCATTTTAATTATTTATTAGTTTATTTATATAGAATTATAAATTAAAAATAAATTATGAGGAAGACAAATATAATTTAAATAATTTACTTTTAATAACAAAAAATATAAACTTATAAAAAGAAGCAAAACATCAAAGGAAGTATTATTTTGTAATATATTTTACTTTGATTTTGAATAAATTTATGTTTTGCAAATATATTTAAAATAATATCTATCTTATTAATAATAGTTTATTAATTTATTTTTTGATCATTAATATAATTTATTTCAATATAATTGTTTATATTGAATTTAGATGATATATATTTATTAAGATTAACATAACTAAATATAGTATTCACATATATAAAAAATTTAAAAATTATTATATTTTCAAAGGTTATAACCTTCAAAAATGATAAAAATAACAAAAATAATTTTTTTGTTATATCATTGTTTAAATAAAACTTATAAACCATTACATGCCTAAATACACAAATCTCTGAACTTCTAAACCCCGAAGCCCCTAAATACCTAACCCTTTAAACTCGTAAACTTTAAATATAATTAAAATAATTTTAATTAATATTAATTACAAAATGAATTATGAGTGAAAAATATAATTTAAATAATATATTTTTCAACAAAAAAAAATATAAGCTTATAAAATGATGCAAAAACTAAAAAAAATTATTATTTAGTAATAAATATTACTTTTAATTTGAATCATTTTAGGTTTTTTAAATATATTTTAATTTATATCTATCATATTAATACTAGTTTATTAATTTATTTTTTCATAATTGATATAATATCTTTCAATAAAATTGTTTATATTTAGTTTATATTATATATAGTTATAATATTTATTATTACTTAATATTGTATTCAAATTTTTAAAAAATTTTAAATTTATTATATTTTCAAATGTTATAACCTTTGAAAATTTGAAAAAAATATCAAAAATAAATTTTTGGTTATTTCATTGTTTGAATAAAACCTATAAACAACTAAATGCTTAAAAACTAAATTGCTAAACTCCTAAACGACAAAACATTTGAATACTTAAACCATTAAATTGGTATACATTAATAATAAATCATATCTCTGAATTAATTTTTATTAAGTATAATTTTAAATTTTTATTTTAATTATTTATCAGTTTATTTTTATAGAAATAACAATTACAAAAAAATTATTAGTGAGACAGATATAATTTAAATTAAACTGGTATACTCTAAATAATAAATAATAAATAATAAATCTCATTTTTTTTTCATTATAATTTTAAATATTCATTTTTATTATTTATTTGTTTATTTATATATATATATTAATTACAAAATAAAGTATAAGTTATACAAATATAATTTATATAAATTATTTTTCAACAATAAAATATAGATAAACTAATTAAATGAAGAAAAAAAATTAAAACAAAAAATTATTATATAGTAATATATTTTGCTTTGTTTCTGAATAATGTTAGGTTTTGTAATTATATTTTATGTTTTGTAATTATATAGTAATAGATTATTAAATTATTTTTTTATCTTTATTATAATATTTATCAATAAAAATGTTTATATTGAATTTATATGATATATATATTTAAGAATTATTATTACTAAATATTATATTCACTTTTGAAAAAAATTTTAAAATTATTATATTTTCAAAGATTATAACCTTTAAACATGTGAAAAAATAAAAAAAAATATTTTTTTTATTTTATTGTTTAAATAAAACCTATAAACCCCTAAATACATAAACACTTAAATCACTAAACTACAAAATTCCGATACCCCTATATAGATAATCCTTTAAACTTGTATACCCTAAATAATAATTAATAAATCTCATTTTTATTTGTTTTCATTATAATTTAAAAAATTTATTTTGATTCTTTAGTTTTTTATTTATATATATATTAATTATAAAATAAATTATGAGTTAAAAATATAATTTATAAAAATTATTTTTCATCAAAAAATAGATAAGTTTATAAAAAGAATAAAAATTTAAAAACAAATAATTATTATTAAGTAATATATTTTTCTTTGCCTTTGAATCATTTAAGGATTTGATATTATATTTTAAGTAATATCAATGTTATTCATAATGGATTTTAAATTTTTTTTGATAATTATTAGAATATCTATGACTAAAATTATTTAAATTGAATTTATATGATATATAATTATTATGATTATTATAAATAAATATTGTATTCACTTTTGAAAATAATTTTAAAATTATTATATTTTGAAAGGTTATAATTTTAAAAAATGAGAAAAAATTATAAAAATAATTTTTTAGTTATTTAATTTGTTAAATAAAACCTATAGACCATTAAATGCTTATTTACTTAAATTAGTAAGCTCATAAACCCTGAAACCCCTCAATACACAAACATTTTAACATCTATATACTACTTAATAAATAATAAATCTCATTTTTATTTCTATTTATTATAATTTTAAATATTCATTTTAATTATTTATAGTTTAATTATTTAGAAAAATTAATTACAAAATAAATTTCGAGTAAGACAAATATTATTTGAATAATTTTTTTTAATCAAAAAAAACATAAGCTTATAAAAAGAAGGACAAATTTGAAATATAAATATTATTATATAGTAATATATTTTGATTTGATTTTGAATCATTTTGTGTTATGTAAATAAATTTTAATTAATATTTATATTATTAATAATAGTTTATTAATTTAACTTTTAATCATTATTATAATATCTATAATTAAAATTGTTTATATTGAATTTATATGATAAATAATTAGTAAGATTAATATAATTATACATAGTATTCACATTTCAAAAAATTTTATAAATTATTTTATTTTTAAAGGTTATAACCTTTGAAAATCAAAAAAAATCTAAAAAAAAATTCATTATTTTTATTATATATATAAAACCTATAAACCACTAAATGCCTAAAAACATAAATTAATAAACTCATAAACGACAAAACCCCTCAATAATGAAACCATTAAACTAGTATATCACATATAATATATCATAAATCTCATTTTAATTTGTATTCATTATAATTTTAAATATTCATTTTAATTATTTATTAGTTTATTTTTTATAGAAATATTAATTACATAATAAATAATGAGCGAGACAACTATAAATTTAATAATTTATTTTTAATCAAAAAAAATATTAGCTTATAAAAAGAAGTAAAAATTTAAAAACAAAAAATTATTATTTAGTAATATAATTTACTTTGATTTTGAATCATTATATATAGGTTTTGCAATTATATTTTAATTGCTATCAATCTTATTAAGAATAGTTTATTAATTTATTATTTGATCTATTTTATAATATCTAACAATAAAATTACTTATATTGAATTTAAATGTCTTATAATTATTAAGATTATTATAACTAAATATAAATTTACATTTGAAAAAAATTTAAAAATTATTATATTTTCAAAGGTTAAAACCTTCAAAAAAGATAAAAAATCACAAAAATAACTTTTTTATTATTTTATTATATAAATAAAACTTATAAACCACTAAATGCCTAAACATTTAAATCTCTAGACTTCTAAACCCCAAAACTCCCTAAATACTTAATCCATTAAACCTATATAACTTAAATAATAAATAATAAATTTAATTTTTATTTGTATTCATTATAATTTTAAATATTCATTTTCATTATTTTTTAGTTTATTTTTATAGAAATAATAATTACAAAATAAATAATGAGATATATAATTTAAATAAATTATTTTTTATGAATAAAATATAAGCTTATAAAAGTAAACAAAATTTCAAAAATTTAAAATTTTATTTAGTAATATAATTTACTTTGATTTTTAATTATTTTGGGTTCTACAAATATATTTTAATTAATATCTATCTTATTAATTAAAATTTTATTTAGTAATAATTACAAAATAAATAATGATTGAGACATATATAATTTAAATAAATTATTTTTTATGAAAAAAATATAAGCTTATAAAAGTAAACAAAATTTCAAAAATTTAAAATTTTATTTAGTAATATAATTTACTTTGATTTTGAATTATTTTGGGTTCTGCAAATATATTTTAATTAATATCTATCTTATTAATAATAGTTTATTAATTTATTTTTTGATCATCAATATAATATATATTAATAAAATTTTTTATGTTGAATTTATATCAGATATAATTATCAAGATTAATATAACTATGTATTCTATTCATAATTTAGAACAATTAAAAAATTATTATATTTTCAAAGTTTATAACCTTTGAAAATCACGAAAATTCATAAAAATAAATTTTTTGTTATTTCATTCATTAAATAAAACCTATAAACACCTAAATGTGTAAACATATAAATCAATAAACTTATTAACCCCAAAACCACAATACACTTAAACCATTAAATATGTATACCCTGAATTATTAATCATAAATCTCATTTTTATTAGTATTCATTATAAATTTATATATACATTTTAATTATTTATTAGTTTATTTTTATAGAAATATAAATTAAAAAATAAATTAATAGTGAGACAAATATAATTTTTAATAATTTATTTTTCATCAAAAAATATATATGCTTATAAATGTAAACAAAAATTAAAAATTAATATTTAGTAAAATATTTCACTTTGATTTTTAATCATTTTAGGTTTTGTAAATATATTTTAAACAATATTTATCTTATTAATAATTGTTTATTAACCTTTTGTATGATCATTATTATAATATATAACAATGTAATTGTTTATATTAAATTTACATGATATAAATTATTAAGATTATCATAACTAAATATAGTATTTACATTAAAAAAAATTTTACAATTGTAATAGTTTCAAAGATTATATCCTTCAAAAATGAGAACAAATAACAACAAAATATTTTGTTATTGTATTTTTTAAATAAAACCTATAAACTACTAAATGCCTAACCACTTAAATCACTAAATACTTAAATCCCAAAACTCCTAAATATATAATCTTTTAAACCTGTATATTTTATCTTATTAATAATAGTTTTATTTACTATCTATCTTATTAATATATTTTACTTTGATTTTGAATCATTTAATATTTTGCAAATAAATGTTATTTAATATCTATCTTATTAATAATAGTATATTAATTTATTTATTATCGTCATCATAATATCTATAAAAAGTATTTATATTGAATTTACATAATATATAATTATTTAGATTATTATAACAAAATAATAATTTAACATTTTAAAAAAATTTAAAAATTATTAAGTTTTCAAAGGTTATAACCTTTGAAAATAAGAAAAAATAAAAAAATAAAATTTTGTTATTATATTTTTTAAATAAAATCTATAAACCACAATATACCTAAATTCTTAATGACTAAACTCCTAAACCCCTAAGCCCATAAATACATAAGCCTTTAAATTAGTATACTCTAAATAATAAATAATAAATCTCATTTTTATTAGTATTCATTAAAATTTTAAATATTAGTTTTAATTATTTATCAGTTTATTTTTATTTAAATATTAATTACAAAATAAATTATTAGTGAGATAGATATAATATAAATAATTTATTTTTTATTAAAAAAATATATGATCATAAAAAGAGGCAAAATTTTTAAAACAAAATATTATTATTTAGTATTTTATTTTAATTTAATTTTGAATAATTTTAGATTTTCCAATTATATTTTAATTTATAGCATTCTAATTAACAATATTTCATTAATTTATTTATAGATCATTATTATAATATCTATTAATAAAATTATTTATAATGATTTTACATTATATATAATTTTCAAGATTATTATAACTATATATTATATTCACATTTTAAAAAAAATTTAAAATTATTATATTTTCAAAGGTTATAACCTTCAAAAATTAGATAAAATCACTTAAGGCTTACACACTTAAATGGCTAAACCCCAAAACACCTAAATACTTAAACCATTAAACCTGTATATCCTGAATAATAAATAATAAATCTCAATTTTGTTTGTATTCATTATAATTTTAAATATTTATTTTAATTAGTTATTAGTTTATTATCATTGAATTATAAATTACAAAATAAATTATGAGTAAGACAAATATAATTTGATTAATTTATTTTTAATAACAAAAATATAAACTTATAAAAAAAGCAAAATATTAAAAAAAATTATTATTTTGTAATATATTTTACTTTGATTTGAATCAATTTAGATTTTGCAAATAATTTTAAATTAATAATAACTATTTTATTAATAATAGTTTATTAATTTATTTTTTGATCATAATTATAATATCTAGCAATATAATTATTTATATTGAATTTTAATGAATTATAATTATGAAGATTATTATAAATAAATATAATATTTACATTTCAATAAAATTTAAAAATTATTATATTTTCAAAGGATATAACTTCAAAAATTAGAAAAAATAATAAAAATAAATTTTTTTTCTATATCATTGTTTAAATTAAACTTATAAACCACTAAATGCCTAAACACTTAAACCTCTAAACTCCTAAACACAAAAGCCCCTAAATACTTAAGCCTTTAAACTCGTAAACCTTAAATATAATTTAAATAATTTATTAAAATATTAATTACAAAATAAATTATGAGTGATACAAATATAATTTAAATTAATTAATTTTCAACAAAAAATATATAAGCTTATAAAAAGAAGAAAAAACTAAAAAACAAAAATTTTTATTTAGTAATAAATTTTACTTGGATTTTGAATAATTTTAGGTTTTGCAATTATATTTTAATTTATATCCATCATAAAAATAATAACATATTAATTTATTTTTTGATAATTGATATCATATCTATCAATAAAATTGTTTATATTTAGTTTATATTATATATAATTATAATGATTATTATTACTAAATATTATATTCACATTTTTAAAAAATTTTAAAATTATTATATTGTCAATGGTTATAATCTTTGAAAATATGAAAAAATATCAAAAATAATTTTTTTGTTATTTCATTGTTTAAACAAAACCAATAAACCACTAAATACATAAAAACATAAATCGCTAAATTCCTAAACAACAAATCTTCTAATTACTTAATATATTAAACTGGTATACATTATAATAATTCATAAATCTCATTTTAATTTTTATTCAATATAATTTTATATTTTTATTTTAATTATTTATCAGTTTATTTTTATAGAAATATAAATTACAAAATAAATTAATAGTGAGACAGATATAATTTAAATTAAACTGGTATACCATAAATAAAGAAGAAATAATCTAATTTTTCTTCATTATAATTTTAAATATTCATTTTAATTATTTATTTGTTTATTTTTATATAAATATTAATTACAAAATAATTTCTGAGTTACATAAATATAATTTATATAAATTATTTTTCATCAAAAAATTATAAATAATTAAAATATAGTTGGATGATTATGAATAAATTATTTTATATAAATCATTTTAATTTACAAATAACTAGCAGCTTCAGACAACTCTATCCTGTGTCCGACATCTCACCATGTGGACCAGAAACGTCACAACATAACGATTATGAAACTAGGTTTGATGATTGAGTGTATTACACACATTTTTTTTCAATGTCTTAAACTTTGATTTTGGATTTAATTATTTTATTTTCTTTTGATGTTAATATTATATATATGCAGTAAATATAGTTGTTTGTGGGAGTTAATTTGATTTTTTTGTTGTGTTATTTGTAAATGTTTCTACAACAACTACATCATAACTGGAAGTGAATTGAATGTTTTTTTGTGGTATGTGCTATAGTTTCCGCAGAAACTATATAAAAGCTACTAAAAAAAATTTGGTTAGTAATTACCGACTGAATTGTGACCAAATCGACCAAAATTTTTTAATATCAATAATCAGTAAAAGGTCACCATATGGTCGGTATTACTTTTGGAGACCAATTACTTTTGGTTGGTTTTTGTTGTAATTCTTTCGATTATTACTGATCATTTTGTGATTGTTTACTGACCTAATACTTTTGGTCAGTAAATGGTTAGAATATAGTCGGTAATTTTTTGTCGGTGGATGGTCTGCAAATGGTCATTAATTACCGACCATTTAGAGACCTTGTACCGACCTAATTATTTTGGTCAAAAAATTGTCGAAATATACTCGATAAATATTTGTCGGCAGAGGATCGGTAAATGGACTATTTATTATTATACTCATAATTCTATATCTGATAATCTTACTTTATTATTATACTCATAATAATGACTCACTATGGACTATTTAGAATAATATTCTTATGCCTTAAGATTAAACTATCAAGTTACATACTTGATCAGATAATGTAAAAACAACTATTTTAGGATCTCATTTATCAAGATAAAATATAATTTAAATAGCAGGATAAAATAATAAATATCTCATTCATTAAATATAAACATGCAATGACAATATGTGTTACTAGGATAGGGCATACCACCAACATCCACTTGTCTCCAACTTTCCAAAGCTTATGTTGGCCTTGATGAGTTGAAGCCATGATTTGAATGTTAGATTCCTTGTGTAATTCATATGAAAAGTAAAAATAGTTTTATGTGCCATCTGACAAGATGGCACATAAAACATCTTCATGATTGTAACATAGGCTAAGGATGTCGATTTCCATAATTTTGTTTGGAAACTCAAGAACATATATAGGTATCGGGATGAAATTGTTTCGAGCACTTTCTGTGGATCAACATACTTTGAGTGAAGTTTCTTTTATATGCTTTTATCATGAAATTTAAGCCTTACCTTTACCATAAGACTATCTCATTTGTTAAAATTAACAAACTTTCTTTAGAAATCAACATTTGTCATATATTCTCATTCTTAAGAACAATCTTTCTTCGAACATCAACACTTAAATAATATATATGATTGTTAGAAACATAGGTTTCAATACTTGGTTGTGCCATAGTTGGTAGTATTAAAACAAAATCAATAGGATTTCAGGAAGCCGCTAAATCACGATATCTAAGGGGTTGCAACTTGTAGACTTATTTAATTAACTATTGTATGCAAACTCATTCATTGGAAGGATATGATCCTAATTAGTAAGGTGTTCTCTATCTAGGTGGCAAAATAGATCACTTAAAATTTGATTAACAACATCTATTAGTTTGTCAATTTAAAGGTGGAAAGTATGAGAAAAGTATCACTATGTATTCACCATCTTCCATAGTCGATGCAATGTGCTATAAGAATCTAATTAGGATAATCAAGATAAATGAAGATTGGGTAATTGAAAAATTAGAATTTGCAACAAAGATTGTTTACTATATATTTTTCTAATAAGTAAATTTGTTTATCACTTTTTAAGTTTTTGATAATTACAAGATGATTTTTTTTTTGAAAAGTAAAGAAATACATAAGAAAGAACTCAAATAATTGAGTACAAAGAAGAGGGAAAAAGTTCCTTCAGCACATGAGGAGAAATCTTTATTTATTGAGAACCCACCCAACCAATAAATTAAGATATAGGTAAAGAATCATATATGATAATTGATTTAAACTTTTAGTTTATGACCATAGGAGTCATATGCAAAGAAAGAAACTTTTCATTAAAACTACCATATTTTTCACATTTAAAATTGTCCAAGCTAAATAAAGAAAACTTATTTGGCATATTTTTTTTCAATTTTTCTTTGAGAATGTTATCAATTATAAACTTTCATATAAAAGGGGACCTTTGATTCCCTTACGGACTTAAATGTGGATAAAACTTTGAGTACAGAGTAATTGTTGTTCTTTTTTTAGACTTATGGCAAGATTGCTAGGACTTGGTCAAGAAATAGAAAATGACCTCTTCAAATATTTTTTGAAAGGGAAAACTTTGTGAAGAAATTAGACTTAATCTTTGTGGTGTTGATTATGAAAAAGGGTGGAACTTTTACTAATTTGAGTTTTGCATAAAATTCTAGCCCATGTCCCAACCAATAGTTGAAGAAAATAATAGGAGAACCAGTGTTATATTTTCACAATACATTTTTGAAAGACATCTAATAGTAGTAGTAGTAGTTGAGTAGTTGTATTAGTAGTAGTAGTAGTAGTAGTAGTAGTAGTAAGATTCAAATCCATAGATCTATGATTATACATAAATTAGACATATAAAAAGGTTATACCCATATAATAAGTTCTTGTATCGCTTATATCTACTTTGTTCTTTTATTCTTATCTATAAAAAAAATAAAGGACCATATAAATAGATCTCTTGCAGATGATGAGATGATAATAATAACAATAATTATAATGACAATATCAAATAATAATGTTTCCTTATTACTCAAAAAAATATAGATTTAGGATTGTGCATAATTAGAGACATATTGAAATGTAATGATCATGTAAGTAGTTCTCTTTTAGAGGTGAATGGGAATAATGTGGTTTGATTAATAAATGGGTTGATTTATGATTGCATTTTCATAGCTAGCTTTTGAGTATTGATCAATGAGATTGCGGCAAGGGGTCTGCTTCTCTCCTTAGCATTTTGTGTTGGTTATGGAAGCTTTAAGCTCACTTTCTAAATGATTGATAGATTGTGGTTTCATCTCAAGATTTAGGGTGAGAGAGAGAGAGAAATAGATGGAAAATAGCTAATAAGAAATTAATTTTTTTTGGTAATCCTTATTAAGATCAATCCACTTATTTGGAAAATAGCCAGATAGGACTTTTCATTTTTTGTATTTATTATTTTATTTTGTTCTGTATGTAGAGGAGACTTAATTTTGCTTTATTATTATTATTATTATTATTATTATTATTATTTTCATATGTAAGAAAGAGAGGACTTTATATTGAGATAGTAAATTTTTTTTTGTCATTTATGTCTTAGATAAGTGAACCAACTCAAGTGTTTGCCAATTATCAATATTGACCACCTCTCGTTCCTCCATAGCTCAACAATTCTTTTCAAATAATCCATGGGAAGACACCATACGTGAAAATTTCCTCAGTGTATGTATATTTTCTTAGGGACACCACCACCTCAGTTGGACTAGGAATCCTTTTTTAATCTTGAAGAATGAACTGCAACTCACAATGAAACGAAGCTTTCTCTACTTTTCTAAATAAAGTAATCATTCTACCAAACTATGAGTCACAATAGTGCAACCTATTTGGAGATTGAATATTGATTCAATAATATCACATACAAAATAAACTTATTTAAAAAAATTATTTTTTAAAATGAAGATTAAAACTGAATGATTTATAAAATACTATGTGATCCCCTATTAATACGGGTCACCATGAGTCAAAATATCTTAAAATATTTGTGAAGTTTTAATAGAACAAAAGAATCTCCCATGTCACATGATCCTCTATTCATCATGATAAAGAAGAAGACGCATGGTCATGGGTCATAATTTCACCATAATTTTTATAAAACACAATTAATAAAAAATAATAAAATAAAACATATGTCACATCATGGGTAGTTCCCTTCTCACATGTAGCTTCCAATTCAATAACCACAAATTACTAGAAATCTTAAAGCTAAAAATCAAATGGGTGCATAAGATATGTTAGGATTTGACTCATACATATGAATCTTAAACAATAATTCACTATCGCGAACTTGAGATATGAAGTCAAAATATGAATAAGTCACAACATATCTCATGTTGTTGTGACTATAAATCTATTATATAAGTAGCGACTATATTATGTGTTGTCACAAAATGAATGAAATTGCAACATAGTTTTTATTGTTATGACAAAAAGTCAGAAAAATTAGAGTCGTGATCATGTTCTTTGCTATTGTGATATAAATGAAATCACAACATTATTGTTCAGGTTCTTTCCCTTCTCACACGTTGCTTTCACATCAATTACCAAAAATTACTAGAAATCTTGAAAGTAGAACTCATAAGGGTGCATAAGCTACATGTAGAGGTGTCAAACGGGCCGGGCCGGCCCGGCCCGGCACGAGGCACGGCACAGTTCGGCCGTGCCTGGGCCGGCCCGGCACGATAAAAAAACGTGCCCGGGCCCGTGCCGGGCCCGGCCGAACAAACCACGTGCCGGGCCGTGCCTGGCACGAGCCTAGCCGTGCCTGGCCCGGCACGGCACGTCGGCCCGCGTGCCTGAGTCGCGACTCGTGAGTCGCGACTCACGAGTCACGACTCACGAGTCACGACTCACGAGTCACGACTCACGAGTCACGACTCACGGTCACGACTCACTGAGTCGTGACTCGTGACCCAACCGGGCCCCGCCCCCGGTAAAAAGACCGCGGGTCGGGTCCAAACAGACCCGCCCCGCCCCGCCTGCCCTGCCTTGCCGTGCGCCCGTGCCCGAGCGGGCCGGCACGGCACGGCAGCACGGCTGGGCACGTGAAAAACGGGCCGTGCCGTGCTGGGCCGGCCCGTTTGACACCTCTAGCTACATGTTAGGATTTGGCTCATATTTCTAAAACTTAAACAATGATTCACTATCATGACCCTAATATATGAAGTCAAAATATGAATAGGTTGCAACATATCTCATGTTGTTGTGACTAGAAATCTCTTATATAAGTTGTGACCCTATTATGTGTTGTCATGAAATGAATAAAATCACAACATAGTTTATATTTTTGTGACGGAAAGTCAGAAGGATTCGAGTCGCAACCATATTTTTTGGTATTGTGATATAAATGAAATCGTAACATTATTTTTCGGGGTCATGACCTGCTCTAACTTGAAATGAAATCATAATATGTTTTGTGTTATTGCGAATGGTGACTTTATGATTCAAGTTATGACTTGTTCTCTGGTGTCGCTACATGAATAAAGTCATGACTACTTATGTTATATCATGACTTAAGAACTTAAATTACAATTTTTTTAATTTATTTTAGAATATCTTATAAATAAAAAAATAAAAAAAATTCATGTGCAAAATCGCATTTGGTTGAATGCTGAGCTGCAAAGTGATAATAATAATAAAAAAATGAAATTTTTTATACTCTCTCTTCAATCAATCCTTTCTTTTCCTATGGTGTGTGTACGCATGTGTGTGTGTGTGTGCGCGCGTGCTTCTATAAAAGTTCTTCTCTTGTTGAATTCCCTCCTCGAAAATCCAAAATCCTAATTGTCAATGTGACTCCTACCATTTAGTATCAAAAAGAATTTGTGCCAATTATCTTTGAGTCAACATTAAGTAATTGATATGATTCTCTAAAACCTATAATGTTAATATTCAATATCAAAAGCTAACATTTGGTCTTAATTTCTTAACATTTGATTTTAGGGGCTATTATTTGGTCTTGGTTTCCTAATATATGGCATTAGAGCCAACAATTTGTGGTCATAGCCTACAATTCATTATCATAACCTATGTTTTGGAATCACGACCATGATTCAATACAAAACCTAAAAAGACTTGTGTTTAGATCAGAATATGACGAGCTCGACGAAATCTATAGTTGAAATCAAGAAATTTGCAAAGATAAATTTTGAATTATAAAAATTGAAAAAATGAAAATTGCTTGTTGATAAAGATTAATAGTCTATAATATAAAATCTGAAGTCAACAATAAATAATTAGAAATCACATACATCATATTGGATATTATCATCCGGGGTCAATGGCCAACAAATTATTTTTGAAGAAGAAACTTTACAAGTTACACATGAAGAATGATGACTCATCTGCTTCATATCTACATAACTTTCAGATGCTAATCAACCAACTATTATCTATTAGATGTGAGATCAATGACAATGATTAGGCTACTATCCTTCTTTATTTAATACCTAATTCATTTGATAATATGATTATCAACAATGATAGTTGATACACTAAGATAATCTTATAAGATAGTAATTATAGATCTATTATAGAAAAATATAAAAAAAAGTAAGAAAATAGTCTAAAGATATATTGTTTATGTGAGGGAAGACTAAACATTAAATGATGAATCAGTCTTCAAGCAAATCTAAGTCAAAAGGAAGTTTGAAAAGTGTGGATAAACTAAAAATAAAATGATGAAAATGCAACAGACCTTGCCATTTCAAGAGGCTTGAAAGAATATCAACTCATGTCACAACATCATTATCACAAGTTATGATCTAGGATAGAGCATGCTTGACAATTAAAAAGTTAGTTTGACCATTATAAGCCTTATGATGGAGGAGATTGGAGATATAAATATGAGAAATAACTCAACAATTAAGATAGAATGCACCAACAAGCTACCAAATAATGAGACATACATTGCATAGACAGATGCAACTATGGGAAAGAAGTAGCTCATGGAGAACAACAAATATCAATCAAGACATGGAACCAAGGTGTTGCGACACCATGTAGATATAGATATGACCTAGGAGAACAATGAGTCTTTGGATAACAACAAACTCTAGTCACAAGATAAAAAAATAATGTCGTGATTAGGTTCAATGTCATGATCGAGTTCAATGTCATGATGTGGAACTAGAGAAATGAATCAGAAGATGAAGTACACTACAAAGAAAAAGAAATCTCAACAATATTGTGATAACTAGACCTAGAATCACAATAAAAAAACAAACAAGCCTAGAGAAGAATAGAAATTCAATGTCGTGACATATTAGAGTCACAATAGAAGAATAAGCAAACATGAGAGAAGAAAAATAGTTTAATATTGTGACAGAGAAATTCAAAGTTTTGACAGAAGAACAAACATGCTTGGAAAAAGAATAACAAATCGGTGTTCTAACATACACTTGGAGTCATGACAAGAAAATCAAACTGGGAAAGATAGAAACTAAGGCTTGAAAGAACAACAATTTGAGGCCATGACATTTAAATTAAAGGTCACAATAGAAATCAAACTAGCCATGAATGGCCCAATAAAAAAATTGTCACAACAATATTCCACAATTGGCATAAAATCTTCTGATGAAGATGTTGGGCAGGTGAGATTAAATGACTCTGATGAGGCTGAGATGGTGGAAACAACTTCGACATTAAGAAAATCTACATAGATCAGAGATTCACTTAAAAGATATGAGGACATAACATATCATGCTCTCTAAGTTTCAGAAGATGAGCTAAGCATTATTATAAAAGTATGAGCCTCCGAAAGTCCAATATAGTGAGAGCAAGGTAAAAAAGATAATCAATCCAATATCTGGGATCATTATGAAGTTGATAATGAATTTGAAAACTATTAAAAAATATATTTAAAAAATAATACAATGAAAGTAATTCATGAATGAAGAATTATAGTTCATGAAGAAAAATGATACCTAGAACATTATAAAGTTTTCCTTAGATAGGAAAGAAATTGGATGCAAGTGGGTTTACAAATAAAATTAAAGACTTATAAAAAAATAAAGAAATATAAGAGTTATTCTCAAGTAAAAGATATTGATTATAGTGAAATCTTCTCATAGGTACCAAAGATGACCTCAATTCGAGTGGTGTTAGCTGCTACAATAAGATATGACTTAAAAGTTAAGCACGTGAATGTGAAGATAATATAATTTCACTATGACCCAAAAAAAAAATAAATTTGACTCATTTATCTTGCAACTAAAATTCGGTAGATTTGAGAATGGTCACATCATCTAAACTAAAAGATTAAGTAGAAATATTATCATTCTAATATTGTATGTAGACAACATGCTATTATTAAAAAATAGCATGGACATAATTATTTCAATGAAACAATGACTTATCGAGATATTTTATATGACTGATCTTAATACAGAAAACCTTATATTTGGCATAAAATTCTAGAAAGATCATGAGATAAAAGACATTGTGTCTTGGGTAGTATAGATATATGAAAGCATACTTTGAAGATATAATATGTTTGATTGCATTCCGACGGGACTCTTATGGAGACTAGTATAAAATTGATAGTTGAGTAGTGCTCGTCTACTCAACTACAGAAGGAAGAGATGAGTCTTGTTCCGTATGCTAGTATAATTGAAAGCCTCAAGTATGTAATGATATATACTAGACCCGATATTTTTAATGTTAAGAGAATGCTGAGTAGATTTATGCCCAATCTAAAAAAAACATTCAAATACCATCAAAAGGGTAATTAGATATCAACATGCTACTCTTAATTATGTATTGCAATTTAGTGTGAATAGTAATGAAAAAATAATAAAGGTGAATAGATATGTTGATGCCGACTAGGGTGGAGATATTGATACCTGAAGGTCAATAAGTGGGTTATAAGGTATGTATGTAGTTCGTTATTTGTATAATATTTTTTAGAGTTGCATAAGTAAAAGATAATTTATAGCTTATCTTTCAACCATGAAAAAAATAATATATGACTCTTACTCACAAAAATAAGAAAACTATTTGAATATAAAAGCTATGTGCAAAACTTGGCTTGAGTAGGAAGGACCTGAAGTGTGAAGCTCAAATGTGACAGTTGAAGTTTCATCCATCTAGCAAGTTGACTAGAGTCTGATTCGATTAAAAAAATTTACACGAAAAAATATCATTAATTATTTAACAAAGATTGAGTACAAAAAAGTTTTAGTTGCATAAATCTAAGACTAAGGTGAAGGAGAAATATTCATCAAGAAAGAGAATGCAAGGATTTGACTCATACTTTTAAAGTTGGAATAAAGGATCACGATCATGACTTTGAGATCTAAAGTTACAACATAAACAAATTGGAACACATCTTATATTGTTGTAAATGAAAGACTCTTATATTTGAGTCATAATCATATTCTATGATGTTGCAACATAAATAAAATCTCAACATGATTTATATTGTTATGGAAGTAAGTATGTCAAAAGGATTCAAGTTGCAACTCTATTGTTTATTATCACAATATGAATGAAATCATGATATTATTATTTGATGCTACGACATTAATGAAATTATGACATTATTCTTTTGTGTCACAATATGGTTTGACTTGGAATGAAATCACAATATGATTTATATTGTTGATTGATGACTTAAGGATTCAAGTGGAGACCTCTTCTCTGATATCATGACATGAATGAATTCATGACAGATTATGTTATATCATAACTTATAACTTAAGTTATAGAATATTTTACTTTACTATTTAAAGACTTATAAATGTAAAAAATAAAAAAGATTATGTGCAAAGTAGCATGTTGTCGAATGCTGAGCCACATGTTATCACCAGCTCAAATATATATATATATATATATATATATATATATATATATATATATATATATATATATATAACCAAAAAAAAGAGCCAAATAAACAACTCAAATATATATAGGAGAGATATATATATACATAAAGATACACACACACACACACACACACACAAACAACAAAAAAAATGAGCAAAATAAATAGCTCAACTATATATAGGGGGCATTCAAAGGGAATTCATAAAGGCAAGAAAATAAAAAATGAACCTTAGATTGATGAGAGCTACAAAGTACTATGATTTGCACGTGTTTCTCCCTGCATTTATAAGCTCTCCTTACTATTTTAAGCATGTTCTAAATATATGTGGTGGTTTTGTTGTAGGCATGTTTTGAATATATGTCATGAGCTAGTCACAAAAGTAGAAGAGTTGCACACTATAATATCCAGAAAAGCATATTGAAGGGAACTCCAGCTTGCTATAGTAAGTTATCACCCATTGCGACATCCACAGAGAATATTTTTGGCATGTCAATGATTACTCGCTAGAGCAGAAGTGTATCCCTCTATAGCATGCAACCACGATGAAGGACAACACAAACAAGTACGTTTTGATGTCCATTTTAAATTTTCTTAAAAAATCATACCTGAAATGTAAAATATTTATGATTTATATTTTTGGGGCACAAAAATTAGAGAGTAGAGACCCAAATTTGCCCCAATTTTTTTAGAGAATATTTACATTTCTTATTAATTGCAAGATTTATTAATATGCTAAAATAAAAGCTGAAAATAAACTTGTCATTCGCCCATTTCTTTATCCATTCCTAGAACTAGTGATGAGTTCCATCTATTATCATATTCATACAAAGATATGATCAGAATCAACTATTGTTGGTTTTTTAATTTAAAAGAAAAAATTTTAATTACCTTGCAAACAAAAACTAGAAACAATGCTTTAAACTAAATATATCACCAATCATTTTGAAAAGGTTGTTCAAATTCACTCTTAGATGAGGCACTAAAAATTTTTGAACTCGCCTATGCATTACCTAAGTAGTTTATATGCCAAACATGGTTCGGCAGTAATACATGCAAGAGCACGCACACACACAAATACACTCATACATTTTTAGAAGCATACACACACACACTCTCACACACACACACACACACACACATATTAATGTGTACTCAAAGGGCTATATAGTAGCAACAAATTCCTGAATTATTCAAAGCTAAAGTAGATATGATGAGGACAACTATAACTTACTGCACACACATCCTCCATGTCAACCACACTTTATCTTGTTTGGAATGCAAAAAAAAATTAAACACCTGAAGTTATATTTTTCCAATTATTTCTCAAACACATAACACAACAATCTCTTTTCTCAAACACACAACACATATATGAACATTTGAACTTTACACATTCATACATACATATCTTGGTTTCCGGTTATAGAGCAAAGCAAGGTTTTATTTAGGCCTTGAAGAGGAAGTGACTAGATCATTACTTAAACATCTAAGAATACCAATGAGCTAGATGTCACGAACTTAGTCTTTTTGCTAAGTTCCCATGTGGTACTTAGACAACTTAACCCTTAGATGTTATTAAGTCAGCCTTACTTTCGCTTTACTTATTATGCTTAATGTCTACCAACAACTTGGAAGCAAAGAGAATTTGAGAGAATACTTGAAAATAAAAAAAATACTTTATTGAATAATGAAATTTTATAAAAAACTCTCAACTTTGTAGTTTACAAATGAGGCCACCTCTTCCTTAAATACATGCATAAAGAAGGGTCGATAACCTTTGAAGGTTCCTTATAAGTCTAGAGAATTCTATTATATGTATCCAAGAGAATTCTAAAATAATCAAAGATAATCTTCTTCTTTTCATAGAAGTGTGAACTTCTTTGGAATCTTCTAGAACATTCCGCATTCTTTGAGTGAGGGTGTGACATTTTCACCCACCAATGATGTAGATACCTCATCAATTTTTTTGCTTGGAACTACTCGATATATTTCTGAAACTACCACAAATTGTTAGCTAGCTTCCAACTGGCTTTACTTTCTGGTAGTCCCCTCTATTTTACTAAGTATTCCTTGTTGGGCCGAAAGTTGATATTCCTTAGGTCCCGATCTGCCATGATGTAGTCCACCTCCTTATCATAAAAGGTTACTACTGCTATGGGCACCCTCATAGAGACTCCTCGGCCTGAATCTTCCTTATCTTCGTGATAAGGTTTTAGATTGCTAACATGGAAGACATGATGAATCTTTAACATAGGTGATAACTCAACTTTGTAAGATAACTTACCAACTCATCCAAGTATAGGAAAGGGGCCTTCATACTTCCTCATAAGTCCTTTGTGCATCTTTCAAAAGGACTTGAATTGTTGTGGCAGAAGCTTGACAAGAACTAAGTCTACAACTTGAAATTCTATATGTCTTCTTTTCTTGTCAACCCATTCTTTATCTTATTAGCTTTCTTCCTTAAGAATGAGCGAGCTATATCAGATTGCACGTGACATCCCTTAAAAAATTTGTAGGCTGCTAGATTCCTCCCTGTATATTTTTTGGCTAGGGTGTGAGGAGTCATTGGTTGTTGCCCCATGACTATCTTGAATGGACTCCTCCCAATTGTCTCACTTCTCAGTAGATTGTAGGAGAACTGAGCCACATCTAATAATTTGGCCCAGTCAGTCTGATTGGTACTCACGGAGTGCCTCAAGTACAGCTCTAGTAATATATTCACCCATTCTATCTGCCCATCATTCTGAGGATGAAAGTTAGTAGAGAAGTGAAGTTTCATGCCCATGAGTTTGAAAAGCTCCATCCAAAACTTTCTAGTAAAGCGTGAGTCCTGATCACTAATGATAACTTTCAGTAGCCCTCAATACTTTACCACGTTTTTGAGGAATAACTTGGTTGTCTCTTCTATTGTGCAATCTTTAGAGGCTACTATGAATGTAGCATACTTTGAAAATTGATCCACTACCACTATGATAGATCCATTTCCCTCGGACTTGGGTATGCTGATAATGAAGTCCATAGTGATACTTTCCCAATGTTGCTCTGCTATAGGTTGTGGCTCTAATAGTCCCCTAGATAAATGTTACTCCACTTTATCTTGTTGATACACGAAACAAGTCTTCACATCATTCTTTATCTGTGGCCAGTAGTAGATAGACTCTAGTAGTGCCCTTGTACATCGTTGCCCTGGGTGTCCAACCCATTTGGAGTCATGGCACTCCTTGATAAGATTCCTTCTAATTTTTTCCTACTTTTTCACATAGAGTCTCTTTCCTTTTGTGTAGAGAAAATCATCCTTTACCCAAAACCACCTAGTCTTTCCCTCGTGAGCCAATGTGATGATATTCTTGGCCATTACATCATGTTGAAACCCTCCTTTATGAGATCTACCATCTCTTTTGGAGGCTGGCTAGTCATAGATGCTAGCACTGCTTTGTGGCTCAAGGCATCAGCTATGTGATTGGCTATGCCTAGCTTGTACTCCAATGTGTAGTCAAACTCCACCAGGAAGTCTTGCCACCATGCTTGCTTGGGACTTAGTTTCTTCTATGTTTGAAAATAGCTAGTAGCAATATTATCTATCTTCACTATGAAGTGTGATCCTAACAAATAGTGTCTCTACGTCCACAAGTAATAGTTGATTGTCGTCATCTCCTTCTCTTGGACCATGTACTGTTTCTCTATGTCATTGAGCTTGTGGTTTTCAAAAGCTATGGGTCATTTCTCCTACATAAGAACCCCTCTAATGGCAAAGTAAGAAGTAGCAGTGTGAACCTTGAACATCTTGGTGTGGTCAGGTAGTACCAATACTAGCTCATTCATTATAGCCTTTATCAAGTCTTTAAAGGATTGCTGGCATTTTTCATCCCATATCCATGCTTTACCCTTCTTGAGAATGTCTATTAATAGAGCTGCTTTTGCTGAATATCCCTTGATGAATCGCCAATAATAGTTAACTAAGCCAAAGAAAGACATTAGTTGTGGCACCTTAGTAGGGAGATCCCATTTCTGAATGGCTTTGATCTTGCTTTCATCCATCATGAGTTTTCCATTCTTGATGCGGTGTCCCAAGAAGCCCACCTCCTCAAGGGAAAATAAATATTTTCCTTCTTCACGTATAACTCATTTTTCCTTAGTAGCCGAAACACCTTCCTTAGATGATTAACATGCTCTTCCAAGGTGTTGCTATATATAACAAAATCATCTAGATATACCATCACAAATTTATCCAAAAAAGGATGGAATATCTTGTTAATTAAAGTGTAAAATGTAGCAGGTGCATTAGTAAGATCAAAGGGCATTACTACTAACTCATAAGAGCCATTCTTTATTGCACACGTGGTATTTGCTTCATCATCTTCAGCAATCCTTACTTGATAGTATCTCGATTGAAGGTCTAACTTAGTGAAGTACCATGCTTTACCAAGTTGGTCAAATAAATCAGCAATAAAAGGAATGAGATACTTGTTTTTGGCCATTACCTTATTGAGCATCCTATAATTGATGCACATCCGTAGTGACCCATCATGCTTCTTTTGGAATAAGACAGGCGCACCATATGGAGCCTTTGATGGTTGGATGAATTTGGCATCCAAAAATTCCTTCAGCTGTCTTCTTAATTCCTCCAACTTTAGGGGTGCCATCTTGTAGGGCACCATAGCAGGGGGTTTTGCTCCTGGCTCTAACTCGATCATGTGATCTTCCTTCCTCCTGGGTGGGAGCCTTTTGGGTAGCTACGGTGGCATTATTCTTTGAATTCGTCTAACACCTTCATGACTTCCATGGGCATAAAATTTTCCATAGGATCACCAAGATCTTCCTTAAAGATCGCCAAGTATGTCACCTCATTCTTTTTCAACCCCTTCTCCAATTGCATAGCCGATAGCATAAGCATTTTACCTTTACCTTCGATGATTGTGAGAACCATGCATGGAACCCCCGCTTCTAAGATAGCCATCGAACATAGAAAATGTATAGGTGTAGCTTTTACCTGGTGAAGAAAATTCATTCCGATCACTATATGGAAACCATCCATGGGGGCCACCGTGAAGTTGACATTGCCTTCCCAAGGCCCAATCCTCATGGTCACCCTGCGAGCTATTCCATGTGATGGCTTGGTAGTGGATTTTACTGCCTTGAACCATCCTACTTCATTAGATGTTGGGAGCTTGAGTCTCCTTGCCTCCTCCTTTGAGACAAAGTTATGTGTGGCACCAATATCTATCATGGCCTTAGTAGACATCTCATTCACCTTGGCCTCCACCTATATGAGTCCCCTACTTTGAGGCTTCTTCTTAGCTTGCTTGATCTTGAGGGCATTCAATAGCTACATTGACCCCATGTGAGAGGCATTATCTTCTTGTTCAATCTCCATCTCGATCATGGCATTTAAAGCCTTTCTTTTAGGACATTCACATGCCCAGTGTGGTCCATCTCACATGAAGCAATTAGTTTTTGGCTTGAAATCCATGTGCTTAACCCCACTATTACATTCTTTGTTGGTAGAAGTTGTTGTTGATCCTTCCTTAGCGTTATAGCTTTTGTATCCCCTGTCTTTCCCACCTTTGGCATGGCTACCCTTGAATGATAGCTTGGTTTGAGAAAAGTCTCCCCTTCAGAAATTCATTAGTGACTTTGCTAATATCATGGCCATGACTAGGTCTTGGACACCACGTCTCCTTAATTTTTTCTCGTCTCAACCTTGCATGTTTTCCATAAAATTGAAGAGGAGTTCTTTCTCATTCATATCAGGAGCCTTGAGCATCAAGGAAGAGAATTCCTTGACATAGTTCTGAATAGATCCCGTGTGCTTGAGATGTCTGATCTTTCTATGAGCTATGTATCTTGCATCTTCTGGATAAAACTACTTTTTTATCTCTCTTGAAATCGACCCATGTGTCTATGGTGCACATCTCTCTTTCAATCTCCATAAATTTTCTGTCACCATAGAGTTGCATTATCAGTGAGATAGAGAGTAGTAGTGCATACCTTTGTTGCCTCATTAGTTAGTGATATTGTCTCAAAATATCTCTCCATGTACCACAAATAGTTGTCTAGCTCTTTAGTATCACGTTTTCCTATGAAAGTGTGAGGCTTTTGCATATCCACACTTTGGGACTCATGAGTGGCAATAACCCGAGCCGACAATGTCATCTTGTAGATTGAAACTTCTTGTTTCAGCTCCTCCTCATGCTTGGTCAAGACCTCCACCCTTGATTCTAAGCTAGTGAGCATGTCCATGACATTCATAAACTCCTCATGTGAAACCACTGGGATCGGTGAGCCTTGTATACCCTCTTGAAGGTCTAGGATATGCATCTTAAAATCCTCCATGACCTTCTCCATGCTTGCTCCATGAGATCAAACCCCTCGGTGTCTGCCATGGCGACCTCTAACCGGGTCACTTGACTATCCAATCTTGTGAGAGGATCATGAGACTTGTCCTTCTTTCCCCTTCCCTTAGCGGGAGGGTCAAAGTCTCTTCCCCGAACTTGCTCAGTAATTTTTTCCAAATGAGAGCTCGACATCATATCCACCAAGTTACTCTCACACGTTGCAACCTCGATCTGATACCAACTGTCACAGACTTAGTCTTTCTGCTAAGTTCCCATGTGGCACTTAGACAAATTAACCTTTAGATGTTGTTAAGTCCGCCTTACTTTCACCTTGCTTGTTATGCTTGGCGTCTACCTACAACTTGGAAGTAAAAAGATTTTGAGAGATCACTAGAAAATAAAAAAAATATTTTATTGAATAATAAAATTTTACAAGAAACTCTCAACTTAGTGGTTTACAAATGAGGCCACCTCCTCCTTAAATATATGCATAGGGAAGGGTCTATAACCTTTGAAGGTTCTCTATAAGTCTAGAGAATTATATTACATATATCCAAAAGAATTCTAGAATAATCTAGGATAAACTTCTTCATTCCATACAAGTGTGGACTTCTTCGGAATCTTCTAGAACTTTCCGCATTCTTTGAGTGAGGGTGTGACATAGAGGTATCAAGTGAGTGGGCCATGTGGCCCCCACACGAGATGAGGCACAGCCCGACTAAGTTGTACCTGATTCGGCATAGCATGATCCAAAACTATGCCCGAACCTAGGTCATGCTGGCCCGAGGCATGGCTTATGCAGTGCAGGGCCACAAGCTATCATGCCTTGTGCCAAGCCCTACAAGTCACATGCCTAGCTCTTTAGCATGGTCCACAAGCAAGGTGACCGTGACTCGAAGCCACATTCCAAGAAAGCAACGTTCACATCAATAGTAATAATAATGAACTTATTATTGATAACTCTAACTATAATAAAAGAATTTCTTTTATAAAATTCATGAAGATTTTATATGATATGACAAATATGTATATGTTTGTGTATACTTACACCACTTGTATTGCACTCAGATGTATATTCAACATTAATAATATGTTTAGCAATTTTAAAGATCACCCTACATTTAGTGTCATGGTCGTTGAGATGGAAATTAAATATTTAAAGTATTTGTTCACTATTTCATCTCTTTATTGTTTGACTATATGCATAGATCCTAGGATTAAAGTAAAAAAAATAAAGAATATTTTGGCATACATATCAACATGCATGAACCAGCTTCACCAACATAACAAATTTATTCACAAAAAATTTACTGACTTATTTACATATTATGACACTAGGTAAGATAATAGTTACAGCCAGACTCTCAGTACAGAGATGGACATTGTATTTAGAGACGATGACTTATCCATTTTGTAAACTAGAGAAAAATGATGGGGTGATCCATCAAATAAGAATGAGCTGTCTTGATACTTAAATACTGATTACTGCTTAATCCTATCAAATAATAATAATAAGAATATTAATATGTTACTATAGCATGAATTATGTGAATCCAACTATCCTTTATTGTTTAAGATGAAATGAAATCTATTGACTTCTCTGATGTATAACATAACATCAGAGTCTGCTTTTTCTATTGAGCTAATATCATTTCAGATACAAAATCGAGACTGTAACCAAATATCATTGAGGTACTTACATGCATGAAAGACTACAAAGATTCGAGGTTAGACATTCAAAATAGAGTGAGATCAAAAGCATAAGAGTTGCTGGCAGATGATAACTCATGGAATTTAGAGGATAATGAGGCAACCACTAGTAATGCCATCAGACACTTATATGATGATGAAGATTTATATATAAACACTGATTGACATTAAGATTAATTATCATTTGTTAATGTTGTGAATGTATTTATTTTATGATTATCATTTTGATAAGATATGATTCGATTTTGATACTACAATTATGATTTATTATTTTTTTGTTATTATTATTAATTGTTATTTACCATTTTTATTTCATATCTATCTCTTAGACCTTGGTTTGAAATAAAATTTATATATATTTTTTACTTATAGTATAACAATTATAGTTTATGTTTATATAATTTGTCTTTTAGTAATATTTATATTTTGTTAATGTTACGACTAATATGTGTTATACATATAATTAGTTTTATTATTATTATTTTATCATGCTGGTCATGTCGTGTTGGTTTCATGCCAGTCTAAAATATGATATTCCTACAGGTAGGCATGAATAGAAAAGAGTCTGCTCAGAATCTTACCAATCATGTCGTGTTGAGTCATGTAGAATGACAATCTTTGCCATGGTGAGCATGACATCGTGGCCCAACTAGGCCACCCAAAAATGGGTAGTATCAGCACGTCATGACCCATTTTTCACCTTTACATTGAGCATGAGAGCTTTATTAGTTTCCAACATAAACAAAAAAACTGACATAGAAAAACCAAAATTCACTTGGTGGAGGTGAATTTCAACTAAAATGTGATATAAATCTTGCTAAAATTAACAAGATGCTAATCAGATTTAGTGACATAAATCTTTTTACAATCAAATCTAAAAAAAAAATATCTCAACTAGTTACTTATAAAGGATCAATGACATTGACATAGTAATAACAACACCATTAATTATGAAAGATTGATAAGGCATATAGTAATATCATAAAAAATTCTGATCTTTAAAAAATTCTCAAAGAACAAAAATATTTAAACTTATCAAAAAAATTTATACTTATTTCATTCCACAAAAACAATATATATAGTGTCTAAGACATTTCCTCAAACTAGATAATAATTGTAACCCTTCTTCCCCTTGAAAATAAAAAAATTTAATGATTATGTCTCATTTTTATTAAGGCACTCAAGAATCAATTGGAGTACTTTCTCATTCACTTTTGCAACTTTTAAAATTTTTTAAGGCCTTAATGTATTAACTGAGCTCATCTAATTTTGTGTAACTATTAATTCATACTTGTTGGATAAGTCCAATAAATGTATTACTTGACCTTTCTTTCTTTACTCTAGTGATAGTTCCAATAGAGGTCACCTCCTCAATTAAGTTTTAGTTTAGCACAATTCCTAGGTCTACACCATCTTCCCCTTGAAAAAAAAATTATTCTCAAATTATCACATGCATTAAAAAAATGATAAATTAGAAATATTAAAGTTATAAAATCAATATCATATCCACTTGAGAGATCTAGTTTGCATGCATTTTTATTGATCCATTCAAGTGATTGTAATGATTCATGTCCCCTTAAAGCAGCTTAAATTGTCTCTCAATAAAAAAAATTTATAGTCAAACTCAATCTTCTGGTTCAAATACAAGTCTTTTACAACCCCTATTAGCTTGTTTAACATATTGTTCAGTTTTTCTCTCTATGTTGGTCCTAACCTTGTCACGAACTTACTAAACTAATTTATCTTTTCTCTTACTATCAAGATTACATGTTCATTCATAAATAAACGAGTCAAATTAAGTTGTATCAAATAATTAAAACCCTAAATAATTTCAACCAATAAAAACTTAGTAACAGAGTGGATACTTCGATTAAATGCAAAATTAACATGTGATAAATATTTCTCCTAATATTTTATATTCTTATGAATGATTACACGTAGCATAATTGAAAACATATTATTTAATTATCATAGATTGATCATTAGTTTATAAATAACAAATTGTACAAGACAAGAGTTTAGTTCCTAATTTTCCCAACAAAATCTTGCAAAAATAGCTTACAAAATTTGTTTCTATCTAAAATGATACTCTTAGACATATTATGAAATAGTATAATTTGCTTGAAAAAAAATATCATTGATTTTAAGATGTGATATGAAATATGTCATTGTGAAAAATTTATCTACCATCACAGAAATTGAATAATTTTTATATATATGTTAATTCATGGTTTGTTTGGTATGGGAAAAGGCATATATAAATCATACAAAAATGTCTTAGATTTTGTTTACTTATAATTCAGATATTTATCACAAAATTTCTCTGCATCACATTTCATATAAGGCCAAAGAAATAATCTTGAAAAATATATAAATTTTTAGCTATTCCAAATATTTCATTAATTCACCTTCAAGTGCTTCCCTCACAAACAACTCACATAATTAACATGTAGGAATGCATACTTTTTTCTCTCTAAATAAAAATTCATTAAACTTAAATAATTTAATTCACTCACTGTAAATTTCTCACAATAATTATATATTTTGACAAATTCAGCATCAATAGCATATAGCTCCAAAAAATGTTCAAATACTAAAAACTTTCTCTTATATAGAAAATAAAACATATATGCAGAATAAAATATCAGCAACTATGTTATTCTTTCATTGCATGTACATAATAATGTAATAAAATATTTCAATAACCTCCATCCACTTGATATAATATTTATTTAGTTTGTGTTGTATTTTCAAGTATTTCAAAGTTTCATAATTCATATGAATCACAAATTTTTTGGGACAAAAGTAGTATTGTCATATCTCAAAAAATTCTTACCAAGACATATATTTTCCTAATCATAAATAGTATAAGTTAATGCTGCTCCATTAAACTTCTCACTAAATTATGCAATTGATCTAGATTCTTGCATTAATAAGGCCACAATACCAATTCTTGAAGCATCGCATTTAATTTTAAAAATTTTATTAAAATTAGGTAAGATAAGTAAGGGAGTACATTAGTTAATTTCTTCTTAATTGATTTAAATATTTTTTCTTTTTCATCTCCTCACTTGAACTTCACGTCATGCTTTATTATTTCAATTATAGGTGCAACGATGCTGCAAAATTTTTTTATAAATCTTCTATAAAAGCTCATTAAGAAATTAAAACTTTCTACATTAGTTACAAATATTGGTGTTGATCATTCTTCAATAGCTTTTACCTTTTCCTTGACCTCTTCTATCCATTGAGCATCAATGACAAAACTTAGAAAGAAAAACTTATTTATACAAAAGAAATTCTGAAAGTTAGTAGAATAGTTTTTGTTTTCTAAAAGTAACTAAGATAAGCTTTATGTGCTAAAAATATTTATCTTGATCATCACTCTGAATTAAGATATAATCAAAATATATCATCATAAACTTGACAATGGGTGCTTGCAAAACATAATTTTTTAACCTCTTGAAAGTACTAGGTACATTAGTTCATCCAAATGGTATAACTAACCATTCATCCAAACTTTGTTTTGTTTTGAAAGTTATTTTCCACTCATCACCTTCTGCTATTCAAATTTGAAAGTTTTCACTTTTTAAATGAATTTTAGAAAATATACAAGTATCAAATATATCATCTAACATATCATCTGGTTGTGAAATGAAATATCGATACTTTATAGTTTATTATTAATTGCTAGATAATAAATACACACTCTCAACAACTAGTCCCTTTTAGGAACAACACATGGATTCATATTTCCCAAATATGCATATTTTTCAATAATTCACTAACAACACATGGACTCTTACATTCATTACTACTCATTGGGGTACGACTAAGTACTGAAACCAATATTTTTAACAAACACATATATGATTTAAGTGATGATGTTCAAAGAAAGATTATTCTCAAGAATGAAAAATAAATGACACACATTGATTTGAAAAAAAAAATTTGTTAATTCTAACAAAAACATAGTCTTATGGTAAAGTTAAGACTTACATGATATGCCAAAAGCATATAAAAGAAACTTCACTATAAGTATGTTGAACCATATAAAATGCTCAATTGATTTCATCTTAATACTTATCCTCTTGAGTTACCAAACAAAATTATGGGAATCAAAGTCCTCACCCTATGTTATAATCCTGAAAATGATACATCTAAAGGTAACTAAAATGCTCAATTCTCATCCATTTCTTTATCAAAAAAAGAAATTTGAGTTATTCTTGACCATCAAATTATTTTATATAGATGAAGATTTTATTACAACAATCTTGTCAAATAGCAAACAAAACCACTTTCACTTTTCATGTGGGCCACACACAAATAATCTAACATTCAAATAATGCCTTCAACTCATAAGGATCAACCTAAGCTTTGGCGAATTGATAGAGACAAGTCTAGTATGCCCTAGTCTAGTAGCATATACATCATCATTACATGTTTATATTTCATAAATGAGGTATTTATCATTTTATATAACCATACAAATTACATTATATATTGATAAATGAGATCTTTAAATAATTTGTTTTTTTTTTATTTTATCAAGTATGTAACTTGATAGTAAAATCTTACAACATAAAAATAATATTTTAAATAGTTTATAGTCAATTATTATTATGAAAATAATAATGAAATAAGATTATTATTATATTTTTTGAGAAATTATCATATTTTACTGATCATAAATACAAGATGTTACTCATAATATAGATGCATATTAAGAATATAATATTGGATTGACCTGCTATGAAACATACTATATGGATTACATTATCAATAATTCATATTGGAGTAGTGATATTTAAGTCATTCAACATGAATTAATTCTGAATTCCTACATGAGGAGCTGCATGTTTTGACATGGTTCAATGTCATTCTTAATAAGATAGCAAAAACAAGTTATGAATGGGCATGCAGTAAGTCATGTAAAAAAAATGAGCGACGTAGAAGGAATTTGACCTACTATTAATTGTGCGATATATCTATTGATTTCTTGATAAATAATAATAAGAAATGCATGATCGTACTCAGATGAGATTGAAAAGAATTGGCAATAATATTTGTTTAATCAGTCTACTTGATAATCAAAGAATAATTAAGTTATATAAAGATGATATGTTTTATGTTTTATACTTAATTAAGATATCATATGACAAAGAATTAACATCATATTGTGATAAGATTTTCACTACTAAAATTCATGGAATTAACGATCAATTTTTTGGTCGGTATCCTCGTGTTTTTTGGTCGGCAAAACAAATAGCAACCATTTACCAACCAAAATCATTGGTCATAATTTTGCTCATCACTAAATTTTTTACTGAAGAAAAATCAGTCGGTCGGTAAATTACCGACCATTTACCGATCCTCTGCCAATAAATATTTATTGACTATATTCCGATAATTTTCCGACCAAATAAATAAGGTCAGTACATGGTCTCTAAATGGTCGGTAATTAATGACCATTTACATACCATTCACAGACAAATAATTATCGACTAAATTCTGACTATTTTTCGACCAAAAGCACTTGGTCATATTAAGGTCTCAAAATGGTCGGTAATTGCCGACCATTTTGAGACCAATTATTGACAAATAATTCTAAGTCATGTATGGTTAAGTCTCTCAATCTCTAGCTCATCATGAGCATGAACTTTAATTTACCAACAAAAAGCACTTGGTCTAATATAATTCTAATATAATTCTAGTAATATAATTCTAATATTCCACTTGGACATCCAGCTAGGAAGAGTCACTCATCGATTATAATTAAATTTATTAGTTCACATTATGATAACACTCTTTTTAAAGATCATATACCCAATATAAGCCCAAACATAATGCTAAGTGTCAAAACATAAAACCTAATAAAATTTTGGTGTATTTTCCTTGAATTTTCCCCTAAGTAGGGGTTAGAATCACACTACCTAGAATTCTTGGCTCTTGGCTCAAAATCAAATTCCCTCCACTTTTTTTTTCATTTTTCTCTAAGTGTTGCTTAATTACTATGAGGGTATTCATGTTATTCTTTCAATTGGAATTCATGGTGCTAGTTTGAGGTCATGACTTTCATATCTTTTTAGATCTTATATGGAGTACCATAGTCATGCAACTCCAATCTAGAACAAAATGTTGTGTGACTAGGAATAGTCATGACTAAGATAATTTCTTTTCTAGAAGAAAATATCATGACATTAGGAATAGTCATAACTGATATATTAAAAATTACCATGTCTTTGGTAATTTATCTTTAGAGCATAAGGTCAAAATGCTAAAAAGGCTGAAATTAGAGTAAATACTTTATAGAATAAAATATCATGGCAAAAAATAATATTGTGACTTAAAATACTTAGTATTTTAGCTTTATGATGAATAAGTTGAGGTGCTATAATTTGTCATGATTAATTGTACTAACAGAGTACCTTGCTACAACAATGTAAAAATAATGTCACAACCTTTAAATTGTTTTATAGATATTGGAACTATAATCCTTGGATAATGTTACAGTCATGAAGACTATGTTGCTTAATATAAAGATTGTGTCAACTTGGTGGTTGAGTCATGACATAAAAAGATTATCATGACTAGCAAATGGTGAAATTAAGTCATGACATTAAAATTATGATTCTTCATCCCTCTCTCTCTCTCTCCTCCAAGCCTTCTGTCATGGACTTAGTCATTTTGCTAAGTTCTCATATGACATTTAGACAACGTAACCCTTAGATGTTGTTAAGTCAGCCTTACTTTCACCTTGCTTGTTATGCTTGGCATCTACCCACAAATTGGAAGCAAAGAGAATTTGAGGGAACACCTGAAAATAAAGAAAATATTTTATTGAATAATGAAATCTTACAAGAAACCCTCAACTTGGTGGTTTACAAATGATACCACCTCCTCCTTAAATACATGCATAGGTAAGGGTATAGAACATTTGAAGGTTTAATATAAGTCTAGAGAATTCTATTACATATATCCAAAAGAATTCTAGAATAGTCTAGGATAATTTTCTTCCTTTCATACAAGTGTGGACTTCTTCGGAATCTTCTAGAATGTTCCGCATTCTTTAAGTGAGGGCGTGACACTTAACTCCACCAAGTCTAATAATTTCTATCCAAATAGATATAATTTTTAAAACATTCATCAAAATCCCTCATATCATAAAGTTAGAGAAATTTTTCTAATACATGTAAATAGACCAAGAAATACACTGCAAACCACCCAAAAATGTTGATATGCAGAATACCGAACAAACTCATATATTAAAATATTATTCATCTTCGAGCAATAAATATCACTCTATTTTTTAAAAATCAGCATAAACATCACCAAGGCATTACCACAAATAGGTTTGAATGTTATGGTTGATTATTTTCTTTGGAAGTTTGAGGGTGGAATCTTGGGATTAGTCATTTTTCATGAGAAAAAGTTGGGTTATTTATCAAGCATCATTATATTTAATGTCCATTGCTAAACCTTCCTTGAATCTCCATTTTGGTATGTGATCTCAATGGTTTATGCAATCTTTCAATATAATCTTTCTCTTCTTATCATATTCTAGATTGCTACTCTCTAGAATTTCTTTTTTAGGATATCTTTTCCATGGATTTCATGACTTAAAAAGAAATCACAACATCATTGCCTATGATAATATTAGTCATGACAAATTGAATTGATCTCTATATCATATTAGTCATGACTTTGGGATGAATCACAAGTTTTTCTTTATGCTTTTATTCCTTTATTTGTTATAGTTTTTTTTGTCATGGATTCCTTTATTATAGATATTATATCTTAGTAAGCCTTCAAATTTCTTATCTCTAAGGATTCTATCTTTATTTTATCTTTTAATGACACAAACATCTTCTACAAATTTTATTTTTCTTGTACTTCTTCTAAAATCTCAAATTCTCCTCAAAATTTTTTCATGTTGTTAAATTGATAATTTTATCAATTTCACTTCTTCTTTAAAATTCTCATAGTAGTCTAAATTTGATTATCTTAAAGTCGTGACTTCATAAAGCATATGATTTGTCATCTTTTCACTTCTAGCTTTTTTTCTTAAATCCATCTTCTACTATTTTCTTCTACTATTTTTTATACATTGAAAAATAGTGTGACTTCATAGCTCTTTTTTTTTTACTTTTCACTTCTACTATTTTCTTAAATCCATAAAGCATATGATTTTTCATCTTCTCCATCTTCTACAGACTAATAATATTTTACGAAATATTTCAATCTAATGTCCATATTTTGCCTCATTATTGTGCATTGAAAGCAATCTATTCTCCAATGATTTTTTTTATCATATTCTAGATTCTACTTTTGCTCATCACTCACACATAGTGTGAATTCTATTTTTTTTTATAAACTAATACATGTCTAATGATTAAAAATAGATGTCTCAATATCAATGGAGCATATTATTTTTCTCTATATCCAACATAATAAAACCTCCTAGAAAAATAAACTTACCAATCTTGACTAAATATATCTTCAAAAATATCATTCAAAAATTTCACTGAATGATTAGCTACTTGAAGCAAGAGAGTGATTAGAGTAATTTTACCTAAGTTCAATATATGCACTATGGAAAATGATATCAAATTCATACTCAATCCAAAGTCACATAGTACTTTCCAAAAGGAGTTTTATCTAATAATACACAAAATCATACAACTAATTAGATCATTTAACTTTCTTAGGTGTTTATGTTAGATAATAGCATCATACTTTTCATTTATATTCATCATCTCATAGGTCTCATGCTTCCTCTTGCGACTCATTATATCTTTCATGAATTTCATCTAGTTTGACATTTGTGTTATGCTTTAGCAAATAAAATGTTGATTTCTAACTTTCAAAAAATATTGAGAAATTTCTCAAAATGTTCATTTATCTTTTCCTTAAAAAAAAGTTATTGAAAAGAAAGATTAGGAGTAAAAACCTTTAGCATGGTCTTTCTCTTGCACACCCTTGGGTTCACCACTTTGGGTTATCTATATTTCTTTCTCCTTCTCCACTTTTTCATCTATCATGATTTGGAGGGTATGTTGAGTGGTGGGTTTTATGGTACCATAAAAACTATCATAGCATCTTGGTTCATGGCTATGAGTTGTATTGCAACTTTGGAAAAAATCATATCTTCTTTAGTTATAACTTTCTCAATTATTTGAATTCTCTTTTTTACTTGTAAATCTACTTATTGCTCATCTTTTGTTTTAGCTCTCCTTACTTCTTGGGATTTGTCTCAAATTCACAATATCACTCGATAATCCTTCCATGTAGAGGTGTCAAATTGGTCTGGTCAGACTAGTCTGCTTTTTTGGGCCCACCCGGGCTGGCATGCCATGCTTGGCACAACACCATTCTGTGGAGGTCAGGCCCAACATGGGCCCACAGCCTGAAATCCACTAGGTTCGGCCCGATTTGGCCTATTTTGGGTTGGTCTAAAACCCTAATTTTAAAAAAATTAGGGTTTCAACAATGTGCTGCTATACCGCTGCACATCTTCTCCCTTTCGAGGCTCGGCGAGCCTCACATGTTGGGCTTCAACTTATCATGATCATGCTCGGTGCGTGGTCACGCATGCCATGTCCACGTGCCAAGTACTCGTGTCGTGCCTGGCACAGCACAATAGGCTAATCCCTCAGCCCGGCATGGCACGACCAGTGCCAAGGGTGCGCTCGGCACGGGCATTGGCACAGCACTGTAGTGTGTCGGGCCCGGGCCGGCCCGCCTCATTTGACACCTCTACTTCCATGCACTTCTCATTCATCAATAATGCTAGTTGTACAATTTGTTTTTGATAATTTTTAATGTTTTTAATGATTCTTAATGATTTTTACTCTTTCATTTGTGTGATCTATCATATTTCCAATCTTTTCCATTTGGATCTCTTGATTGTCATTTTCTTTTTTCTTTATCTCTATGAACAAAGAAAATATATTATATTTCATTGATAGTTTTTTTACTCCTTTAAGTAATTGAAATTTGAATTAGAAGCTCCTTAAAACTAATAACCCATAGAGTTATTCTCAAAATTTTACTGAAATTGCCCCATTTTCTGCTACTCATTCCTATAACTTTCATATGCTAGGCTTTCATCATTTCTATTGTTCAAATGCTGAAATTTTTTCCATGGCTGTTATTCTATTCAACTCTAAAATCTCGGCTTATCTTCTTCCAAATACTCAATCATTTAGAGTTTGATAGTTATTATTTACTAGCTCTTCAAATAGTTAATGTTCATCCTCGAATGACTTGTTAACTCGAGGTCACGTCAGTAGTGTACATATTCATATAATTAAGCTCATTGTAGAAAGTTTGAACTTGGAACCATAGCTCAAATTCATATTATAGGTATTTTCTCATAAGCTTTTTATAGAGGTCCTAAGCATCATATAATGTCTCTTGCTTCTCTTGTTAGAATTGACTTATCTTCTCTATAGTTGAGAGGTAATTTGAGGTTGTAAGAACTTAGTGAGGAAGGCTTGTACAAGTTCTTCCAAACTCTTAATCAAACTACTAGATAAGCACTAAAACTAACTCTAGGCTTTGTCTCCCAAAAATATAGGATGAAAAATACTTATATCACATCCAAGTTAACTTCATTCATCTTTACTATGTTGCACAACTCTTTGAATATGATGATGTGACTATTTGGATCTTCAAAAATTCTTCCACTATACTAATGTTGTTGTACCATAACTATCAAACTTTGCTTCAAATCAAAATGATGTGTGTTTACACAAATTATATATGAATCTCATAGTAGTTTTCTATTATAGATAACAACCAATAATCACTCAAGGAATGATGAGAATTGGGTTGTTTGATCACTCAAGGAATGATTAGTGCTCTTATTATTCTCTAAATTTTTAGGTCTAGATGTGTTAGCTTAGTCTCAAAACTTCTGCTCAAGAAAGTGTTGTGGAAATAAAATCAAAAACATAATCAAGAAAAAAGCAAAGTAAAGACTAAGTAATACATATATCAAATATACTAGAAATAAGTTATCCTTTTACAAGGATAGTAATGTTAATTCAAGATGACTAACTAAACTACAATCAAACTATTAATCCCTAGTAATAGTACTAATAACTTATTTGATTCCCAACAATAGTGTCAAAAATATGTTTGGTTCCCAATAATGATGCCAAACACTTATTGTATCTCTGTAGGTATATGGATTATATAAGTAATAAAATAGATGTAAGTCTTGATAGTGATCCCACACGGATTGAGTTGGTAGTTTGATACATCAATAATGAATTAGCAACTTTTTGAATTTAGTCGATAAACTAGAGCTTAGGGCAAGATACTTTGACTCTATGATTGGCTTATTTCTATGTATATGATGATACTTCCCTAGTGTTTGGTAAATGCAATGTCTCATTATTTAATGAAGTATAGAATAGTGTAAAAATACTCAAGTGCTCTCTTAGCATGCAAGATGATTGTCATCCTTAGATTATCACTACCAAAAATGAATTTCTCATAGTTTTCCCATTAGTATTTAACCATTGATATAATATGTCATTCTGTTTGTGGGTTATGCATACATCTACTTCTTTTAGATAAAGCATTAACTACCCTTCATGATTGCTTTGAATATGCATTTGTATTTTTGGACCTCTAGTGTCTTAAAGATGTGAGATAACATGGTAATAAATATGTTTGTACTTCCAGCACCACAGGTACCATACTCATGATAATAACATACATCTTTTTATGAATCTCACATATAAAATTCATACTAGAGAATTTTACTCAAAAGACTATCACCATCATATAGTTTACCTTTTATTGTATATATTCTATGACTTACCTATTATTGTTCATTATGGCCAATATATGACTCACACACTATGATGACACTTTTACACGAGATAAATTATTCCACATCTCATGTAAATCAAGGATTTTCAATGAAAGCCCAAATGTAAATTGAAGTGTCAAAACCTAACACTCAAACAAATATTATCACGTTCACCTTGAATTTGCTTCTACTTGAAAGTTAAAATCATGCCTCTTAGGGTTTCTTGGTGGCTCTTGGATCGAAAGTAATTTTTCTCTCTTTTTTTTTCTCTAAGTATTTAGTAATTTTGACTTAAAATATTTAGTATTTAAGCTTTGGAATGAATAAATCATAGCATTGGAATCTGTCATGAAAAATTGTACTCGTAGGATACTTTACTACTACAACATAAAAATAAGGCATGAATATTAAATTATCTTAGAGATAGCGTTATTATGACTCTTGGACAATGTCATGACCACGAGTTTTATATTATATAGTGAAATGATTATGTCAACTTGGTGATATCATTATAACATACACAGATTATCAAGACTAGTTTTGTAAAGTTATGGCGAAAAAAATGATGTCATAATTAATTGATAATATATTAGATAGTGAAATTAAGTCATGATGTAGAAAATATTATGACTTTATTGCTTCTCTCTTTGCTCCAAGCTTTCTCTCCACCAAGTCTAATAATTTCCACCTAAATAGATATGAAATCACTAATATTCATCAAAATCTCTCAAAACATAAAGTTAGTAAAATCTCTTCAATAAAAATATAAATATATATATAAACACACCAAAAAATTTACTCAAAACTATCTAAAAAAGTTGGCACACAAAATGCATAATACTTTACTAAGTCTACTAATATTTACCGAATATATTATGATTTTACTAATATTCATCAAAATCCTTCAAAATATAAAGTTAGTAAATTATCTCTAATAAAAGCACAAATATGTGCAACCATACCAAAAAATACATATTGTGTCGAACACATGTTTTTTGTTATGATTGCACTTCTCAAAGTCTTCTATTAATTGTTTTTATTTATAATTCACATCACCATCTATCTCAATATCTCTACCCTCTATCTTTTTTTCACTCATTGATAATGGACACATGAAGTTTCCCAAATATAGCACTTCCTATCAATCTAGTTGCAACTTTTTTTTATTGTCTCTTCCAAGATCTTTATAACTTGATCATTGAACTTGTCTTAGAAGACATAAATAAGCACTCCTTGTTAAAATGTATTTTTCATAATGTATCATGTTGCTATATTTTGACTTTGTCTTTCTCTTTTTTTTTCTCTTCACAGTCTTCACACTTACTATCACTTTTCTTTAATTTTGTTTCCAAGGAATTAAACATCAACATTAACTATAACTTCAATCTTATCTTCAAATACTCAGCCCCTAACTTCATATTCTTCAAAAGGGTGAAGACTTCTTCGAAGTATCCCCCCCATATATCCATTGGAAAATCATATCCGAGAGACAACTCTTCATCAAATATCTTTTCAATTCCTTACATTACTTTAATGCCGGCTTCGAGGAAGGTTGGCACTTCTTGCCCTATGTTGTTTGATTCTTCCTATTCAAGAATTATCATCCTCTTTTTATCTACTTAAAGTCATCTCTTCACACTTACCAAAGGTGACATCCATAGACATATTTCAACTCTATGTTCAAAGTTGGGACTCTTGCTCGACATAACATCATAATTAAGAAGACAATGATGTGGCATGAGAATTCTCCTCCTTAAAAGTTGAGAATTAATATCTCTAATATCCCTCCCACTCAGACCTTTTAACCTCTCATCATGTCATAGAGTAAGATTGTCATATCTTGTATGATGGTGGATATGTGGAGAATTGGCTACAAAATAGAGTATAAAAAGGAGAACCAAACCTTGCTCTCTTTTATTAATGTATTCCTCACTATATGTCCATAGGCACTTTTCGATGAAACTCTCTAACTACCCTTACCATCCATCAACATATTGGTGATTGCCTTGTAGTTTGGCTGCATTTTCAGAGACTTGAAGGTTGTACCACCCTTAGCCTTCTATAATCTAAAAACTATATTAATAATATTCCTATCAAAATATACCCAAATTCCTTGTACATCTTACTATAATTCTTACATGTCTTCAAAATTGGTTACAAATTTTATCTTAATTCATCCTTTCTATTTTATATTCAAAGCATGGGATGAATTTTAAAGCATCATTCTCCATACAAAGCTCTTCTTATCAAGGATATACATCATCCATCTTTTCTCTTTTTTTGTAAAAAATATTTTTTCGGGAGTAGTGACTTGTGAAAAGTCTTAGTGGTAGGTGGCTTCTATTAGTTCCTTTTTATCTTGTGACTTGTCTCAATCTCCTCACTTTTCTTTCTAAGCTTTGACATCAATATTTCATTCTCTATTTTAGCTTCAATTTTTGAAAATAGATATTACAATGTGTTTCTTTAGAAGTTGAGAAGAAGAAATATCATAAAAAAGAATTAAAGCTTGTGTATTTTATAGGGTTAGGGTTTTAGTCACGGCTACTAAAAATAGCCATAACTTTGCACATGATTATGAGTTTTTTATAAAAGTCATGATATGGTTTGAGTGTCATAACTTCATTCGTCATATAAGAAAGTCCTGATTAAGTTTAAGTGTCACGGCTTTGTTTGGTTCATGTACAAGTGTTTGGGTAGGTGTACACATAAAAAAAAGTAAAGTAAATTACATCACAAAGCAAAAAAATAAATCTTGTTTTGTCTCCCAAATAGTATTTTGTTTATTATCTTTAGCTAGTGCAATATTTTGACATTTAATTCAATAAGTAATTTTAGTAGTCCATGGTAATTTTTCCATGTAATACTTCTCCTTAGCTTGTCTCCAAACATTCTCTTTTAACATGGGACCATCTATTAGGTGCCTTCCTTTGGGATGTTCTTTGGCATATGTTGTGATTTTATGAAAATTCATGGCATAGTCGAGTGTGCTCCTCTTCATTAAGGTCATGGGTATTTGTGAAATAATTGTTTTGACATTTCCTTTCTAGAATTATCATATTATAGCTTTGTAATGAGTCATGACTTCTTTAAGCTTCTATTTCATCAAAGGTGTGACTTCTACTCTTGTCATGACTCAATTCTTTGGCTTTCCTACATGTATAGTCATGACTTTTATTAACATCGTGACTTTCTTTTGCACAATAATTTTCACCTCTTTTTCCTTCTAGTATTCAATAATAATTGTATCAACTTCATCTTTCATTCTTGATATATCAAAATTCATTTATGGATTTTCCTCTTATAGTACTTTTTTTGTAGTCTTGATGGTTTCCTTCATATTTCCACATTTTCCAACATTTATAATTTTATTATTTTAGCCTTTTCTTTCATATCTTAAAAGTTATTTGATTTTGGTTTTTCTACTATTGTGACTTTGAAAAATACCATGACTTTGAAACAATCCTCTTCATCCAAGTATACTACAATATTTTTAACAATTAGAATTTTCTCTAGTTCATCATCTTCTCCAACTTCATTGGGCTAATAATTATTCTAGAAGTCTTTCCATCTAAAATATACTTTCTTAATTTGATTGTGTGTAAGAGGAAATCTATTCTCCTACAATTTTCCTTGCCATCGTCTAGAACATATAGGCTTTCAATACATGTCGAATTTCACTTGCTCTTTGCCAACATGAAGTGAGCATTCACCTTCTTGATATTAATAATTGTCTATCTAGACACTAAGAATAACACAAGATTAATAGGGCATAATGGTCTTCCTCTATATCTAATACCACAAAATTATCATGCAAAGTAAACTTAATAATCTTAACTAGCACATCTTAGCAATCTCTCTCAGAAATTTGATTAATTTGTCTGTCTTCTATAGTGAAAGAGGTGGAATTACCTTATTAAGATTTAATCTTTATACTATGGACAATGGGATCAAATTAACACATGAACCAAAGTTCTATAGTTCTTCTAAAATGAATGCTCTCTAATAATGTACAGAATCATAAAACATTCTAGATTTTTTTAATTTCATAGAAGTTTATATTGAATGATTATGTTATACTTTTTGGTCATGTTAACCATTTCATACAAATTTTATTTTCTCTTACTACTCATGATGTCTCTGGCGTGACTTTGAAACATGTCGTGACATCAGATTTCATGGTGCTAGGCAACATGACTTTGGAAAAGTCATGATATTGTTATTCATAACTTTTTTCTCTACTTTAGTATCTCCTTTTAAGTTCTTTTATATTTTATTTCCTAGTAATTCTTTACCACTTTTGAGTATTATGGATGCACTCCTATTTGAATTCACCTCGATATTACATGGTAATTATTTATATTCTTCACATTCATCGATAATGCAAGTTGCTTAAGTTTACTCTCAATAGTCTTCATCACCATTTTTCAGTTTGATAGCTTTGTTTCACTTTTTTCCATCCTAATTACCTACATATTCGTTCCTACTTTTTTACTCCGAGAGTGGAAGAAGAACATTAACTTCCTATAATGGAGTTTCTACTCTATTATGGTGGTAATAATTATAACTCAAGGCTCCTTGTATTTGGTATCCCATTGAGTTGCTACCAAACTTTTTCTAGATTTTTTCATATTCTATTGCACATTCTCAAGACTTCCATATGATAGACTATTATGATTACTCACATTTGAATGGTTGTGAGTAGCATCAATGTTGTTGGGTCGGAACACATATGATTTATTCTAAAGAATATTATCTTTATCCACTTTATAAATGAGATCAAAATTGGTCACTTCCTACTATTAAAAAATGGCTATTTCTTTCATGCTAATCTTTTTATCATTTTGGGCTCTAAATTTATTGAAAAATACATCAAGTTTAGCCTCCATTATCATCTGTCTATCAAACTTCAACACTTTAGCATGCTTTCTTCACAATGACCTATCATTAAGTGTTTCGTAGTTATTCTTTACTAGCTCGTCAAAAAAAAGGGCTTCTTTGGATGACTTATTCATGATAGAACTGCCTAAAGTTGTATCAACTATGTACCATGTCATATAATTAAATATATCATAGAAGATTTAAGCTTAGAATCACAATTTAAATTCATATTGTAGGTTGTTCAATACCCAATATATTGGATTTTTTGGGTTATTTAGCATTTATTTATTATTGTGTTTATATTTGAGTAATTATTAGAGAGAGCTTACTAAAAGTTTATTTTGAGGAAATTTAATAAATATTAATAAAATTAAAATTATTTTAGGTGAAATTGGTAGACTATTAGAGTGATTACTTAGAGGGGAGAAAAGTAATGAATTGTCATAATATTTTTTATGTCGTGATTTATTTATACCTTTTATGATCCTATTAAATATCGTGGCATCATTTTTTTTATAACTCTACAAAACTAATCATGATAATCTTTGTATATTATAACTCAACTATTGAGTTGACACAATATTTTAGGATGTTATATATTCTTTATAGCCATGATATTTTCATAGACCTATGGTCTCACTATTTCTAAAACATCATAATAAAAGTGACCTTATTTTCATAACATGGTAGTCAAGTGCTCCATTAGGACAATTAATCATGATAATTTCCAGCATTGTGACTTATTTAAAAGAGAGCCAAAATTATCAAATGGTTTGAGTCATGACAATATTTTTTGCCATGACTTTTTTTCTAGAAAAAATTTACTCGAGTCAAGACATTTTCAACTCCCAATTATAAAGTCATGTTCTAATCTTAAAGAACAAATACTATAACTTCTATTTTAAAGAATCACATGGATTTATAAAGTATAAAAGTAATACTTAGAGAAATTCATAAAAAAGAGAAGAAGGGAATTGGATTTGAACCAAATGTATACAAAACCCTAAGTAGCATAATTCGAACTCCCAATTAGGGAAAAATCCAAGGTGAACATGAGTAATATCTATTTGGAATTAGGTTATGAGACTTAGATTCTCACTTCTACTTTTATTAAGAACCCTCAATTCCATGAGATACCTTTCAAAATATCGCATATGAATTTTTCTCAATTTTAGGTTAAATTGAGATATATTATTGCTTTTATGTACTTGTGTATGGTGATTTGATATTGTAAAATTTACGTTGTTCTAATCTTGTGTTTTGAATATTGATGAATATAGATATTATTTAGAATTGAAATTTTGAGTTTTACTATATTATATAATAATGGGTGTCAACCATGGAAGATAATAATAAGTAAATCATGGAATGCATTCATGTGGCATGATAAAAAGAAAATGACAACCCTTTTAATCTTTAATCACAAGATAAAACTATATGTGAAAACATGAGATTGAGGTAAGTTTAATCATTGAGTATGATGCTTATGAAACTAAAAGCACGAACATACTTATGACCAATCCATTATTCAAATTTTAGAAGAATTAACCTTTGAGTGATGTGGGGGCTAAGTAGAATGTATAACCTATGAGTTTCACTATAATGTGAGAATTGTGTGTCAATCGTGATGGATGATGATAGGTAAATCATAAGACACATGCAAATGGAGGAGTCTTGTATGATGATGATAGTCATATAAGTTATTTCCTCTTATATGACTTCCAAATATGAAATTTATGAGAAGATATACATTAATTATCATGTGTATGATATGTATGAAACTAAAAGTTTAACTATATATATTACCACATTATTTATCATCTTTAATATATTATAGATCATAGAATAGAAGTATATACTCAAAATGATCATCAAGGAAAATTGACTAATTATCTAAAAGAAGTAGATATGAAAATGACCCATGAACAAAATAGCATATAGTTTCAATAATGATATACTAAGATCATAACTATAATGAGATTATCTTTGGTAGTGAGAGTCCAAGGATGACTATCACCTTGTATACCAAAAGGGTACTAAGGCTTTTTCTCAAAAATTTGCCATTTATCTAATAATCAAACATTATATTACTTAATTACTACTGAAACATCATTATATTCAAAAAGGTAAGTTACCCCTGGAGTCTAAGTATCTTTCCAAAAACCTAATTTATCCAACTAGAGTAGTAATTAGTTCACTATTAGTTAATCAAACTACCTATATAATCTTTTTGGGACTGATATCTATATTTATGTTTACTTTACTACTTGTATGACTCATATAATTATAAAACTCCATTTGAAAAATGATAATTGCCCAAAAATCTTTTGGGACCTTATCATAAATGATAAGTTTTGACACTATTACAAAGTCATAATGGGTGAGATTTCCTTAGTAGATCTTTGAAACATTTGTAAGCATCATATAAAATATGATACTCCTTTTATCAAAATTGGCTTATCTCTTCCCTCATTTAAGAGATAATTAGTGGTAGGAAGAATTTGATTGGGAAAACTTGTATAGGCTCATCTCCACTCTCAATTAATCCTCTACATAAGCATTGGAACTAACTTTTTGCTCTGTCTTTCCAAGAAAATAGAAAAAGTTTTAACCTTATCACATTTAGGCAACTCCATTTATTTTTATGGTATCTCACAACTCTAAGAATATTACTATATGACTATTCAGATATTCTTACAATCATTCAACATACTAATATTATTGCACCATGGTTATGAGGCTAGATTTTAACTCAAAGTAGTTTGCTTGTACTGGTTGCATTAGAATCTCATAGTAGTTGTCTATCAATGTTGACAACTAGTAATCTCTCAAAGGTATGGTGAGGAATGAGGTTTTGGATAATTTTTTATGTTCTCTCTTGGTTATTTATATTGCTATTATTATATTTTATGTTATTTCTCTCAACTATCTATCTCAAAATAATTCTTCTTATTCTTTGAATTTCTAGGTTCGAAGGTGTTAACTTAGTCTCAGATCTTTGGCTCATATATGCGTGGTGGTTACAAAACAAACAAAAAAAGAAAATAAAATAAACCCAAAGTGGTTTGCTTGTATTGCGCCATGGTTATAAGTCTAAATTTTAACTCAAAGTGGGTTGCTTGTATTGGTTGTATTAGAATCTCATAGTAGTTGTCCATCAATATTGTCAACCAATAATCTCCCAAGGTATTGTGAGGAATGAGTTCTTGGACAACTTGTTCTGCACACTTTTGGTTATTTATATTGCTATCATTATATTTCATGTTCTTTCTCTCAATTATCTGTCTTAAAATAATTTTTCTTATTCTCTGAATTTCTAGGTCTGAAGGTGTTAACTTAATCTCATATATTTGGCTCATATATGTGTGGTGGCTACAAAACAAACAAAAAAAGAAAATAAAATAAACCCAAACACAAAAAAAAATACTAAGAAAAAATTATTATCTAAACAACTAAAAATTAAACATTAATTTTCTAAATATAGTTATGTCAACTCATGTTTACCAATCAAACTAAAAGAACCTTTAGCAATGACACCAAAAACTTATTATAACTTTGTTAGAGTACTAAAACATATCATTTATAACATAGTTCAAAAAGCTCATTAGTGATTGATTTCGTCCAATTGAGATCAATAATTATCAATCACATAGAGATTGTGTAAGCTATTTGATTATCCAATAGTCAACTAATAGCTGCTTGGATTGAATAGATAAACTTGGATCTATAAAATATACTTAGACTTTAGGTTTAGCTTACTCCTTTATGTTTGATGTGATTTCTATATTATTGAGACAATGTTATGTTTGATTGACGGATGAATAATAGATTGGTGTCGAACTTCTACTTTGATCTTTTGGCATACAAGGTGGCTATCACTTTTTACTATAAAATGCACAAATATCTAGGGAAATTTTCCTAGCTATTTAAGCTTATTCCATCGCTGAAATGTACGGATTAACGATGGAAATAATACCAAGCTAAAGTACTTGTCGTAAAATATTAACGAGAAAAAATAATTTCCTAGCAAATTTTTTAAGCGACGAAAATTTCCTAGCTAATTATATTTTTTTCCTTGCTAATTTTGATTGTAATTAAAAGTAGTAATTAATATTTTTCGACTGAATATAAATTAAAAATTCCCTAGCTAAATTAGTGAGGGAAAAATCTCTAGCTATTTTCATTCCAAAACTATTTTCAAAATTTTATTTTTTTACAAAAAAATTGATTACATATTTTTGAATTATTATATTAAATTGAACAAAAACATATACTATAAATCATTATTTATAATTAACAAAAAGTAAAAGCAATTAATAAATTATTCTGATATAATAGTTACATAGTTAAAACAAAAACATAACATAGGTATATAATCACATGCCGGCACATGTGTATCACATGTCATCACTAGCATTGGCAAGTGATGTGCCATGGCGCATGGACCATCTAGGTAGTTCTGTGCATGTCTTGCATTTGATGTATCCGTGGCAGGAGCTAACGTGGGCCTTGAGGCATTTATCATTTGAAAAGTACTGCATGTAGCCAGGTTCCAAGCACATGGTTTCCAACAAGCATAGCTTCACTACATTTTCCAAATACAAGAAAGAGCATGTCAGGAACTGCACAGTGCGTCAGTGTTGGGTTCGCAGCATTGAGAATATATGCCATGAGAATTTTAGTGCTTTCGCAACATTGAGAATATATGCCATGAGAATTTTAGTGCTTTCACAACATTGATGGATATTTAAAAAACCTTGGAGCACCCAGGTTCTGGGCAGGCGCAATGGTTCTAACCCTTTGGCTTGGAAAATGATGGTCGTGGTTTGTCTCCATTAAACATAGTTGTGTGCCTTTTAATATTTCCCTTGTAGGTTAATTCTGCTCCACGGCCATCAATTGGGCATTTAAAGACCATTCCTTTGTGTTTATTAAGATGGCAGACTAAACTATCTTTCCATCGAAAGCTCACTGAGTAGTATTTGATCTGGCATGAAAAGGGCATCTACAAGAACACGAGCATAGTAAAGAAGGTATTAATTAGGATAATGAAGCTTCCCGAGGGACAAATCTCAGCTCTGAAAAAATCATACCATTGTTGGAGGCGGCCTTGAGGGAGTTCTTTGGGCGGTATCCCAACCCAACACTACTACTCCATTTTCAAGATTCAAAGGCCTCTTCGCATTTTGGAGTTCTTTTAGTTTGGGATCCAATGCTCCACACCAACACATCAAACACCCCTACAGGGGTATCAAGCTTACAACTTATCAACACAATGGCACCCACCATCTACAAGGGAAACAACCAAAAAAAAAAAGCAAAATAGAGAAGATGACGCAGGTAGCACACCTCTAGTGAATGACCCTACATGTGTCGTTCCAAACATGAGCGCTTTTTGAAGATAGAACCACTATCCTTGCATGTCTTGGATTTTGGCCCCGTCGTTTTCTCCTCAACTACAACTCATATTTCAATCTCTTCCTACTCCATTGTAAATACGCATTGAGCAATTAATCACCCCCCCCCTCTCTCTCTCTACTTGTGCTTGTGTTTGTGTGGGCTAGCATCGGGTAATCACCAAAGAGGAAATAATGCCCAAGGACAAAGACAACGGAAACATCACACAAACCATGTGAAAATCATCCATGTGAGTTTTCATGAGATATTTCTTGGACTTGCTCACATTGTAATAATTGCAGAAGTAGCACTTAGGCTTAACATCTTGAAATGTAGGGCCTTTAATTTCCTTGGAATTATCAAGGCTAGCCATCAAAATTCACAATATAGGCTGGATTGTATGGCAGGGCTAGCAACAAATTTAATCGGGACAAGCAGCAATGAAGAGTTTCACAAAGCAACAACAATCCAGCAACACATGCTCCTCCACAAGTTCCTGTGATAAAATAGAAAATAAAAAAAAAACTATGCTAGATATAAATAAATTAAATATAATATTTTTCATAGACACTTAACTTTCAACATTTATTGTAGTAATCAAATAGTGATGGAACCACCAAAGTAGTGGCCACTTTCATTACAATAAATATAGTTTTTACTCGTTTGATTCTACATGGAAAATCACTCTCTTTGATACACATAAAAAAGAACCAAACAAACACAACACACATGCTGCACACACTGCACCATGGCTGCATCAAACATACACATGGTGCATGAATAGTACATCAAGCACACATTGCACCATGGCTGCATCAAACATACACAAGGTGCATGAACAATACATCAAGCACACATGCACGTTCACTGAACCACGCACACATTGTGCATTTCCAGGCAGTTATGTACCACGGCTGCGCATCCACGGCACCACATCTCATGGCATCGCTACCCGCTGGACCATGCACCCACTAACACTAAGCCACGTGCCAGAAAAAAGTTGGAACATTTTTAGCCATAGTTTTTTTTCCTTCTCCATTTGCAGAGTACGTATGTTCTTTGTCATTTATTCAAGAAGGATGACAGTAGTATCAAAGGTTATGATTGTGATGGAGATGAATCAGCCTTTTTGTCTCCCATGATGGTTCAATCTTCCATAGTCATAATTACTGTGGAAGTAAGACTGATTATCAAAAAGTAAATCATTAGTAAAATACAATTGATGGGAACAAAATAATTCTTAAAAACAATAATTATTTATTTTATGCATTCTACAATTTTTTACACATCACATTTGCAATGGGATAAGAAAAAATCAACATTCAACAATTATTATTCCTTTTAAGATGTGACATTAAAAAAAAGGGGGTCATCCTCAAAACTAGCTGCTATTTAAAAAAAATAAGCTTTTACTAGTTAAATGAAATCACGAATATTTGGCTAATTAGCAAGAAATGCAACATCACATTTGCAAAGTCTTTCATATCATTATCAAGAAAAATATATCTTTATCAAGAAGAATATTTTCGGCCTACTAAATCAATATGAGCAACCAAACTCTCTGAGATATTAGTTTTGCCAAACTTAATTTCCAATTAAACTAATAAATATTTTGGCTTAACCCAAAATATCATCTCTAATACAAGCACAATAAAGAGTCAAAACTTCCATCACTTGTAAACTCTTTTGAATCATACACCAGAAAATATATGATTTATTTTAATTAAATTGTTCTAGAATAAATTGGTGCAGTGAATACACAAACCTTGGTCAAAAGAAAAGTTGCCTAATGAAGCTAATGAAGAAAAAATTGGTGCGGTGAATAGGGGTGCTAATGAGACGAGACAACTCGCGAGCTACTTGAAGTCGACTCGGTCAAAACTTGGTCAAAACTCGACTCGAGTGAGCTCGACTCGAACTCGAGCTCGACTCGAAATGTTAATGAGTCGAGTCGAGCAACTCGTAACTTGACTCGAAAAGCTCGTGAGAAACTCGAAAATAATTTGTATATAAAATTTTAAAAGTTTTCTTTTAAAATTTAATATCTTTACTTTAGGGGATGTCATAAATAATATATCTCTACTTTGTATTCTTAAAAAAATCATAAATTTTCATTATTTATTTAGTTATAAATATATTTATTTTAAAATAATTAATTTTCTTAAAAAAAGATTTAAGAGAATATGATAAATTTATCTCTATTTTGTAATCTTAAAAAATCATAAATTTTTGGTGGCTTATAAACGGATATATATCACTAATGGCAAGTTAAAAGAGTTGAAATAATTTTAGTTGGTTTCTTTTTTCACTTTTTTGTGATATATTATTATCTAATTGGTACTTAAAATTTTTAATTTAAAAAAAAATCAATTTTAATAATAATTAATTTTCTTAAAAATCAGGTTAAAAGACTCGAGCCTGTCTCGAGTTCGAGCTCGAGTCGAGTTCGAGTTTTGTAATTTCGAGTTCGATTCGAGCTTTATTTTTCAAGCTCATGATCTTTCGAGCTCGAGTCGAGCTCGGATTCTAGTTTTCGAGTTCGAGTCAAGCTTAGCTGAACTCGAGCTCGACTCGCATCATTAGCACCCCTAGTGGTGAATACACAAGCAAGATTAATCATCTATTATAATTAGAAGCTAAACTTGCATTCAATCTATACACTCTTACTTTTAACAATAATAGTGTTAATCATCTATGTGTGAGTGTGTATTTTAAAAATAAAATCAAAAGAATTAACCTTGGACTTTTAATTTGGCTTACTCTCACTCAAGTAGTCTTCATACATGATTAACACTAATGTTATTTATTTGGCTTAAAAATCAGAAGGATTTAACTTAGTCTATGTGTGAGTGTGTGTATTTTTTTGTGTATTCAATCTATACACACTCACACTTAGTAGTCTTCAATTTTTCTTCTACCATAAAATCACAAAATTAGTTATTAATTTACTATTATAAGATATGGAAGCGTGCCTTTGCAAGTTTCAAGTATGCTTATTAAAAACTTGTTTAAATATCATTTTAAGTTACTAGCAATAATATCTTTATGTAACACTCACAAGCAATTCATTTTTAATTATTTCTAGATGACATTTTGTCAAAATTTAGCTTAACACAAAATATTATAAGTTTATCATCATTTTAAATTATCATCATTTGACTTATTAAATAACACTCATAACCAATTGACTACACATTCATATGGATGCACATACAAAATTAATAAATATTTAATTTTCAATTGTTAATGGATTTCACTTTTAGTTAATCATTTTAACTTTTGACTATAATCTAAATAGCTAAGTTAAATTTCTAATTTTAATGAGTTTTGTCACATTTATACAAATATTTTGTGGCTATAATTGGCATCATATACTTATAATTATCATGAAGGCTAACTTTTAGATAGTTTTTGATATTCGACTTCAACTAAACTTTAGTTAAATCACTTATAAGTTAGATCACTAATGATAATAGATATGCTAAGGATTTATTTTAAAAAATCAAACTATTAATATACAATAGGCCTAGTTAAATTTTGATTTTCTAGTTACTTGACTTTTTTAGGATATTATAGTTAAGTCTGCCAATAGTTGGGTATATCTAGTTTATTTGGTTATAATTTTGGATTCATTTGTTTTAATTTAAAAATAGTATTATATAATTATTATTTGGATTCTATATATTTTAATTTTTAGTTATTATAATTTTTTAGTTTTCATTTTTTGTTTTTTTTTTGCAGTTGAGAAGCATGATAGACCAGAATATCATTATCAAATAATTATTCACATTCAATTTTAAATAAAACTATGTATAGAAACAAAGGAAATTCTTATTTTAATAAAATTATTTGGGGGCAACCTCTATCAATTTGTGCATGAAGAAAAAATAATAATGACATAAAATTTTGGAGATAATTAAAACAGAAGCTATAAACATGATGTTTTTTTTCTTAAGTTACCGAAGTAGTAAACAATAAGCATACTTTTTTTACAGGACAATGATATGATAGAACTTAAATTTAAAAAATTATAGTACCTTGCTCTTCAACTCATCTTTTTATTCTTTTCATTGTCCTATTTTACTATTCAAATAGAGTGGCTTTTTTTTACTATTAAAAATTATAGTACCTCTATTTTAATATTTTACTATTAAAAAATTAAAGTAACTTGCTCTTCATCTTTTTATTATAAATCCATAATACCCTAAAAAATTAATCATTAAAAGAACAGAGTTTATAAATGGAAGAATATAATCTTGTAAAACTAAAGCTTAATATTAAAGAGACACATGACTAACACACCAATAATTAAGGACAAAGATATGCATAAATTAATAGTTAATTGAAGTAGCAGCCTAAGGACACACCATCTTAAGAACTAAAGAATGTCAAAAAAATAGCAGTGCAAAAGAAATTTATCCTAATAGTTTAGTTATTTACTTAAAGATTATTTACATACACATCAATTCATACCTAAACAATATGATGGTTGTTAGCTCACATTATATGTTATTTTTTATTTAATCTTTTATGAGCAAACATGACACATTAAAGTATTATTTAATCAAAGAAAATATTAAAAAAAAAAGCTATATTCTGGCAAGAGCAGCCCTTTCGGGCTGCTCTTGATAATTTCTAATTTTTTATATGTATAACAAATAAATTGTCACATTTTTTGTGTAGAGAAGTGTATTAGTGCACATGTTTCATTGTAAACAAAAAAAATGTAGATGTAAAGAAAACATAGACTGCACTAAATAAGAAACTTAACATGCACCACCCATCTACTACTTTGGATGTATATATTATATCCATATTTTTAAAAAAAGAGAATGATTTACTCTATTACTAATCAAATTAGCTATCATATTACTCATGTGAACATTATATAATGATGGAATAATTACTTATTATAAATGTATACACGAAATAAGTCTCCATGCATGGCCAGTGTGCTTTGAGAATGCATGGTATCTTGCTCTTCTTTGAAATTCAAATATTAAACAAGAAATCAAACTAACAAATCTCAATCAATTAATTCAAATATTATTTCCAATTGATACCCACTTTTTGCCAAAAATAATGAGCTACATGATATTTGCTAGGGATTTCAATTTGCTTCAAAAAATAAAATAATGATATATTTTAGGTTTACACGATTTACTAGACAATCAAATCAAGAACAACCAAATAAAACCATAAAAAATTAGTAATGATGAAAAAAACATCTATGACAAAAGGCAAAACATATTTCCTAAAGACTTTTCAATATCTATTTAAATATATGTATAAAAATTATAGCCATTTTTTCACCATCTTATTTCTCTTATCTTAACTTTCTTTTAATATTTATGTCATCTATGTTTTTATTGTTATGTATCATCCTTTTTTGCTTGCGTACAGCTTTCCATGCTTCACAATATATATATATATATATATTACATAAAGAATGTTTATGAACATCGAAACATATATATACATGCATACATAGATACAAATATATTAAAATTTCATTCATACACCCACATATACATACATATATATTTGTATTAATTCTCTTTCACCTTCATAACAAAAATATTTTTCAATATTTGTATTAAAAATGAATAAAAACTTTTTCTTTTTTGATTGATGAATATTTATATCATAGAAAACCAAGATATTAATCTTGGGATCATCATATTTACATAATTTATTATTTTCACCTTCAATCACAAAAAAAATGAACCAATATACTTATCAAGAAATTATTTCAAAATGTTATAGACATATCAAAATAAACTATAATAAATATTGGAACATTTAAGATTTATGCAAAGAAAATATAATTTTCTTAGAGCTAGTATTAGCTATTACACACATGATCATCAATCAAATAAACCTACTATGAACAATTTATTATTAGTAGAAAAAAATAACAGCTAGCTACAAGATCACAAAAAATAGCATACACATAGTTATCTTATTTGGCACAAAGAAACCCATCAATTCAATTTTATCTGTGACTCATACCATGAGCTTTAGACTTGGTTTTAGGTTGCATTAGGAAACTTCCTAATTAAATCCTTAGCTAATAGCCAACAAGCATTTTACACATCCAAATATACACACTGCTCGCCACAAACACTAACACCCATTTTGTGTTAACATCCAAAACCACAAAACTGTCTGAGTGGAAAAATACATGGATATCAAGCCTACATACCTAGTGCGTAACATCAACATCCACACAATGTGAATAGATTATATCACATATGCATGAGTTATGTATACGAATTAGTGTATATAAGCAATCTAAGCATACCATGGTGATTCATTATTTTGGTACTTGTAATGATTTACCATGAACATCTAGATTAATACTTTGTGCATGAGTAGGATCTTCATCCATATATATAATTGTGGTAACAATGCATGACTTTACACGATGTCATACAGACACAAATATCTACTATATAATTTCTATGGAAAATACAATAAACAGTAACTCAATTTTCTTACTAGAACTAGTAAGCCAAGTCTTATGAGAGAATTTACATAAGTTGGGCAAAAGATGAATTGGGAAAAAACAAACACCATAATAAAAACACACGCTCCTGCATTAAGATAATCGATGAATAGTAAGGGTAGAAAGCATATCTCAAATCAATAAGAATCTCACGGCTGAAGGAAATCTCTCTTACTCTAATATTAGGGTACAATGTATCCGTGTCGGAGAGAGAGGTGTAGGTGCTAGTTAGGGTTGTCTTGCTCTGGACAACAAGACGAGTGTTTTTGCAATTTTAAAATTCCCAAAATATTTTAGTTTTTCATTATCAAAACATTAATTAAACAATAAATATATAAAAAACATAAAGACTCATATTTTCTTTTTTAATTATCAAAATATTATCAACAAGTTCATGTGCGTGTAGATGTAAGTCATATTGCACGTAAATATAAAATGAGATATTTGTGTTTTTTTTTCATCGAACACAAAATATTTGTGTTTTGATACACTAAACTATTCATAATTAAAAAAATATATCAAATCCTAAAATAATTAAGTTTCATGCTCTAAAAATAATTAATTTGATTATATCTTTTGAAATTTAGAAAAAAAATAATTTAATTAATTTAGAAATCACTGTTGTAAACTAAGAAACTACGTTTCCAAATTCGAAAATCATAATTTTTTGAAACTCAAAAAGTAGTTTGAAAAATAACACTTACTAAAAATAACAGATAATTATCACACAACCCACAAATCCTAATCTGTATAAGGAAAACAAGAAAACTAGGACAGTCCACATGTTTAGTGTTCCAATCATAAAAGTAAGAAAATAAAAATTACCAAAACTACACCAGACTCAAACAAAAACCAAAATAATTTTTACCTTAACAAATTTATTAATAACAAAATTCCATTCAAGAATTTAAAACAAACATGAATAACCTCAACCAAGATGTTCAAGCGATTTTGATGGGACATTAATTGAAAAATGAGAAAATTGTTGATGCCACGTGTTGTTTGTTGAATTAGATCACATAGAAAATCAAAATTCATGATCATGGAAATTCAATTCAATATGCACTCCATAAAAATAATATGCATTCAAACAAAAAAAGAGGAACAAAACTTCAAAAAATAAATGTTTGGTCTTCCAACTAGAAAAAAAAACAAATAACTACAAATTTTGCAAATTTCATATACAATGCACATATGAAAAGATGATTGGTCTTCAAGCCACTCTCCTGAGATTTATAAAAACAAATAACCATTATATATATATATATAATGGTTATAAATTTTTATGAATTCATATTAATTTTTATGAATATAATATGAAATTATTTTAAAAGCATAAATTTTTATATTATTTGATATAATTTATAATTTATAAAATTCTAAAATTTACTTAAAGTGAGATGATCATTAAAAAAGTTATATTTATTATTTTAATAAAAACGGAATATAAAAAGTAAATATTAAATATCTGACTCAATTATTTAATTCTTATAAATTTCAGTAGAGGCAAAATAAAAAACATGAATTCAAATCAACTTAGCGTCAGTTTGGTAGTAATTTTCAAAAGTGTTTATATGGCCAAAATAATTTTAAGTGTTTTTAGGACAAAAAAAATATCATTAATACTATTTAAATAACACTTTTGAAACTCTAAAAAAACACTTGAAGTGTTCTTTTAATAACCACATAGAGATATTTTTTTATAAATCATCAAAAGTTTGTTGATGTAAATCTATGTATTTATCTTTAAATATAAATTTATTTTCTTTTAAATTTTATGAAAATATTAAGATTTTTTTTTATAATTCAAAATTTTCAAATCTTTTAATAATTATTTTTTAAAAGATTCCCATAATCATAAAAATATTTTTTTAACTTTAAATATTATAAATATTTACTTATTTATTCGGTAATTTAGATATTTTAGTAACTATTTTTTATTTAATCATACAATTAATAATTTTAGATTTATATTTGTAGAAATTTTTATATATGTTAAATTTATATTAAGATATCTTTAAAAATGTTAAAAATTTTAGAATTAATAATTTAATGTATTTTTTAATACAAATATTTAAATATCATAATTAAATATTTTAGAAAATTAGTTTGTATAATTTTTAAAAATTTTCTAATAATAAAATTAGTTATTTTTGTCTTTATTAATATAAATTTTTATTCATATTTTAATATTGTTTTAATTATTTATTTATAACATGTAATTTTTATAACTATACAAGGAGAAGGCATCTTTCAAGGATCCCTCATCCATAGACAATGACAAACCTGTTATATATAAAATTACATCTCAAATATTAAACCAAATAATATATAAAACAAAAAAAAAATCCAATATAGATTAATGATGAAAATTAATCCCAAGCTTGATAGCTAGTAAAAATACCTAAATGTGTATATTTTGTAAAAATTATAATTTAAGGACTAATCACTTGCCATTAATATATAATTGTAAAAAAAAAATTTCAAATAATGATTTAGCAAGGGATTTTTTTAAAGCTAATTAGCTAGGAAAAATCCATTTTTAAAGTCGTTGCAAAATTTGGTGTTGTGCCAAAATCTAAGAGAATATTAGCAATTGATATTTTTTTCATCGAAATTTTCATCTCTAATCCATCACAAATTTATAATTCAATCTAAAATCAACATCTCTTGTTATTCCCTAACTAATCCCTCGCAATTTAGATAGGGATTATTTTCCTAGCTAAATCTTCGTAGCTAAACATATAATTTCTGGTAGTGCTTGGACTATCATTACTAAGAATTATTCTTTTTTAGTTGTCTTTGTTATTTTACCACCAAGATCATAATTGTTCCATTAATAAATCATCCATATATATATACCTTTTAAGAAATATATTGATTATCCTCGATAACTACTTTATTTAATATCATGATAATTTATACATATGTCTTCTATTGATTTTATCTATGGAAATCATACAAGAGAGAGTAACTCATAAAATTATGACAACCTTACAAAACACCTTCACTTACATGTATCATGTGACTTACTAGTTATCATCTACCACATCCAATATACTACACACACATAATGGCGAAACACATAGGTTAGACATTATAAAAATAAAGAAAAAAATTAATAAAAAGTTTTTTTAGAAAAATGGCAAAATGATAATTTTGTCATAAAAAAAATCTAAAATTTTCTAGATTTTAGGTAATAAAATAGAACCATTGAATTCTTCTCGTGAAATATAACATATGTGATAAATATCATTGAATTTTGAGATAATCATAATTTCATATATATTGAGACAAAAATGAATGAATAAGGCTATGACAAGTGACAAGGAGTTATTAGACCTATTGAATATAGGCTAGCCACATTGTGGAATGCAATAGTAGCTAGGTGTCACGTGATGGAAGATGGAATAGTGACTTATGTCATCAAAATTGATTTTTTATTAAAAAAAATCATGAAAATAAAAAAAAAGGTAAAAAAAAAGAAAATGGGAAATTGAGAATGAGAAAGCACAATTTGAGAAAAAAAATTGAAGTGCTTGGTGTATTCTTTTCCAATTTAGTAGGGTCTTTAGAGATAATAGTAGAATATTCTAAGATTTAAAATTGATCCAAGCAACAAAAGCTTCATGTAGGTACTAAAATCATGGAGTTTCTTTGATTCATGCATGTTCCAATAGGTAGGAGTTTTCTCCTACTTGAATTTCTTTCCACCCAAGGGCCATAAATAGCCATGAATGTAGTATAGTATGGGACTATTTTTGGACCAAATTACATACTATTTTTGGTTGAAAATTTCAGCCATCAAAGATTGATTTCTTACTATGTTTGGCTAAATAAAAAATTTGAGATCAAGTCCAAAATATTTGTGAGGCTATGTAAAGCCAAATTTGTAAAAAGTTGTGTGTTTCTTTTGTCTTTTAGTGCTAATATAAAATATATATGAATAACATATTTCATTGTGATTTATGTTCATGTATCTATAATTATGTATGTGATATGGTTTAATCATAAAATAACATACTTACATTTCATAGGCACAAGGACATCACAAATATATAGGTGTGCACATGGTTGTCACTCAATAATGTGGTTGGTATTAATTATACGGGCTCAAAATAAGACAATATCTACATTGAGATACATAGTATACTCAGACAATAAGTACTATTTGGATAATATAAAATACTCAAAGAATGACCAATATAAGTAATAGATGACACACTTGGCTTATGCATATTTAAGAGAGTTAGTGAGACTTAGGATATAGACATGAAAATATTTCATCTAAATGTATATTCATGTAGACATTATATTTGAATGTGTGCTGATGTGTGTGCATACTTTTTTACATGCACTTTGGTGGGGAGTAGCCCTATAAAAGTTTATTTATGTTGAGCTTTGCTCACTCGGTTGAGGGACTCCCCCCCCCTCCCCCGTAAAAAAAAATATTGGCTGCAAACCATGGACTTGTGGAGAATTATTTCTGAAGAGAGACTTTTTCTTTGATTCTATATGTTTACAAGCAATACAATGATTTATTTATAGGTTGTAGTCTGCCCTTCTAAAACTAAAAATTAAAAACTATTATCACTCGTGAGAGTAACTGCTGACTCTTGACATTTCATCTTCCGCACTAAAGACAGACAGTTAATGTTTATTCAACAAAACTCCCTCATTAACTTAAATGCTTCTGCTATCTTTCATGTCGAGCAATCTTTTATAGTTTTCGAGTAGTATCGTAGGTAGCGGTTTCATGAAGATATTCGCGACTTGGTCCCGACTTGCCATGTATACTAATTCTATATTTCCTTCCTTCACTTGATCTCGGATGAAGTGAAAGCGAATGCCAATATGCTTCCTTCTCTCATGATTTACCGGGTTCTTGCTCAACTCAATTGCTAATTTGTTGTCAACTCGTATCTTAGTTGCACCGAGTTGTTGTTGCTCCATCTTGCCCAACAAATTTCTGAGTCATATCGCATGACATATACACAAAGATGCTGCCACATATTCAGCTTCACATGTCGAGAGTGTCATGATTAGTTGATTCTTTGAAAGCTAGGTAAATGTCGTGTTGCCCATAAAAAATACATAACCTGACGTGCTTTTCTGATCGTCCAAGTCTCTGCACAAATCATTGTCGGAGTACCCAACCAATTTGTAATCTACCACATTTGTAAAGAATAACTCGAGTGACACTGTTTCTTTGATGTATCGTAGGATTTGCTTCAATGCCTTCCAATGTGAATAAACTAGCTTCCCCATGAACCGACTTACAAAGTCGACACTTAATGCAAGGTTCGGCCTTGTGCATGTGAGATAGCGAAGGGTTCCCACTAAACTCCAGTATTTGCTTGCGTTGACTCATTCTTCTTTAACAAACTTAGAGAGTTTTGCACCCAGTTCTATTGGCATTGAAACCGGATTGCAAGACTCCATCTTGTACTTCTTTAAAATCTTCTTTGTATATGCCTTTTGGGATACAAGCTACCCGTCTTTCCTTGTTTTATCTCCAGACCAAGAAAAAACTTCATCAAGCCCAAATTTGTCATTTCAAATTCCCATGTCATTGTACACTTGAACTTTTGTATCATTTCATTATTATTCACCATAAAAATGAGATCATCAACATAAAGAGCAACAAATAATACACCACCTTCACTCTTCTTCACAAAAGGCATGTTTGTAGGAACATTGCTCGAACCTACTCTCTTTGAAGTATGTATCGATACGAGTATTCCAAGCCTGTGATGCTTACTTCAACCTGTAAAGTGCCTTCTTTAATTTCATCATATTCTTTTCTTCTCTGATTTTCATGTATCCAAGTGGTTATTTAATATAAACTTCTTCAAATACACCATTCAGGAATGCCGACTTGACATCCATTTGTAATATCTACTATTTGAATTGAGCCACTTGTGAAATGAGAAATCTGATTGTCTCCATTCTTGCAATAGGAGCAAACACTTTTTCATAGTCGATTAATGCCTTTTGCTTATACCCCTTTGCAACAAGTTTCGTCTTATAACGTTCTATCTTCCCTTGAGCATTCATCTTTCTCTTAAATACCCACTCAACATCAATTGGATGCGTTCCTTTCTGCAATTCTGCTAACTCCTATGTGTTGTTGTGATCTATTACTTTAATCTCCTTACCCATGGTAGTTTGCCACTTCTTGTCTCGCACTGCATGTTCAAAACTTATATTCTCAGAATACACCAAAAGACATACAAGATGTACCTCATTTTTCGAATCATACTATTGTATATGTAATTTGTTTTTACTTAATAATCTGTTTTAATATTTTCATTTAAGTGCAGGAAAGGAAATATTAAAAGCTCGAGGATGCAACAGTAACACAATAACGGAGGTCCCGCTGACCGGTCAGGGGGCCAAAATTTTTAGAGCAGAGCCTGGCCCGTTCCATGATCCGACCCACTTCGGTTAAATGAACCGGATGTTTATTTTTTCATATAAAAAGATTTGTATTTTATTTTTCGGGCGGTTGTTTTTTGACCCGGTTGAACTGTTCATCATCCCTCTCCTCTCTCTGTGCGATTTCACGACTGCTGCGTACTGCATACTGTAAGACATTCTATTTTGGATTTAATCTGTAACACATAAGAATTTTCTGGTGGAGGTAGCTAGTCGTACTGAGCGACTAGCGAACCACGTTATTTCCTGTGTTGATTTCTCATTTTTGATTCTGTCGTGGATGCTGTTGGATTGGGATATATATATTTCTTGTTTCTATGTTTCTATTATATTCTGTTTCTTAATCTCACTACATGTGGAAGTGCAATTACCCAACACATACAAATCTTGTAAAGTTCGCATTTTGGGTTGTCACTGTTCATCTTCATCATCGATAGTTTCAGAATTTTCCGGTATGGTTGTTGGTATAGCAGTTGATGATTCTCCAACTTTGATGATACCCTTTGTTGCTTTATTCCAATCCCATTCATTTGCTTCATGAACTCATACATCACGGCTCACTAGAATCTTCTTGCTTATCGGGTCAAATAGCTTATATCCTTTTTGTTCTCATCATACCCATAAAAATATATTTTTGCCTTTGTCTTTGAGCTTTATTCTTTACTGATCTAGCACGTGTGCGTAGGCCAAACTACCAAATACTTTGAGATGTGAAACTATCAGTTTTTTTTCCGCTCCATGTCTCGTGGTGTTTGATCATCCAACTTCGGATGTGGACATTGATTTTGAACATAGATGGAGCATTGCATGGCTTCCGCCTAAAATTCCTCCGACATTTTCTTTCCTTTGAGCATTGACCGAACTATGTCGAAAATGGTCCGGTTCTTCGTCTCGGCCACACCATTTTGCTGTGGAAGTACGGTGCGGTTAGAAATCATCTTATGCCTTGCTCCTCACAATACTCCATAAAAATTGTCGAAGTGAGCACCACATCTATCGGATTGTATAGATTTGATGTGTCTACCGGTAGCCTTTTCCACCAGCACTTTAAATTTTTTGAACAGCTCGAATGCCTCGGATTTTTCTTTCAGAAAATAAACCCAAGTTTTCATGAGATATCATCAATAAAGGAAATGAAATATCTTTTGCCGCTGAAAGATTCAGGGGTGATTGGTCCACATATGTTGGAATGAATCAACTCAAGATGTTGCTTAGCCCGATATTCTGCCTTCTTTTGAAATAATATTTCGCAAGCTTTTCGAGCACACATTCTTCACAAAATTTTCTCTCGTATTCCATGTCTAGTAGTCTGTGCACCATATTCTTCTTTGCCAACTTGTTTAGGCCTTCTTGATGTAGGTGACCAAAACGGAGATGTCACGGTGACGCATTGTCTTCTACGTTGACTTGCAAAAATTTTTCTCATACACTTCTCAAATTCAATTTGTACATCCGATTTCTTCCCATTTCACCTTGAGCGACTAAACGCCCTTGCTTGTCTTTCAATAATAATATCTGGTCCTTCATAAAAACCGAATAACCTTTCTCCATGAGGTGCTCCAAACATAAAATGTTGCTCTTGAGATCTAGTACGTAATACACATCTTGGATTGACCCAACGAAATCATTATTTTGTACATAATAAATAGTACCTTGGCCTTTAACCACAACCTTTGAGCCATCTCCAAATGATACAAATACAGCTTCAACCTTTCGTATCTCTTTGAAATAATGCTCGTGCCCACACATATGGTTGCTTGCAGCCATGTCGAGGTACTACACCATGTCGTTGTCGGTGTTGACTTTGTTATATGCCATTAAGAGAAAACCTTCTTCACCTCATCTTCCGTGGCTAGAATGGTTGTCTTTTCTATCTTTTTCTCGACTCGATATTTTTTTGTAAAATACCTCACCTTTACATAATTGTAACACTTATCGGAATTGCAATCCTTCACATAGTAACCATATTTTTTACACTTGTAGCACTTGATGTTGGAATAATTTGACCGACCGCCTCTTCCACGACCGCGTCCTCTTCCATGACAATTCTGTTGGTTTGATTGTCACTTCTCCTCATGATACCCTTCTTGACCACAGCTTTTCTTACCGTGATTATTTCCTCAACCACCACAGCCACGCCATTTACCTCGAAAGTTTTGAGGATAGAATATCTTTTCGTCATTGATCGATACTTTGGTTTGAAGTGCATGCTCAAGTGTCTCCTCCTACTTCTTCTTATGATATTCATGTGCCATTAGGGAACCGAAAAGCTTGTCGACCATGAATGTTGCTAGATCATTTGACTCTTCTATGGCACATACCACATTCTCGAAATTGTCGGTTAACGACCACAGAATCTTCTCCATGACCCGTGCATCAGACAACTTTTATCTGTCTCGGTTGAGTTGATTCACCATGGTTTGAACATGCGTGATGTAATCGGACACACCTTCCGACTCCTTCATCTTCATGCCTTCCAACTCGTTGTGAAGAGTTTGAAGGCGAACTTGTTTAACTCGGTCAGCTCATTAGTGCGCAGTCTCCAAGATGTCTCACGCTTCTTTTGAAATTTTCACACTCGCAATCTTCTCAAAGCCCAACTCATCAACAACTCAGAACAGCATGTACAATGCCATCTTATCTTTTGATCACATTTCTTTCAACGTATTATTTTGAGCCACCGTATATCATAAGGTAGATTTTAATTCTTCGAAACCTTCTTGAACCACCTCCCAACAATCCACAGAACCAAGAAGAGCTTTCATTTGGGTACTCCAATTCTCATAGTTTACCTTCATTAATCAAGGTAGCAGCACATTATTGATTATACTTCTCATAGCCTCTGATACTAATTTGTAAAAAAAATTACTGGCTGCAAACTATGGACTTGCGGAGAATTATTTATGAAGAGAGGCTTTTTAAACCATTATCACCCGTAAGAGTAATTGCTGACTCTTCATATTTCATCTTCCGTACTAAAGACAAACATTTAATGTTTATTCAACACCCCCCCCCCCCCCTTTTCAGGTACTAGTCTGATGTAGGTGACAGACCCAAATACAAAACTACACATGTGAAGAAAGGTTGATTGTGGCTTGATTTCAATTATATTCATATTTACTGAGCAGACTTAAAGCACGTCTAATTTTTTGTGTAAAATACTATATTATATGGACATTTTCATTGTGTGATTTAAGAATGGGACCCCCTAGGGTTGGGGTGTCACATACATTCTGCATAACTTATATATCATTTGAATATTAGTTATCCAAGAATATGAATAATAAAATTGTCATAAATCCATTTATGCTTTCAATTTCATGAGCACCATGCTCACATTAATAAAAGTTACATAAAGTTAGGATTTCTAGACATAGGTTTATCTCACTAGATAAGAGTAGAATGGTTGTCACTTCCTTCAAGTCAAATCTCATGAGTATGTCCCAAAACTTACTTATCATCATTCGCATGACTAACATATATAAATTTATGTTGAAGTAGACTACTACTAAATCTATGTTCTAAATAATATTTATATCTATTAAAAATTAAATCATAATATTATCACAAATAAAAATTATATAACCATAATCATCATACCCAAATATAATAAATCAATCCTAGATCCCTATTTAGCTTGACATTGAAAAAATATTCATGTGAGATATTTACTGGTTAATCTCATCAAATCAAGAGTTCCCAATGATAGTTGGTATGAGAATCTCAAATCTTATTCCCAATCATTGATTTGCTTGTGGTTACCTTGAATATGATGGTAAGTAGGGGTGATAATTCATGTCACATAGGGTTTTGTTTGTGACATGGTTTGATCATATAATGATATATTAATTGTGCAAGCTCGAAATGGAACAATATTCAAACTAAGTTATGCTGTATTTTTCGGAGAATGTCCAATATTATTTTTCGAAGAATATCTATATTTTTCAAATAATGTCCAATATTTATGGGAGAATGTTTAATATTTCTTGGAGAATATACAATATTTTTTTAGAGAATGTTCAATATATATATGTCATACTTGGATTAGGGATCTGTGGTGGAGTCGGTGAGACTTGGGATACAGGCATAAAAACATATCATCTATATTTATATTCATGTAAACTTTGTACTTGAATGTGTGTTAATATGTTTGCATGATTTTATTTTTTTTACGTGCACTTAGGTGAGGAGTAGCCCTGTATGAGTTTATATCTACTAAACTTTGTTCACTCCATTTTGGGACACCCTTTTAGGTATAGGTCCATTGCAGATGATAAAATCGCATGCAGAACTACACATGTAATAAAAGCCAGTTATGGCATGAGTTATATTATATGTTTTTATATTTTGCTGAGTAGACATAAAATATATATAATTTTTTTTAAAAAAATATGTGTAAGACAACATTTTGTGAAAAAATATTATTTTATTACATATTTTTTTTGTGATAAATGGACGAAACCCCCTGGGGATTCGGAGTATCACACATATAGCCATGTTTTCTTAAATTTTTTCTTTTTTTCATTATTTTATTATTATTTTAATAAAAATCAATTTTTTAAAATGAGTCACCATTTCTAGGTGACAACTAATTGTTCATGCATGCAGCCATCTGGCAAACTTGTATTATGGAGGTCCAATAATTTTTTGCTACTTATCACACATTCACACTTTCATTCATTTATTCTTACCTCAAAATATGTTACATTTATACTATCTTAGAATTTGATGAAATTCATCATAGTAGCTATATTACATGAAAAAAAATTCGATGGCGAAGTCTGTTTTGTCATCCCAAATTTTTTATACAATAAAATTATAATTTGCTCATTTTTTCCAGAAAAATCATATTATTTATTATTTTTTTTAGGTTTTACATAATGTGTCATGACACATACCTAATTTTTTATCTATATATTTGTTGATTTTATTGGTTAAGATAATACAATAATAAATATTACACACCAAGGTACCTCTTCACATGTTGAGTTTAAAAGGATTGTGATAATATTTAATTACTCACAAAGTAAATCCAATTTTATTTATTCTATCAAAAATTATTGGTATTTTGGAGTGTGATTTAAAAAACAAGTCATCAAGCATATATATTTTGTAGACAAAAATTAGACTATTTTATGGTCGATTTTTATAAGTTAAAAATTTAATATTTGGTCTTTATCAACATAGTTTGTGTAGATTGTGGCATTAATATTTTGGTGATTATTTTTACAAGCACACAGATGTATATTTTTGAATGGAGGTTTAAAAGGCATATGCGCACAATACGAGCTCACTAGATCTCGAATAGAGTGTATGAACAATGTTGATAGAAAATACAAAAAATATTAAAGCACAAAGATGTTTAGGGAATTCATTTACAATTGTGTTAATCAAACACCATTAACTTAAAAATAACAAAAAACAAACCAATTAGCCACAACTATCATGGTTGAAATGAGCATTTTCTTTGAACTCCTAAAATTTAAAAAATCTTGTATTTTAGCATATAACCGAGACCACACGTGAACTCCTTAGAATTTTATCAACTTATTTTCGGCAACACCAAATTATGGGAAGAGGACAATTCATTTTTATAAGAAAACATGACGGAGATTAATTTTCTATCTTATAGTTGTTAGAACAAAGTTGTTGCATACAAAAATACCTTCATTTCTCAATATATTTACATTATAGAGAGGTTATATCTATTGAGATGATAATGAAAATGGACAATACCATTATGAAACACAACAAAAAACTCAAAAAAAAAAACTTAACCCATTTATATTAGTAGATTTAGGCTATGCAAGTTTGAGATGTGTTCTATTTTTTAAAAAATAAAACTAGTTTTGGTTATTGAACCAACGCTTGAATGAGCTGAGCCTTCAAATGATGCAGACTCAACAAAACTTGATGTAAAAAACTACCAAACCAAACCCACTTTATGCTTATAAGGCATAAGCTTGCATGAATCATTCTGATTGGTTTGCACCTTTTCAAGATGCAGTACCATAAATTCTAACACATCATGAATCTAATAAGTAATAATTTCAATATGCTTTGATTTTAAAAGAAAAATAGAGTTCTTCAAAAGTTGGATGACACACTGATTTTCACCATATACAATACACTTAACATGATTCATGCCTAGTTCTTGTTAAAAAAATTTATCTACAATATTTTTTTACACCATTCAATGGTGATAATATATTCTTTTTTAGTGGCGGTTAAAACTACATGTTTTTGGAGATTGGACTACTCTGAAACAACTCCCCCTACTGAGGAAATCAAATATCCTAATGTGTATTTCCTAATATCATTGTTACAAGATAAATATGTTTTTGAATATCTTACTAGAATGGGCTCTCCACTGCTAGAGCATAAACACATTCAAAAATATTATCGACATTTAATATGCAATAGAATGAAAATAATGGAGTTATTAGAAAAGCATTCCATGAACACACAATGATCTCTGACAGTTTTATTGTATCCATTATCTATCTTGGAGTCAAACCTTTTGACCAAAGTCTCAAAACTTTCTTTATACCATACAAGATTTCTTCATGCTTGCAAATGAGAGTTTCCTTATCACTACCTTCAAATCCCTCAAGCTTATGCATGCAAATGAGGTTTTCCTTATCACTACCTTCAAATCCCTCGAGATTTTACATCAAGGTATTTCAATTCTATGTTTAGGTTGACAACCAAACTAAGAACAATTATGATAGATGACATCCTAACAATTAGAGAAAAAAATCTTATCAAAATCAATTCCTTTCTTTTGAATAAATTCTATCACAACCAAATCTACTTTATTTTTTTTTTTTTGAGTATTATTATTTTGCATTTTCAACTTACACACACATTTATTCTTAAGTTCCATGTTGCCTTTAGGCAACTCTATTTCTATGAAATATAACCTCATGATAGCCCTCTAGTTCTCTCCATTCATAGAACATTACATATTTATCAAGATGATATCTATAAGAGAGATGATTATATCATGTTGATCTTAGTAACATCTCAACTAGGGGAGGAGTTTGCTCTATTTGATCAAATGGTTTATCAACTATGAAATCATTGACAAATATATCAAAGGTCATCTTGTCTATCTCTCATACCATCATCATGGATAATTAGAGGAACAATATAGTCTAAGATAATTGGAGTGTCAATTTGGGACATAAGTTCTTCTATCTTATCACTCTCCTCATATATGTAACCCTCAAGAAAACTCATATCTATACTTCAATTTATTGTATCCCTAAAAATATTTTGTCTGACATTACCATCAAGTTTGGATCTTTCATTCTTAGGAACATATACATGTGTCCTGCATCCAAAAATACTTAGATGATCATATGCAAATTCTTTGTCCAATGCATATTCTTTCATGGATGTCACCTTTTGGAGGCATAAATAGAGAAATATTGATTAGGGCTATGATCATCCTCATAGCCTTCCCTCAAAAAGAATATGTAGCTTTGAGTTTTAAAGCAAATATCTAGCCCTTTCCTCCATCATCTTTTTCATCTTTTTGTCACACCATATTGCTAGGGAGTCTTTGGAATCATTTTCTGTAATCCAATATCATGTATCCTATAGTAATTCTCAAAGTGACCTTGATACTCATCACCATTATATGCTTTCGTAGCTTTTAATTTTTTTCATGTTTATTTTTTAACTTTAACCTTAAAAACATCAATATCTTGGTCTTAAGATTTCAAAGTAAATACTCATGTATTTCTTGAATGATCAACAATAAAGTACTTGAAATAAAACACACATCCAATTATTCTAGTTTGCATAGTTCAAATATTAGTATGATCAAATATTAATATGGAATGGGAATTTTTGTGTTTTGCCAACTATGTAATGCTCACATGCTTTAATAGATAATCCTTGCATATTCAATCAAAAATTTTCAAGGGTTTGAAGTCACTTCTCATACATGTGGATGAGCCTCATATGTTAAATATCAATATCTATATTTTTATAAACAAAAAAAATCTCTTATTTATATCTTTTGGCATCTATAACATAAAGCATATTCACTTTCTTTCCAATCACCACTACAAATTATCTTTTGGTGAATTTTCACTTGCTATCACCAAAAAATTAATGAACTTCTCATCATCTAGATGTTCTGGTAGATATTGATTGAGATGGACATTAGAAATATGCCTAACCATGAGTATCAATTTTTATCTAATATCTATTACCAAGTAGGTGTCTTTAATGCATTTGTTCTTGTATGCATCACTATTTCCTATATTTACATTTCTAAAATTATCCTTTTAATAAAAAGTGAGAAGAAATCAAGATGTGAAGTGCATGAAATGAGGCTCCATAATCAATGGCTCAATTATTTTTCTAAAATGCAAGACTAACACAACCATTATGATACATCATCCTAATATCATCTCCAGTGGTTATGGTGTTAGTCTCATAATTTTACTTTTTCCTCCACTTAGCTTCTCTTCAAAATTTAAAATTTCTTTCTCAAATGACTATCTTATTACAATGATAACACACGACATCTTTCATGGACTTGATCTCCCTCTAGAGCTTGAAAGATTTACACTATGACTTCTATTATGTCTATTATGTTTTTCATGTTTTTCATGTTTATCATGCTTTTGATGACACTCCTTTTTCTTCATAAAAAAAAATCATGAGTGGATTCACTTGTCCTACTTCTCCTTGCTTCCTCATTCAAAAGAATATTTTAACTACATCCATAGAGTGAATTCCACTCAAGACAGAATTATTAACTACAATTTAAGTCTCCTAATTTTTTGGGAGGTAACTAAAAAATAAGGAGACTTATAACTTATCTTTAATACCCTTTTTCATGGCTGCTAGTTTCTTTACTATTCCTTGTGAGAAATTGATGCAACCCATCATATTACTCTCATCCTTATACTTAAGGTGATGAATTTAATTAATATGGTTTTGTTTCTTGATATTTTCTTTGTAATTAAGTTTCTCAATTTCAACCCAATGATATCAGCCTTATGTTCAATTGAAATGCCTTTGTGAAGTTCTATATTATTCATCACCTTATGTAGGTAAAGACTTTCTATATTACACATCATAGTCCTTTTCTTCTAGTCTTGAGATTTTTTTATTTTAGTCTTATATTTTTATAAAAGTCTTAAAACACAATAAGTCCTCTATCATTCATTTCCATGTAGGATAATTAGTGAAATAAACTTTTAGCATACCATAAGATTCATTGATATTGAACATGATTAAAATGATAAAAACTTATAGAATGAAGCTTTCCAAATAAGAATGCACATAACAAAAAGCTTTATCATACAATTAGAAATTCATCAATATTAAACATGATAGAAATGATAAAAACTTGCATAATGAAACTTACCACACATGAACGTGCATAACAAAAAGCTTGAATGTAAAAAGAAAAACTATCTAATATATACAGTGTTTCAAGGGCTATTAGAATGATCACAATAAACAAGTCAATAAACTATCTGATGAAATCATTGTAGGCTAAAGCCACTCGCCTTATTTTTGAATTTACAAAATCAAAGCTTTCCTTTCAATTGGAATCATTTTTTTTCACAGGGAAAAGAGAAATAAACAAGTCAATAGGTATGGTAGATAACCAATTGATCATATCAATTAGTCATATGCCTTCCTTTAAAAATAATAATAATAACTTTTATATAAATTATAAAAATTCTTAGAAGAATAATGATTTTTAGAAATGGTATACAAAATTTAAAAATTAAAAAAATAATCCCCATCATTTTGAAAAAGTTATTAATTTTTATAAGGATATAAGATTGTTGAGTATGTCTATGTTTGGGCTGACTGGGTTTGTTTATTTAATTTTACTTTGATTTTGTGTTATTTAATTTAATAAGACCCATGGGGTACTCTCATTAATTTAGTAGATAATTATCACAAGATAATAAAATGGTAATGTTTTTTATATAGAAATTATTTTTGAAAAAAAAATGAAGGGGTAGAATCATGTGTGATACGTGTTTTCAGAATGTCATGCATATTATAACTTTTATCTGAAAATTAAACAAATTATTTTTGCTTGTGTTCATGGTGTGTGTGATCAGGCTTTGGGATGTCAAAAGAAAAACAAGAAGGAAACTCATTTTCTTTAGGTAGTTTTTTCTTGGTAACTATTTATCTTTGATAACAATTATTACAGAAGTATAAACAAACTTTTATAACAATTATTATAGAAACTTAAGCAAATTTCTATAATATTTTTGGAGAGGGAAGTAGTTTTCTTCTATTCTTCTTTTGTTAATGAGCGATTGTAAAGGAATAGTTGGTGTTTGTGCGGTGTTTGTATGGGGATTGTGTGATGTTCATGAGGGGGATATTATTTGTGTTGTGTTCATGTTGTGCTCATGATGTACTAGTGGATACTTGAAATTCTTCAAAATAACACAATATGACCAAATCAAAGAAAATAAACTTTGCAGTTCAAGGTGTTTCAATTATATTTATTTTTATTCTTGAAATTGTATTATATGGACTTTGAACATTTTTAATTGTATGATTTAATTACTTGAATATTCTATCATTTTTAGGAGAGAAAAAGTTAGTTGTATGTGCTTATATATTTTACTAGTATGGGTAGAATATACCAGTGTGCATGTTTATAGTAAAGTTTAGGGTTTAATATATATATATTATTGTATTTCAAACAACATATCTGTGAAATCTGAAATGTTATCTAGAATCTGTTGCATATTTTGGTAAACTTTCAAATGATTAAAATTTAAAAATTTTAAATATGGACTTTGAATATTAATTTTAATTGTGATTTAATTGCTTGAATATTCTATCATTCCTATGGATAGAATATTTGGTTGTGTACCTATGTATTTTGCTGATTTGGGTAGAATATATTAGTGTGCATGCTTATAGTGAATTTTTGAGTTATGTATAGATATATATATATATATATATATATTAATGTATTTAAAGAAAAAAATCTATGAAATCTGAAATATTGTTTAGAATCAATTATGTGTTTTGTTAAACTTTTGAATCGTTAAAATTAAAAGATTTTAAATATGTCAAATTGATTAGCTTTGTTGGATTGATAATTTATTTCAAAATTGTACTTGGTTTTTGAGATTCATCTCTATCGGATCGATGGACCACAACAAGTGGTATTATAGCATTAATTATTTTGGTGTTTATATTTTCCAAGTAACTAGATTACTTTCTTAGTTTCTTTGAGATTGACAAAGAAATTAATTTACTTGATATGTTTAGGTTGGTATTATTCAACTATTCAACATAGAAAATGAAGATGTTGAATCTTTTAAGGATGAAGAACCTACTTGAAACAACTAAAGGTGATTCGAAACCAAAAAGTATATAGATGATAGAAACTAGAAAAATATTACTATGAGTTATCTGCCACAATATGACTATGGGTTTGACAGATAACTTTTCATCACATCTATGTTATCATAAAAGTATATGAGGTGTGGAAAATGTTGGAATTGACATATGAGAAAAATATATTCAAGAATAAGATTTCATTAAACTGGAGCTTGATTAAAATGGAATATTATGATGGATCTGATATGGTTGATCACATGAGTATTTTACAAGCCTTGGTTTACCGTTTACCAACTAAGACAAATGAAAATAATGTTGAATTATGAGGTGTAGACATCTCTGCTTCTCAACTTGCTTTCTGAGAGTTGGAAGATATTAATAATCTATTTGAGCACCTTGGCTCCATCTCACAACCAAGTAAGCAAGGTTGTGAGATGGAGGGAAAAGAAATTTTTCCATATATCCTTGTTTCTGAAGAAAATAAGATGAGAAGTATAATGAGTTGAAAAACTATACTAGGAGAGGGAATTGAGAGTTTTTTCGAAGGAAAGTTCATAGTCATACTCATAGTGAAGTATCACTACTATAACAAAGTAGGACACTTCAAGAGGGAATGTCCTTAGTAGATTAAACTTCAAAAAGAGCATAGAAAGAGAGATAGAGCCTAAAGGGTGTATGACACTTTTGTCATAGAATGTGACATTGTTTTTTTAAGTAATGTTGAATTATATGATAGCAATAAAGAAAGTGGTTGGATGGTGAATTTTGTTGTTACCTTGCATGTCACATTAATAAACTGGTCACATAAAGGGGCATGCCTATCAATGTACCAAAAAATATGATAAATTAAATTTGACACAAACTAAACTTAGTGGTAGAGTCTTTCAAGCTAGATTTAGTTCATTTTTGTTGACCTCCTTCATATACCATAATGATTTAGTGAAAAAATACATGACTAAATTGATTATAAGAGTCTTCGAATAAATTCTTAGAGGATCCTAGGATAGTTAATATTATCCAGACCTACTTCTAGCTTGCTTATCATATAATTCTTATCTTCATAAATAAGAATGACATCATAAAATATTATAAGTTAGAAAAATAATTAAAAATTAATAAATTTAGGAAATTTAGTAGAGACATGTATGTGACGTCTGATATATAGATTAGTCACAATAATGCTTACTTTTTATGCCGCATCACTCACTATGTAGACTCTAAATAGAAATGTAATAAACAAAATTTAAGATTTTTTGAAATTTTTTTTTCTCGTGATGGTCCTACCAAATATGAGGGTATGATATAGATCATTAGTGAATATAAAATTTAGATTAAAATATTTAGTATCACTTTCAATAATAATTCTAATGATGTAGCTATTAATATTTTATTAAAACTATTTGAGAATGATTTTTAAGTGAGTTATTTCATATTAGGTGCATATGTCATGTAATTAATCTCATAATATATAAGAATGAATGAAAATTATTTTTTCCACATAAAAAAAAAGAGATTCACTAAAATACCTTAGGGCACCTAGCAAATAACATGAGTTTAGTAGCCTATGTTTGTCTACAGGCTAAAAAAGAATATATTCCAAACATTTGTCAGACACCATTGAAAGTATATCTATTTTATGTTGGAGTCATGTATTGGCTATCAACATGTGATATCTGACTACAACAATAGTAAGAATGATAAACTTATTATTGAAAATTTAGATTGAGATACATGAATTTTTTTATGAAAATCCTAAAAATTTATGAGAGAAAAAGAATTCTCTCATATCTTATGAAAATCATAAGAGAAATGAAAAATATGTGTATATGAGATATAAAAAGATTTCTTATGACTTAGACTTTTAAAATTTAAACCAAGGATACATTTCAGTCTACCAAATATAACAAATAGAAAGATTGTTGGGGGGTCGCCTAGGTTTAGGCATATCGGGTTTGTCTATTTTGGTTTGGATTTAATTTTACTTTGATTTTGTGTTAATTAATTTAATGAGACCTATGGAAGTATTTAAATTAATTAATTGTGGGTATTTATCACAAAATAATAAAATGGTAATATTTTTTTTATATAAAAACTATTTTTGAAAAGAAAATGAATGAGCATAATCATGCATGATACGTGTTTTCAGAAAGTCGCGGATATTGTGACTTTGAAAAATTACACAAAACTTTTTGTCTTGTGCACGTTGTGCTTGTGTTCAAGATTTGAGATTTCTAAAGAAAATGAGAAGGAACCTCATGTTGTTTACTTGGCTTTTTTTCTGTGACTATTTATTTTTAGTAGCAATTATTACATAAGCTTAAACAAGCTCTTGTAATAATTTTGGAGAAGAAAGAAGTGATTTTCTTCTCATAATTTTTTTGTTAGTAAGGGCTCATGGAAATGGGCCGGTGTTCATGTGATCATGCGGAGTTCAAGTGGTATTTGTGCAATGTTTGTGAGGAGGATTATTCATATTGTCTTTGTTGTGTTCTTGTGCTATGCATGTGTTTGCTTGAAAATCTTCTAAATAGTGTCAGATCCAAGCTATTAAAATTCAAAATATAAAGTGTTTCAATAACATTTTTTTTTAAATTGTTGAAATTGTGTTATATGGACTTTGAACGTTTTTAATTATGGAATTTAATTGATTGAATATTTTACCATTTTTTAGGGCAGAATATTTGATTGTGTTCTTATATATTTTGCTGGTTTGGGCAAAATATATTAGTATCTGTGTTTGTAATGAATTTTGACATTAAATCTGTGAGACTCAGAATATTGGTTAGAATCTACTGTGTATTTTAGTAAATTTTCAAACAGTTAAAATTAAAAGATTTTAAATATATTCCATATTGATTCACTTTGTTGGATCGAAAATTTATTTTGAAATCATTCTTGGATTTTGAGTTTTATTTCGGTTAGACCCCAATTTATTTAAAAAGTTTAGTTTTACAAAATTTAAAGAATAATAAAATAGTTACCACTTTTTTTATAAATAATTTTTTTAAGAATATAAGATAATTATAGTTTTATAGTTTTTTTTCATATGAACAATTTTATTATTTTTTGTTTTAAAAGCAAAAATCAATAAATTTTTGTAAAAAGGAAATTAAGTTTGCTTATTTCTCTCATTTCTATTTTATAAAGTCATATGCTGTTTTAATAAATTAAAGAACAAAAGTTTTATAAATTATCAGTAAATTAAAAATAAAAAAATGCTGTTTTAATAAAAACAATGATGTTTGACAAGTTTCTAAAAGTAGTTTTTAAAATTGAAAAAAATATGAATCTTATTAGAATAAGTTTTATTGGTAAAAAAGAATAGATGCTCAAATCGCGAGGACACGAGTTTGATCCTCAGTTGTGCTATTGGGATGGCCCGACCCGACTTTAGGCATAGTTCTCGACCGTGTCATGCCAGGCCAGGCACTACTGAACCAGGTTGGGCCATGAGTTGTGTCTAGGCTGCTTGGCCCATTTAACACCTTTAATCTGGCCCTAGGACTTTTATATAGTCCAAGATATGGTATGGGTTGTGTTTTGGCAAGGGGTTTGGAGACAAAAAAAAATCTTATTAAAAATTAAAAATAAAAATTAAAATTAAATTAGAAAATATATACTTTTTTAAACAAGACTATTAATATTATTACTAAATCAAAAATTATAATTTTTTTAATACAATTTTAGTATATGCTAGAAATTTAACAGTATTAACACCTACCTAATTTGTTATTCTTAATGAAATTGCATAATAATAACAATTCAAAATAATAATTTTAGACAATATTTGCTTAAATAAATAGTTTTTAAAGTTTAACTCTTTTAACATATAAATGAGTTAAATTATATACTTCATATAGACATTTAGCACTCAATTATAAACCTAATCTGATATAATGATCTAATTTAATTGGTAGTTAGCTAGATCAATTTTTTAAAATTTAAAACAATTTTTAAATTTTTAATTGTATTAGAAATTTTAAATTATTAAAAATATCTTACTATATAATACAGACACCTAAATTCATCAAATGTAATTGTAGGCACGAGAGATGCCACATAATTATCAACTTAATATATCACTTAATCACAAGTTCATTTTATAGTGAAAAATTATAAAAATATTATTATCCTCATAATTATCAATAATTTACCATAAATTTTTAGTATACTTTATTATTTACGTTTTAAATTATTTTTGAAAGATAAAAATGAAACTTAAATCCAACACATTAAGTCTTTCTTAATTTGGAGAGTTTATTTAATAGAAAATATTAAAAATAGAAATGTGGAAGACAAACAATAGAGAGTAATGTTAGACGATTGTTTTTTTTTTTATGTATTTTTAACATTGATTACATCAAAATTTTAGTTTTTGGTTATTTCTAAAAGACTTTTTTTTGTTAAATTATATTACCGAGTGGCGCCCAAAAATAAAACTATTTATATTTTGATAACACTTCAAAGGGTTTTTTTTTTTTAAATAATATATATAATTTAAAGCATGATATATTGAGAAAACATACATGCACACATTTTTTAAAATATGTATATATGTACCCACGCACATATACATACAAAAATATGTATATTTTATAAATATTTGAATATTTTTTTGATTTATACATACACATGCAGATCTGATTTCACATATATAAATATGTATATATACTTTATATATAAATGCATATGTATATATATATCTAGCATACACACATACAAACATATATATATATATATATGTACACACACACAACATACATGCTATGATAGTGATACCACATTTCAGAGAACAAGAAAAAAAATGGGTCTTTCAGATTGTCATTTGTAAATTCTTCCAGCAGCACTAGGAATCTGTCGCTCCCCTCTCCTCGTTGGTAAAAAAAAAAACCTATCTTTCAGATTCATCATTTGAACAATGACGATATATTCAAACATAAATTTAGTGGTATAATTTAAGCATGGTGATGTGCAGCAAAGCAAGGTTCATCACAACACCACATCGTTTTCTTCTCTGTAAATCGATTTCATGTTGACCAAATGACGCATGGTTGGTCTCCCGTGTGGGCAATTCCATGGCGACTTCAGCTCTGCCAAATGTTTGAGTATCTAAAAGACCAAAAAAATAAAAAAGATATATTCAGACACAATCACATGCAGACGTTAAATGTTTCATGTTGTGTTGCACCTCGACAAAGGTTGATGCGAAAAACATGCACAATCACCTGATCTGCCTGCTTTCAAGAGCATACAGCAATGCAAAGAATTCAGAGCATATTATTGTTGGCAACGAATTTTAAATATATAATACCACAACGTGGCACATTTTCATTGGTACTGGATTATTATTAATCTCCACCAAGCTTAGACACACAGCAGTCAGCAACCTAAGGAATACCTCAAGTTGACATTGAAACTTTCCGTTGTGTTAGGCTCGTGATGACCAATCATAAAAATTTAATCACTACATCACCGTCAATTATAGTTCGGAAGAATCAATTCATAGAACCAATAAAATATGCACTGCAGCAATACTTGACTACCACAAAAAAAGATGTAGGCCTGTTCATCATACTAAAGCACTACCTCTTGAAGAGATAGCTGATTAAGAAATTGGGAAAAAGCAAACTGATACAATTGATAAATACCATTCACAGCAGAAAAGGTCTGTAACAGAGTTTAAAAAAAAACTAAATCATGAAATTGGAAAAAGAAAAATCAAAATTTTGTAATCTGAAATGGATGATAAAAAGAATAGGATAGAACACTATAGATTTTTTTTTTTTTTTGAATGGAATAATTAATAATATTACAAAAAAAAAAAAGACTAAAAATGATACATAATATTATCATAGATACGCTCTTTGGATTGAAATTTGAATTAACCAAAGATGCCAAATAGAAACTTTTATGAAGGAACAAAATTAAATAATTAATTATGTAAGTATCAAGACTTTTTTGAATTCAAAATACCATATAATTTTCAATTCTAAATTTTGTATTAGTTTATAATTTTAAAATTACAAATAGCCTTCACTAAAAGGCAAGATAATCTGATAACTCTTGGGATAGAATTTGATAAAAATCAAATTAACTATTTTATTATTACAAGGCAAATCCTAAAAATTATATGATTATTCTAAGTGATGATATGGCAAACTAACATAGATAATTTGAACTGAGATTATTTTTAAAAAATAGTGCACCAAAAAATTTAAAAATGAGATTATTTAAAATCAATGAGGATTAAAAAGTTGTAGTACTAAATAAATATTTTAGTTTAAAAATTTACCCAGTTAGACTATTTCAAATTAAGAAGCTACCCAGTGAGACTAATATAGAACTAAACATGAAAGGATAAGTTTTATCGAAAATGAGATTATTTTTTAATTAAAAACCTACCTAGCAAGACTATTATAGAATTAAATGTGTTCCATTGTGAAACTGCTGCAAACTAAGTACAAAAAACTTAAAAAATTAACCAATGCATCAACGAATTAATTTAAATTTATTTTGAATAAGTTTATTATGAAAAACATCTACACAAACATTTAAAAATATATAGAAAAAAAACCTATATTATATATGATCTTTAATGATTTAACGAAATATTCATTACAAGTTAATTCCATATGATTGAAGGATAACAAATATCAAAATGTTAACAAAAAAAAAGAACAAATATCAAAATGTTGATTTGTCTACTTTTTTTTTGTCATGAAAATAGGCAGCATAATATTATCAATTGAAGTGATAAAAGCAAAATAAGATTTAAAAAAAAAACAATAATAAAAGTGTATTTTTTAAAATGGGTGGGTGGGGCTTGGTCCGTAACCTTTAACTCGACATATGACTCGACATGGATTGCACTATCTTTTTTTTTTAATGACCATTGATTGTTGCCATTTTGCCAACATGCAAATGCCAACAGGAGTGATCACTAGTTCCTATAATACGTAGCCCATAAAAACTAAGCTATTGCCAATGGCTAATCCTAAGTTCCAGTGGAAAAAAAAAATGAATTGTTTTTTTTTTCTTTACAAATTTATCCCAACCCAATTAACTATAAATATAATTAATTTTAATTTATTTTCATATAATTATCTCTTTTTATCTATAAATTTCATATTTTTTAATTAAACTTAAATTATCATAATTTGAAATAAGTTACTTAAAATCATAAAATGATAATGACACCAGGTAATAACTCTTAGCCTTGTAGTCCTCGAGTGGTCAACATTATAAGACAAGATTAGTGGTTTTTGTTTTTATTTTGTTTAACTTAGTTTCATATTTTTAGAATTCTACTCGTCTTAAAATAAATAAGCTTTAATCTTTACTATTTATAAATTTATTTTATAATAAAAATTAAAATATATCACAATCAAATATATAATATAAATAATAAAAATAAATTTAATATTTGAGGATTTAGATATAGAGAACCTCCTCTCATGTAATATCCCTCGTTTACCATAAAATCTATGGTTAATAGACAAATTTTTAATGTATCAAATCATTTTAATATAATAAAAAAAATTAGAGAAAAAAAATGTAATCTAATATAAATAATATATATATAGCCATACAATTATAGTAACTTATCACAACTCTGAAATAAGTTACTTAAAATCATAAAATAATAATGACATCAAGTAGCAACTCTTATAGTCCTCATGTAATCAACATCATAAAACAAAATTAGTATTTTTTTTGTTTTTCTTTTTTGTTTAAATTGCTCTCATCTCTTTAGATTTCAACTCATATTAAAATAAATAAGCTTTTGTCATTAATATTTATAAATTTATTTTATAATATAACTTAAAATATATAATAGTCAACGAAATGATATAAATAAAAAAAAAAAAATTATTATTTCTAAGGATTTAAATTTAGAGACTCATCTCATGTAATGTCATATTTTATAATAAAAACTTAAAATGTACCAAAATCAACTAAATGATTTAAATAATAACAAAAAAAATTTAATATTTCTAAAGATTTAAATTTGGTGACTCTAATCTCATGTAATATCCATCCTATGCCTTCATCTACAAGTAAAAAATACTAAGGTTGATAGAGAAATTTGTATTGTATCAACTCATTTCAATATAATAAAAAAAAAATATTAGAGAGAAAATTGTAACCCAATAAAATAATATTAATATATATATATATATATATATAAAATTAGTAGTGGAATATATCAATTAAAAAGATATAATGAAAAATATATTAAAAATATACAGTCCATTAAATTTTAGACAAACTTAGTTTAGTATAACAAAAATTAAATCTAATTTATCTTTAATAATTTTTTTTTATATATAATTATACATTTGTAAGAAAATAATAATTACATTAATAGCTAATATGAGTTTGTAATTTGAATTGTAGAAAATTCTAGGTTTATATATCTTATTTAGAAGTAGGTTCCACTCATACATAATAGGGTTGCTACGCTGACTTATCATAGAGATGTGATAAAATATTTAATATATGACTACTAATTAATTATTAAAAAACTTAAAATTATAGTGATATAGTATCAATAACCTCTAATGTATGAATTACTTAAAATAATATTCATTTTACATATGTAATTGTTTACTATGTTAAGTCAAATCGAACACCAAACAAGCTTTAGATTTTCCTGAAATATTATATCTTCATAATGACACTGCTATATTTGGTTATCTCATGACTATTATTAGAGTATAAATCACACATTCCCTTCAAGATGGTGAACAAAAATCCAAAAAACTTTTGAAACAAAAATAAAATAAAATCTCTACAAAATCTTCGCGAAGAAATTCATTAATTACTCTATTATCTAAATATAAGATAAAATAACATTCTCAACTGAGGGTGCTAATGAAACGAGATAATTCACAAGCCACTCGAACTCGACTGGGTCAAAACTCGGTCAAAACTCAACTCGAGTGAGCTCGACTCGAGCTCAAGCTCGACTCGAAAAGCTCACGAGAAACTCAAAAATATTTTGTATATAAAATTCTAAAAGTTTTATTTTTAAATTTGATATCTTTACTTTAGGAGATGTCATAAATAATATATCTTTATTTTGTATTCTTAAAAAAAATCATAAATTTTCATTATTTATTTAGTTATAAATATATTTATTTTAAAAATAATTAATTTCTTAAATAAAGATTTAAGATAATATGGTTAGAGAAGCCTCAACCCAAGCCTAAGCCCAACCCACCTTTAATTTGGTTGATAAGAGCATCTCCAAAGGACTCAAAAAATAGCTATTTTTAGCTATTTTGTTGAGTCAGTTGTAGCTCTTGAAACCTAGCACCTATTATAGGCTATTGGGATTATTTGAAGTTGTATCCTAAGAATATGCTTTCAAGTTTATTTGTTTAATGATAGTCCATGTGTAGATTATTTAAAACTAAAGTTTTATGATGTTGTAGTAACCATTAATTCTGATTTTTATATTTTTAGACTCACTGTAGTTTATTTTCATTATTCATATTCCTTGTTATATTTGATAACAAATTAACAATTAACAACTAGGAGACCTAGTTTTGAAAATGACATGGTCCAATATCGATTCGTGTTTAATTCGAATTCAAGCTTGAGTCAAGTTTAATTTCGAGTTTGAGCTCGAGCTCGATTTCGAGCTTCGAGCCTGTCTCGAGTTCGAGCTCGAGCCGAGTTCGAGTTTTGCGTTTTCGAGTACGATCGAGTTTCATTTTTCAAGCTCGCAAGCTTTCGAGCTCGAGTCGAGCTCTGATTCGAGTTTTCGAGTTCGAGTTGAGCTTATCTGAACTCGAGTTCGACTCGCATCATTAGCACCCCTAGTCTCAACTTATATCTTCTCCCTGAAAAAAAAATATTTCATCTCTATATACGTTGTTTGTTAGTGAAATATGAATGGAAAATTATAATATTTAATTATTTGATTGTCATAATAAAAAATAATAAGAAATAAAAATTAATATTTAATCTTAGAATAGGTGTCACAAACAAAATATTTTGTAGATAATCATTGCCATCACTCTAAATTTTACCTATATAATTAAAAATTAAAATAAATATTTTTCTTATTTTTTTATAAAATAAAATTATCTTCAAGAAAAATACCAAAAAAAATATTAGAGATCTCTCAATAAAAGTTAATGTTTAACTAAAGATAAATACCTAACTAAGTACAAGTGCTAGTAACTGCTAAAAGAAATTATAAATTTTAAAGATTGTAATTGGATATTGAAATAGTCAGAGTAAACATATCAAAAAAATAAAAATAAAAAATGACTAACTATAATTATTATTTAAGCTAACTCTAGTATGATAATGTTAGATAATCAACTATAAAAGTATGACCAGACAATCCTAAATCAATAAGAATAACTACTGAAGTATTATTTAAAAAAACAATCTAAATAAAAATATCAATTACATATCTCTTGTATCACAAAAACTTTAGTAAAACATACATGATTTGTAACCTATTATTTTTCATAATTCAAATATTATTCACAAACTAGAGGTGTTGACAGGGCCGGGCTGGCCCGATCCGGCACAAGGCACGATATGATTCGGTCGTTCCTAGGCCAGCCCGGCACAGAAATTTTCCGTTCTCGTGTCCGTGTCGTGCATGTCCACGAAACTAATTGTGCCGTGCCGTGCTAAGGCCAACCGAGCATTGTGTTGTGCCTAGCCCGGCACAATACCATGGCCCATGGGCACGGTACATTGGCACGAGCAGAGAAACCACCTCTGCGGCAAAAATTGAGCCTGACGAGCGAGGCTCGCCCGGCAGAAGTTGAAAAAAATCACACGGCGTGACACTGCGGCAGCGCACCACAGAAACGGTGAAACCCTAATTTTTTTTTAAATTAGGGTTTCGGCCCGACCTGGCAAAACCCACCGAATTCATGTCGTGGGCCTGGGCCTGTGCCGGGCTGACCTCCATAAAACCATGTCGGGCCAGGCACGGCACGGTACAATACCTGTGTCGTGCCTAGCCCGGCACGGAAGCACGGTCGGGCTGGCTAAAAATGGGTCAGGCCGGCCCAGCATGTCTCGTTTGACACCTCTATTACAAACACAATAAGTAATACATTCATTCCATCAAAACTTCACTGAAAAACAAAAAAAAACATAATACTCTTGTAAACCAAACAAAGTAATTATCTATGAACACCTTATAAATCAGGCTTTTGATGATTATTTCAGGTCATACAATATTTTTCATAATTTATAAATTATATCTAACTGTGTTGCTCAAAACAAATGTGGTTACTTTATATACAACTCTTTCTCAAGATTATTGTGAAAAATATATTTTTCACATCTAAATAATGTAACTTCCATTTACGTGATGTCATAAATAAAAAAGGAATTTATATGAAAATTATATTAGAGTATCCTGATAATTTATATCAAATATCAGAGTGAACTCTCTTATTATACTTCTCTTCTTAAGACGATCTACTTTCTCATTTGAACTTATCTTTCCAATAATAGATATTCCTATAGGTCATGATATTAGTTCTTAAATCTCATCAAAATAAAAAATATTTATCTCTTCTAATATGACATGTTATCTTTGTAAGCAAGATAATGTCTTTAAAAAATGTTAGTATTCTAGTATCATCATGAGGAGCAATCAAAAAACAAAAGAAATAATTATTATAGATAACAATTAGAAAATCAAGATCAGAATTAATAACTACAAGATTGCCTAGCTCCTCGGTAAACTCATTTATAATATGAGCAAGCTATGTATATCTCATTCTTTTAGTATAGATCCTAAGTTCAAAATAATTAAGTCTCTTAGTCTAAGACTCTTCATTGGTTTAAACCATAGTTATTTAAGGCGCAAGACGCACTGAGACGCAAAAGCCTTTTGGGGCCTTAAGGCGCAAGGCGCACTCGAGGCACGAGCTTTTTTATTTGAGGTGCACCCAGCCTAATACACATAAAAATTATACATTTTACTAAATATAGTCTTTAATTTTCATCTAATAATAAACTAAAGAATATCAAAGATAAAAATCAAATATTAACAGTGCTCCCATCATCCACACATTCAAAGTTTCAAAACAAAAAAAACAAATATTCAAAATTCTAAAACAAAATAAACACTCATGTATTTACATCTAAATCTAAATCAAGAAAGTCTTCATCAATATCATCCACATCATCAATCTTCCACTCTCCCTCTTCTTCATCTTCCTCTCTCGATGAATAGATCATATCTTCATCTTCATCAATCAAAACAAGGGTATGAGTATGTTTAGAGTTAGATGATCTTGACATTGATTTTAGTGTTGGTGTTTATGTTTTGCTTGGTTTAACACGGATACGGACACGGACATGGGGATACAACACAGCAGGATACGGGGACACGACAGGATACGGGGACACGGCAGAATACGGGGACACGGCAAATTCTAAAAAACTAGGATATGAATACAGCTAGGATACATCATGATAAAAAAATAAAAATAAAAATTATTTTCTTTATAAATATTAGGTATTTTATAAAATAAAATAAATTAAATTAAAATATTTTAGTTTATAAAATAAATAAATATATTCTTATTTTATAAAATAAAAATTTTGTATTTTATTTTATTTTATAAGATAATATTTATAATTATTTTATTTTATAAAATAATATTTTAAAATTATCTTATATTATATAAAAATATATTTTTTTATTTTATAAAATAAAAATATTTTATTTTATTTTATTAAAATATTTTATTTTATTTTACCGCCCGCCTACCTTCCCCCTCAATTCTCGTCCGCCTGCCTCCCCCCTCAATTCCTGCCCGCCTGCCTTCCCCCTCAATTCCCGTCTGCCTGCCTCGTCCCTCAATTCCCACCCGCTTGCCTTCCTCTCAATTCCCGCCCGCCCCCTGCCACCTCCCCCTCAATTCCCGCCCGTCCCCTGCCTCCCCCTCAATTCCCGCCCGTCCCTTGCCTCCTCCCCTCAATTCGCGCCCACCCCTTGCCTCCCCCCGCAATTCACGCTCGCCCCCTGCCTCCCCCCTCAATTCGTGCTCGCCCCTGCCTCCCCCCCCTCAATTCGCGCCTACCCTTTGCCCTTTGTCGCCCACTGGACGTCCGATACGCCACGTGGCGTATCGGATACAGATTTATCAATGACACGCCACGTGGCGTATCGGACACGTATTTGTGCCGTGTCCGTGCTTCCTTGCCCGTTGCGCCTCACCCGCCTGGGCCTCGCCTAAAGCGAGGCATTTTTCCCTGGAGTGGTGGTGCCTGAGCTTTAGGCGTGCCTCAGGCGTGCCTATCATAACTATGGTTTAAACTAAAATAAACTTATAAACTATTATATCATTAGAATTTGAAGGAGATTTCCTCTCTTAGGAAATCTATTAGGAAATATTTTGGTTAATTTATATGATTATTAAATATGTTGGCTAATTGATATATAATAAGAATATAATGTAGTTGTGCTAGAATTAGTATTTCAATAATAGCCAAATTAACTTTTTTTCTTTAAAAAAATATCATAAAAAAATTAAGATTTTTTCTTAAATATTAACTTAGAGGTGTCAACCGGGCCGGGCTGGCCCGGCACTAGAAAATCCCATGCCCTAGCCCGTGTCGTGCCCGGGCAAGGCACGAGCCATGCCGTGCCTAGCCTGACACGGTTCGGTGTCAGTGGCACGACACACCGGCATGGGTTCGTCCCGTGTCCCCCTCGCTTCGCCCTCCCACAAAAAAGACCGCGGGTCGGATCTGATTGGACCCAACCCGCGGTCCCCCGAGCCGACTCAATCCCCGTGGTAAAAATCATATGAGTCCACCTTTCCCGTGCTATCTAGGATGACAGGAGATCTACTGACTCCTCCAGTGTCGAGCGTAGTATTGGAGTCTGCGTTTTCTATTGTAGTGAATGTGATTTCGAATAGGAGATCGAAATTACGTCCAAATATTATTGAGGTCTTGGCTTGTTTGAAGAATTGAGAGAATTCGAGATTTAGCATCTACGATCATGATGGAGCTGATACTGGGACAGGGACTGCAACCGTATCCACTATGATAGCGAAAGAGTTGATTGCCGATGATGATGATCCATATAATACTGATCTTGATGTTGTGGTTAATGTTACTCATGATATGCCGATTAACGATTGATATTGATCTACTATTTTTTGATTTTGATATTTTATTTTTTATTGATTGTACGCTTTATTTATACGTTATGTTAAAACTTTAATTTGTTTGGTTCAAACCTTCAGTATCTAATGGCTGATTAGTCATTTACTCATTTTTCATTTGGTTTGTTTGTGTTTTTTACTTTTTAATTTTTTTTAACATTATTTATTGATTTATTTATTTTTTTGTTTTAATATTTCATTTAAAAATTTATAACTATATTATATAATTCTAATAAATTTTAAACTAATTTTATATTATATTATAAAAAAATTTAAAATTTTTAATTTTAATAAATTTTAACAATTTTCATATTATAAATATATAATATTATACATTAACTATAATTATATATATAATTTAATAATTTATATATTTAAAATAAAAATTAAAACAATAAATTATAAAAAAAAATTCCTGGCCCGTACGGCCTAGTTTGGCCCGTACTGCCAGGCCGGTCCCCTCTTTTTTAAGCCGGGCCAGACATGACACGGTACAGTAACTGTGTCGGGCCTGGCCCAGCACGAAAGCACGCCCGTGCTCAAAAAAATGGCCCGGCCCAACCCATTTGACACCACTATATTAACTATATAAATCTAGTATAAGTATCAATAAATATAATAAAATATAAAGTCATCTTATGTAATCATCTTTTAAAATCCTCAAAAATCTAAGTGAATCAAATTGAATGAGTCACTCTAAGTACCCTCTTGACTTGTCAAATATGAAGTTCTATCATGCTTGAAAATTGACAAGCCTCATAGTTAATAAATATCACTCATTTGATGCTCGACTCTAAAATCTTCATTTTATTCAATAATAGATATTTCAATCGAGAGTATATAAATCAATATCAGACAAGTATCTAGAGGAGCTCCTATAGGTAGAGAAAAATAAATATAATTCATTTTGCATTATCTCTAAAAAAGTGACCTATTTAATCTACTAATCTTATATAGAGATACCAAAATAATAAAAAATAATATCATAATCTTATTATTTTGTAAAGAATCTAATAAAGAAAATATTATAATAAAACTTTGATACATATAAAATATGTATTTAAAAAAAAGACTCAATATTGATAATATCATATCACAGGGGTCGTATGATGATGTCATTGATCATTAAAATATCAAAAGCTTTAGACTTAATAATAGAAAGAGAGAGAATGTGACCATTTGTATCATGTGATAAGAAATGACGTCAAAATCCATTATTAACAAATCTATAATTCAAATATTTGAAATTAGTTGATAAGAAAAATTATAGACAGAAATATTCTAGCTAGAGTTAACGATACTAAAGGAAAGAGGATTGGAATACTCCTCCCAAATAAGCATGTCAAGATCAATATGTGGTTGAGCCTCTGTACTCTAAGATATCCTCGAAAAGAATACTGACAAAGTCAAATTCCAAACATTCATACATATATCACAAGAATCAAATATACTAGCACACTCAGATCAATTGGCTATCATGAATACAAAAAGAATTATGTATCACTCATTACTCACTCATTAGAGTCTATATGAGGCATCTTATCCAAAAAGTATCACATATATCTTTAAATCACTACCCAAATTATCACAGAAGTAAACCACAATGAATACAAATTCATCCTCAATTTTTATTGAATTATCTCCAATGGTCCATCATTAATTATCATCATTCCTTTCAGCAAGAGTCAAACATGCAAAATAGAAAACACTAAGATACATAGCATAGCAAGGAAGAGGAGTAAAAAAAAGTATAGGCAGCGAAGAATAGCAAGGAGAGAGAGGTGGAGTATAGTGGAATAGATGAGGATGGACTGATTTTTTCAGATGCTTTTGAGGCCAAGAGTTGTAATATTAGTATCCAAGATAAAGCTGATAGTGAGATGAGTATAAATAAGTCTAAAGATGACTTGGAGATGATTACAAAAAAGTGAGCTCATTGCACAAAGGAAAAAACTATTGAAGAAGTTAAAATAATGACTTTAAACCTTAGTAAGAGTATAAAAGAAACAAAAAAGAAGTCGATTCAAGATATCATATCCACAAGGCCATCTAAGAACATGAAGTGCTTGAGAATGAAACATGCATCAAAACGTACTATGAGAGCGCAAGCAAAATCTATTTCTAATGGATAGATGCATCTATTGGAACATAAGAGGAGTGGATAATACATCCTCTTTAAACAGAATTAATAAGCTTATTAGAATGCATAAAATAAAAATTCTCATTATAGTCGAACCAATGACAGATAATAGTCACCTAGATAAATATAAAAAGTTAATGGGATTTGATAAAGATATTACAAATCTAAATAGGAAAATATGGGTTATGTGGGGAAATAGGCATGAAATTACAATTTTAAAAGACACAAAGCATGTTATACATTTAAAAGTGAATAATGAATCCAAGACTATAACCTCGGCAGTATATGCAAAACATACAAAAAGATGAGAGAAAGAAGTTATGACAGGAGATGTTGGAGGTAGAGTAGTCAAAAAATATTTCATGAATATTGAAAGAGACTTAAACGTGATTAGAAGTACTGATGAAAAAAAGAGGGGGTCGACCCCTAGACACATAGGCAATAGCACAATTTAATCATGTCATTGCTAATGCAAATCTAATGAAAACAGACTTCTTGAGTTCAAAATATACTTGATGTAATAACTAGAAGAAGCGGTGGATGATTTGGGCAAAAATAAACAGGATCATGTATAATGCAAAATGGGTTGTTTCATACGGAGCTATACACGTACGATATTTAAATAGAACATGTTCTGATCACAGCCCAATACTCCTGAACTTCCAGACAAATCAAAGACCAGTAAAAATTTTTAGATTTCAAAACATGTGAGGTTTGCACCCAGATTTCAGTAACTCCTAGCCAAAACCTACAGAAGAAAATCCTCTATAACTGTTAGCTATCAAGATGAGGAGATTAAAAATAAGATTGAATACATAGAATAAAAAGATTTTTTGGAATATTAATAAAAGCATCATAGATGCTGAAGAGAAAATGATAAAGTATGAAATAAAATATGAGAAAGACCAAAAAAAATATACATGATCTAAATAAAGCATAGGCTAAACTAAGACTTAAATTACATATGAAAGAGATTTTCTGAAAACAAAGAACTAAAATTAAGTGACTCAAGGAAGATAATAATAATAATACAAAATACGTTTACACAATGACAAAAATCAAATCCCAAAAATAAAAAAGTAAAGGAATAAGAAACTCAAGAATCTGGGTGAAAAAAGAGGGAGAGATTAAATTTCATTTGAAGGAATATTTTAAGATGTACCTATGCGGGAATTGAAGAAATAGAGGGGCCACTTTAATACGGGCAATGAACATTAATATTTTAGAAGAGGAGAATACTAAGCTAGCTGAATTCCTGAAAAAAGTAAAGGTATCAAACTAGAGGTGTCAAACGTGCCGGGCCGGCCCGGCCCAGCACTAGGCACGGCACGATTCGGCCGTGCCTGGGCCGGCCCGGCACGTTCAAAAACCGTGCCCGGGCCCGTGCCGTGCCCGGGCGAAGCAAAGCACGTGCCGTGCCGTGCCTGGCCCGGCACGCCGGCACGGGTCCATCCCGTGCCGGTTCACGCAGGCACGCGTGGCACTGGCGGCGTGCCACGCGTGCCGGGTCGTGAGTCACGACTCACGGTCACAACTCACTGAGTCGTGACTCGTGACCCAACCAGGCCCCGCCCCCGGTAAAAAGACCGCGGGTCGGGTCCAAACAGACCCGACCCACCCCGCCCCGCCTGCCCTGCCTTGCCGTGCGCCCGTGCCGCCTGGCCAAGCCAAGCCGTGCCCACGGGCCGTGCCGTGCCCGAATTTAAAAAACCGTGCCGGGCACGGCACGGTAGCACGGCTGGGCACGTGAAAAATGGGCCGTGCCGTGCTGGGCCGGCCCGTTTGACACCTCTATATCAAACGGAACGTGCTGCACGGTTACTGTACCATGTCGTGCCTAGCCAAACACGATTCTATAAAGGTCAGCCCGGCAAGGGCCAGTGGCACGAATCCGCTAGGTTCAGCCCAACCCTAATTTAAAAAAAATTAGGATTTTGGCGCACCCTATAGCATTGCCGAACTCGTAAATTAAAAAAAGTTAGGATTTCAGCTGTGAGCCGCCACAATTTTTCTTCACTTCGGGGCTCAGTGAGTCTTGCTCGTCGGGCTCAGCTTCTGTCACTGGAGTGGTTTCTCGTCTCGTGCCGAGGTATCGTACCAACGGGCCATAGTACAGTGCCGAGCCAGGCACGGCACGAGGCCTGGTTGGCCTTGGCACGGCACAACACGGTTGGTGCCATGGACATGCATGGCACGGGCATGGACACAGGACATCCCGTGCCTCACCGGCCAAGGCACGATCGAATCGTGCCATGCCGGCCAAGGCAGAGCCGAATCATGCCGTGCCGGCCAAGGCACGACCAAATCGTGTCGTGCCTCGTGACGGGCCGTCCCGGGCCGGCTGACACCTCTAGGAAAAAGGGAAAGTTAAAGCAGTAGTTTCAACATGAATAAAAAAAATACAACGGAGCCAGATGGTTGGAACCTGTGTTGCACGGATACGCCTAGGAGCTGCCGTGTCCACGTGTCCGACACGTGGACACGTGGACACGGGTCGGACACGCGTCGGATACGTGTCCGATACGCCACGTGGCGTATCGGACACAAATCCGTATGGGATACGCCACGTGGCATATCGGATACGCGTCGGAGACGTATCCGACGCGTTGTTCGGAGACGTATCCGACGCATTTTTGGAAATAGATTCCAAAAACGCGTCGTTTTTTGGAATCTGTATCCAAAAATGCATTTCGGAAGGGGGGGCGGGAGGGGTTTTCGGAAGGGGGGGCGGGCGGGAGTGGGTTTCGGAAGGGGGGGCGGGCGGGAGTGGGTTTCGGAAGGGGGGGCGAGAGGGGGTTTCGGAAGGGGGGAAGGGGGGGAAGGAAAATACCTAACATTTTGTTTACATTATTTTAAAATACAAAATTTTAAATTATTTTAAAATACAGTATATTTAATTATTTTAAAATACTTAATATTTATAATTAATAATTTTTATTTTTAATTTTATTTTTTTTATCATGACGTATCCTAGCCGTATCCGTATCCTAGTTTTTTAGAATTTGCCGTGTCCCCGTATCTTGCCGTGTCGTATCCCCGTGTCCGTATCCGTGTCCGTGCAACATAGGTTGGAACAATACTTTCTTCCAAAATTATTGGTCCATCATCAAAAAAGACTTAACTTAGGCAATCATATGGACATTCACGGAAGCAGATAACACAAAAGCATGAGCTAGCACCTTCATTGTCATCATCCCAAAAATAAAAAATCCACAAAAATGTGAAGACTATCGATCAATTAGTCTTTGTAATGTGGTATACAAAATCTTAGCAAAGCTATTACAAAACAAATTTAGCGATATTCTTTTAAAGATCATCTCACAAGAATAATCGGGATTCGTTAAAAAAAGAGTAATGATGAAAAATATAAATTTAGCTATAGAAATGAAAAAAAATATTGGGGTCAAGGTTAGAGGCTACAATGTGACGCTAAAACTTGATTTATCTAAAGATTTTAATAAGGTAGAATGAACAACTTTTTGTTATGTGATGCGTAAAATTAGTTTTTCAAAATTCTGAATAGATTTAAAATATAGATGCAATTCGAACATATAGGTTAGAATTATAATAAATGGTCAAAAAGGACAACTTTTTGTTATAGGATTCAAACTAGAATAATGTCTAAGACAATGAAATTCTTTATCATCTTACTTATTTTATATTTATTTGGAATTATTCCTTCAAAATCTAAAATAGAAAATAAAAAAAAGGAAAATACTAGCATTTAGATAGCCAAAAGAGAGTCCTCAGGTGGGTTGTTTGGCTTATACAGATGGCATGATTATTTTCATGAATACTAGCAGTAAATCACTTACAAATCTGATGGAATTATTACAAGTGTTAGAAGAGAAGACGAAACAAATCTTGAACAAAAAAAATCAGTTTATAATAGCAGCTAAAGCACCAAAGAAGATATCTCAAAGAATTAAACACATCATAGGTTTCACTCAAAAGAAATGTGCCTAATATATATGAGTTGCCCAATACATGAAGGTAGGCTAAGGAAAGAATACTTAAGCTATTTAATGGAAAGAATGAAGAAGAAACTAACAGGTTGGAAGGAAGACATGCTAAGCTTAGAGAAGAGAATTACTTGAATTTTATATGCATTACAATGATCACTTGCACATATCCTTAGTCATTCAATCTCCAGTAAAGGTTTTAAAGAATTTAAAAAAAGAAATGACCAATTTTCTGTGTAGGGAAGAAAGAAAGAAATCCAAAACTACACTGGTAAAAATGGAAGACTATAAACTTAAAGAGACAGGATTTGGCTTCTCCAGTTTAGAGGACATAGCTAGTGTATGAGCCTGTAAAAACTAATAGAGGCTAAAAAACATAATAGCCTCTGGGCAAGATTTATGCGAGCTAGATACGGATGAAAAAAAGAGGTGCACAATACCACGAAGAAAGCTTCTAAGATCTAGAAGTCCATGTTAAAGCGAAGTGAGCTGATGGAAGCACATTTCAAATTAAACATAAATGATTGGAAATAAACTCCAAATGAACAAGGTAATTTCACGCTAAAATCAGCAAAATAACTAATTTGAAATAAAGATATGCGACATCCTATTTTTAAATGGTTATGAAAAAATAATATTTCACAAAAAATGAAAACGTTCACGTGGAAGACTCTTTTAGAAGCCACACCGGTAGATTTTAATATTCAAAAGAAAGTTACAAGAATAGCTTCAAGGTGTGAATACTATTTCTCAGCGATAGAAATTCAAACAATTTATTTACGAAAGAAAAAATAACAAAAAAAATATGAGGTTGGCTGAAATTTATTATTCAAATCCAATTAGAAGAATATAATTTAAAAGATAGACTTGTAAACTGAAGCAAGAATAATTTCAAAAACAAAGTTTGCACTTGGCCAGGAGGTAATGTTCTACCAGTTGTAATTTGATGTATATGAAAAATAAGAAATAAGAGTAGATTCGAGGGGGTTCGAATAAACTCCCAAAAGATATTAAAGGAGATAAAAAAAGAGATCTCAGGTATTTCAACAATAAAGCTGATTAAGGTTAGTAATGAGAAAACTCTGAAAAACTTAAAAAAAGAATAATACTTGTCATTTAAAAAAGAGAGGTGACAGGGCTTAAAAAGTATTAAATGGGATAAACTACCTAAAGGTAAACAAGCTCTCAATACAGACAAAAACTTTAATAAGAATATGGGGGCTACGGAAGGAGGAGGAGTGATTAGGGATTCACAGTGCAAGATAATAAAAATATTCACAATGACAGAAAGGGCAAAATCAACCTTACATTCTGAGATATAAGCCCTTCTTAGAGGGCTTCAAATAAGAAAAGAACTTAAGCTAAAAGATATTCAAATTCAAGCGGACTCGAGGCTTTTAGTTGGGCCAGCTTCAAAAAACTTGAAAATGTAAAAATATGAAGAGAAAATAAATAATATTTGAAAATATATAAAAGAGTTGAAAACTACAATTTCTCACACATATAAAAAGTCAAATGGATAACGGATAAGCTAGCAAAAGAAGATATGTAGATATGTACACAGGATCACAAGAATTTAATGGCGAGCCCATCTAGAGTAGATTTAAAGGATTGGCAAGGTTAGATGAAATGACTTATCCATACATTAGAATCTATAAGGATAAGAAAATTCTAATTGACCTCAAGGAAATGAAGAAGAAGAGAGAATGATAAAAAGGATAGCGGAGGTATTTTCTATTCTCTTCCTTTTTCATTTGCTTTTCTAACTTGCAGGTAAATGTTAAATAAATGGAACATGAGTTCTAGAACAGTTAAGAGTAGGGTGGAAAGCAAAATACAAAATAAAAGATTGATAATGGGGGATGGAGAAGAAAGCTGCCTTAACAGGCTTACTCAAAATGGGAGTTTAACTTCTATATACATGTGAATGTAAGATGGCTGACTTTGTAGTTTGTGCTTGTATTGTATTTTTTGCAAGTTGCAACAAGTGTTAGTCAGGTAAATATTGCTTAAATACTTCTAGAAAGGGTGTCTATGTCTTGCAAGATAAGTAACAGATAATTCTAAAAGGTAGAGAAGAAGCAAAAAAAATAAATAAAGTTTAGCAGGATATTAGAAATTGAGACATCTTAACAAGTTATCACTAGATTAGAAAGAAACATGGAGATAACAATACTAACAAGCAGCAGCCAGCTACAAGTTGGTTTCGATTGTTTACATGCTTGATCTATGTGTTGGTTTTCAGACTAATGTAATGAGTTGTAAGGGTAAGGGTTAGAAGGGGAAATGGGTTTAAGTCTAGCTCCGATCCAGAAAGTCTGGAATTGGAGTTTTGCAGAAAGGGATGAGGTACCAGAAGGAAGTGCAGCAGGAAATAAGGCAGAGCCAGTCACCTCAGTACTCTCCACTGCCTGGAGGCAAAGAGGGAACAGAAGAGATGTTCAGTGGGCAGCAGAACGATAGAAACGGAGGAAAAGTCATCCAGGAAATGAGCAGATTGAAGCTTGGAGACACCAGTATAACCAAGCAGTTTCTGTCCAGCTGCTTTGTGGTCCTGTTGTGGTTGTATCAGTTGTTTGGTTAAGATTGTATAAAGTTGGTGGTCATGAGTTGTAAGGGTAAGGGATTGAAGGGGAAATGGGTAGCACATAATTGATTTGTGTAAAAAAAAATAGCCTAGTATTGTTGATTGGTATGCAGGGTAGGTGGCTCGGGAAAGAGGTGCAGTACTTAAAGAAGGGGCAAACACCTCAAATCTTTCCACTGCTTGGAGTGAAAGGTAAAAGCTCAATTGTACTATAATCAGAAAGGAAGAGTTTCAGAAGATAATATTCAAAGATTTCCAAATAAAAATAGGGCTAGTTAAATAGGGTACGGAGTTAAAGTGTCATATTATGTATTGTTCTAAGATAGAGTGTCTAGGTATTGGATCAGGTTGTAAAAGGATAAAAAGTTGTAGTACTTAGATTGTAAACAATAGTATTCCTCCGCCAAAAGAGATGACTATAATAATAAAACAAAACTTTAAAAAAACATGCAAAAAAAAAAAAAAAACATCCATGACTACTACACCACAGCAATCACATAGACAAGCATACTTAAATAGAACAGCATACGACACACAACCAATTAATTTCAAAGTATGAAGCATACCAAAACAACACAAAGAACATATCTCCATGCCAAAATTAAATAAAAACACACAAACACTCACTTGTCTAAGCACCTCATGACCATTATCTGACCTTTAATAATTTAGACAATAACATGGTGTGCCAGCATTGCACATCATCATGCACAACCCACCACTAAATCTCATCAGCCTCTGATACCATGTGGAAAGTGAGTTGGTTTCAAGGAGAATTGAGCAGAGAGATGAGATGAGAGAGGACATAAAAGAGAAATTAATTTTATTTTTTATTAATTGAAATTAGATAACATAATACACATATACATAAGTTAAAATAGCTCACTGGTTAAATGCTCCTATATAGATAAGTAAAAAAAAATACAATATAAGCTAAACTAAACCTGAACACTTCCAGATCAATTAACATTACCTATCTCTATTGTCTTAATAAAATTCATATTCAAAGCCATCAACTAGAGCCTTTTCAAGGAATTAAACAAAATTGATCTGGATTTGTCATAGCCATTGAAAAGCACGTTCATGATCCTCAACCTCATTAAAACATATGATTGTTGCTCCACCTCATCTATTAATGCCTTTGTTTTTCCATAGCTGTAATTGCAAATTATATTATTATTTAAATTGGCATCTTCATTATCAACATCACTTACTCATTACTACTAGTGTGAAAATCAAATTCAAACACATTATTAGTGTTGTATTCTCTTTTACAAAGTCATGTTCCATCATCAACATCTCCACTTTCTTCCTCATCTTGAATTGGCAATGCAACTTAAGTACTCCTAGAGCAACAAGTGAACCTAAAAATTTATAATAATTCTGCTATTTGATCTTGACACAACTTAAATATTTTTGTATAATCCGAAGCTGCAACCATTCCCTTGATCATGTGATCAATAATAGCAAATATACCAGTACAACTTGTGCTGAAATAGCTTCATCAGTAATGAAGAGAAAAGCAGTCATCATTGTGACCCAATACACACTAGGCACTCAGGCCTCTGTTTCCATTGCATTTCTCCGATGAACTAGCCATCATCATCTCCATTCACATATAATGATCTCGTAGAGAATTCACTGGTGCTCATCAATACACACTCACTGAATATTTGTGTGCGTGTGTGCCAATCTATAATGAAGGATCTCTTTATTTACTTGCCATTTTGAGTGGCAACATTGCAGATCCAACTGATAATTTGAATGATATCATATGCACTGTTGGAATTATGAGAAACTAGAATTGATGTTGTATTAGGTCAAAGTAAAAATATCACTACATTGATTTCAACTGACAAGAAGAATATTTGATATCATGTTCAATACCCTCTTGTAAAATATAAAATGAATATACTAATTTGATATCAAATAGTATGAGATTATTTATAGACGAACTCCTAAATCCTAATCCTAATAACAAAAAAAAAACTAACAAATAAGTAATGCACAGTAAGCAAGTGCACCAATAATTAAAATATATTAGAGACCAGAGATAATACCTAACACACAAGGCTTCCACTTAATCTTAAATTGAAAAGATTATGCTTGATAAGTCTTAAACTGAAAATTTACTGCTCTTAAAGAAAGACAATTGTCATCAGACTAAAATATGACTTCCAATTCATGTATGCAACAAAAGAATTTTTCATGTGACCAACCATTATAATATTATTTTTATCCAATTATTTCTAACTTTAAGATTCTTATACAACACGAGGAAGACACTTTTCATCACGTCATCATGTTAACATCATGAAAACATAATCTGTGCTTCTTAGCCTGCCTTTTTTTTTGTGCTCCGATCATGATCAATAAGAAATTGCCCTAGTTTCTAGACAAATTCAGCAAGATAGGGGAGTCTGCATGTCTAAATGACCATTATCCCAAGAACATGTGCATCATGGATGCAAATGGCGTAACCACACAATACATTTCAATTTTTAGAGAGAGGCTGACATTTTTCATGTGTGTTTGTGTGTGCATAATTTAGGGGAGTCTTACTTTCTGCATCTCGGTCCTCCCCAGTGGATCCCCAATCATAACGGATGACCTACAAGCCCGTGATGCAAGCATTGCTCGAACTCTAGATGGGCAAAGCAAATTTGGAATGTCCACTTTGTAACTACTGATCGTCGAGCATTCCCCTTCACTGTCAGCAAGAGTAGATATAAGGTCTTTCACATCTGTATCAAACAGAACTATAATTGTTAGAAACCAAACATGTTACCTAAATAGTACCAGCAAATCAATCAATTGGCAGAACCACAAAAAAAAATTGTCTTCTCCCATGCAGGAAAGGCCTCATGTGCAAAAGGCATCCATAATAAGCATTATAAAAACCTATTTCCACTGCAATGTGCTTGCATTGATCCGTTGTTCATGGAATTTTTAATTTGAATTACGAAAGAATTACAGTTAAAAAAATTACCTTCCACTCCAAATGTAATATTCTTACTGAATGGAACAGCTTTTAGTTTAAATTGACTGCCAGGTGGTGCAGATGGATCCTCTTCCAAAGTAAACCCATTTTTCCTAACAAAAAATTTATTACAATGAAATAAACATAGAAATCCGACTTCATCAATTCTTAAATATTAGACAATATTATAAAATTCAATAAAAAAAAGTTTGCATAACATTTGATGGCATTGGCATATAAACCTCATTTCACCTTATCAAGTCCACATTCATTGAAGCAACTATTTCTTCTTCTGGTGATAACTCCAACCTCAATGGTCTGTAGAAAAGAAATTAGGCAAAAGTATAATTTGATTATTATAAGAAATTCAAAACAAATAAAAAAGACATGGGTGTGTTAAAGGTGGGTGGGTGTCAAGTACATTCTAATGTCACCTTCTGCATCATGTAAAATATTTTCAATAGGTCTCAATTTTAATGGCAAACAAAATCAACCTTCCAAAATACACGAAAAGATAATAATTATTATTAAGATAACAATAAAAAAAATGAATCATAGCAAGTATATGGGTGGTACCAACATGAAAAAAAGTGATTTGAAGACAATTGTTTCTGTTAAGATAATGATTGAAAAATACGCAATTAAAGGCTATCAATGCTTATTTACCATGATTTTTTTTCTTTTTTTTTTTAATCACAAATTAGTTTAAAATGATGACATAAAATACAACTTTTGATATGATATGAATACTTTTATTAAATTTTTGGTAACGAGAAAAATATTAAAAGAAGAAAACGTAAATGACAATGTAAAAATAAGTAACTATGAATTTGAGAATGTGCATGAGATAAATTTTAGAAAACGAAGTACAATTTAATTTCTTTTTAAAAAAAATAACAATTACGTAAATTTCATTTTTACTTCGTTAAAGATTGATAATGAAAAAATAGCATAACAATATTAGTTTCAAAAACATGTAGATATACAATTATCATATGACTAGAGCATCTCATTATTACATGACCATACAAACTAGGCTAGACACAAACTAAATAAAAAATCAAAAAATAAAATAAAAATATAACAAATATCAAAACTATCATATATATTAGTATCACTTCAAATTAGTATATGTGTATCTATCACGTTAAAGTCAAAATAATAAACTAAAAAGTTAAGATTCTTTTCCTCGGTTTTTATATAAAAATTTGCTAGATGATGTATGGATATGAATAATAGAAATCAATCCATCATCTATCTTCTACTATATATTTAAATTGCTTGTGAAAAACCAAATTAGAAGTAATAATTGATTGTTTAACTATCACATTAAAATACAACAGAACCTAGAACAAAAAAATCAATATTATACTTCAACAATAAATCTAAAAATAATTATCAACCTCTTACATTTCCATGAGACAATATGATCCCTAAAAAAAGTATAAAAACTTACAATACATCACATATTGAGACAAGCAGGTTGCTAGCTAAAATCAAAATACCTAATCAACCACATTTGACTATGATTCTTGAAAGAAAAATTATATCTCAAAAATAATTTTGCATGTCAGAGCATACCAACAACTATGATCATATGAATTTATCAAAGGAGATTTAAGAAATGACTTACCATCTTGATAACAAATGATATATTTGATTTGATAATTATTAAATAATTAAACTCTCATAATTTTTTTATATCATATAAACTTAATAGAAGTATTTGCATCAATTATAAGATCAACTCATGGCATAATAATTAACACTTCTATTGTACCACCCAAAAGTTGAATCATACACTCTACTTGGATTAAATTATTTCTCAACGTTTGTATGCAACCTCTATATTAAAATAGTATTTCAGCCTCTCATATCATTCTCACATAATTGTATATAAAGTAACTTGTCCAATTAGGTAATACTCAACCTATCATCTTCAACAATAATATTATGAATATACACCACTAGAATAATTTTATATTTATCAAATAAACTCTTATAAAAACATCAAGCAAAATAGCTATGACGTGTTAACTACCTCAATGAGACATTTAGGATTGACGCTTTGTGAAACACCCTCAAATAAAGATATCACTTTACTTCTATTAATATGGCCACTACAAAATCAAGTAATGGAGATAGATCCAAAAATACATTCTAACTTTCTTTAGGTCCAGTGATGATAATAGAAAAGGAACATGTTCTATGGAAATCCTAATTGCAATAACAACTAGTCAGGATAGAGATCAGATTTTCACCAGTTCTATAAAATTTTTCTTTGAGACTGATTTCATTTGAAAAAAAAAATATTCTCCGATAATCTCAGAACATTATACACAAATATTCTCCTTATCTTATGAGATTAACATATATATACTTTTGAATACTTAGATAACCAAAGAAACCACATTTGAGAGCACAAATTATCATCTTATCTCACTCATTATAAAACAATCTCTCCTAGTAATAAATAAATTAATATTTAATACTAATTAAAAGAACAAAAAAAAATCTTATTTATCAAATAATTAGCAATCATTATTATTTCAGTATATAATAGCTAAGACACGTAACTATAAAGTAAAATTATCCTAATTATCTATATTAAATATTTGTCATTTTTAATTACTCTATTTTGAGTTAGTCCCACCACATTATATCAGATGAATAATCGCTAAGACACATAATTGTCCAATATAAAATATATTTTAAATCAATGTCACATATTAAAACTTTAATATTTTTTTTTCAAATGATATTTTTTACAATCTAAAATTTAGTCAAAATAAACAAAATTTGCATCCTATCTTTAAACCCAAAAGTCCAAGGACATTAAACATAATTATCAATAAAAATAATAAAATATTTAAGATTAACATAAGTAACAATTATATATAATCCCCAAGCAAGTGAGCAACCAGATGGATTGATATAATGGGTCCCTCGTATCATGTTGACTAACATAATAAGAAACTATGAAATGACTTCTTAAATGATAAATTTCACAATCAATATAAGTTTCGCTCTTTATGCATTGTTTTATGAGTTCTAGCTGACCCCAAAAAAGATAGCCAAGTAAAAAATGAATGAATAGAGAATTTATATTAACTACATATATAGCATGTAATATGATGATAAAGAAAAATAGGTATTACCAATTACATTTAGTATTCATAAAACTAATCCTCAAAATTTACTAATCCTACATTAAAATGTTGAATGAATAAAAAATAACAACATAATCTAGTTATTTTATAAGAAAATTAAGTTCAATTATAGTTAATGTAAATATTTTTTTTATGTAATTATGTGTTCCTGCTATATATGGAATGCCTCGTGTAATATCAAAGATGAGATATTCCACCCCACTTTAACCTAAATTGAAGGCAAGAAAAAAAAATAGTTCAATGAGTAGAACAACTATAATGACTTGTCCCCATCATGTGAAAAGAACACACTTAGAGGCACATATCATTTACTTCCTTAATTATGGTCATTTTTTCAGTTGACAATAGAAGTGGCAGCACGACTGCCAGAATATCTTGTGCCCATCAAAATATGAAAATTTATCATATATACACTTAATGGCAATGTAGCTCATCAAAATCAAAATATTACACTTGAATTAAATTATAAGAATTTTATAAAAATGCAAAAAAGATACAAAAAACCTGATTTCATTTTTGTCACAAAATAATGCTGAAAAAACAAAACACAACCCCCTGAAAAAATATCATAGAAACAAACACCTATAAAATAGGCAAATAGAATTAGAACAATACATAACAAACATCCCCAAGGATCGTGATATTAGTTCTAAAATCATATTATAGTTAAAGACATGCATTATTTTCATCATAATATGAGATCATTCCGTTTGAGATGATATATCAAAAAAAACTTATATATTTTAATATTATCAAAAAAATAATAAAAAAAATACAAAGTTGTGACAAAATTTATGAAAATAGATGCCAAGTAAAATACTCTTTTCGCTTCCAGATATCAATTGAAGGCCAATATTAGAATGGGTGTCTACAAAATCATTTAGCTCCTCAATAAGCTCGACTATAATCTAAATAGGTAGACACACCACTCCCTCCTCATAAAATTGTCCTGGAGCGTCCAATATCTTAGTTATTAACTCAATATAAATATGTGTTATAAAAAACTCGAATTATTATGTTATATGAGCTTAAAAAAAATATTATCTCAAAAAATCTTATTCTCTTCAAAATTAATATGATCAGAATTTATTAGTAGATACGATAACTCTCCAAGTGAGTCACATCATATTGAGTATCAACGAGCTTAAATATAGTTGATGGGTAACTTCTTACTAACTAATGATATAAGTGAGATAACAAAAAAGATATAGATAGTAATAGATTCAAATGTAACTTTTAGACTAGCACTCTTCCAATACTAATAAAAAAATGAGCTCTTTTATAAAAAAATAGCATTTACATTCATTAATATCTTACTAGCCTTTAGTGAAAAATATTTATATTTTCTAAGTATTTGAGTATACAAGAAAAGTAAATATAAAAAACCTAGATGTTAACTTTTTCCATCTTTAAGAACAATCAAGAACAAAATAAACATATTTAAAAAATATGGAAAACAAACTAATAATTTCTCAACAATATATAAGATTTTAAAATATATACATTGGAAAATGACATAATAAGATATTAGAAAGATAAGATATATTACAATTAACATTGCATCTTCACAAAAATATTTCAGAATATTCTTTTCAAATAAAAATATCTGATATGTATCAATCAAATATTTATTATTCATTTCAATAATCTTATTTTGTTGAGTTATACTAATATAAGACATCCTAAAAGTGTCAAACATGCTGAAAAGCCCAGGAACAGCCCACGACACAGGCCGATTCAGCCATGCCTAGCACAACACAACACAATCCAGACCCGTGCCAGGACCCAGGTCGTGATGGCCGAGGCACAACTTGTGTCGTGCCAAGCCAGACAAAGCCGAGCCAAGCACGACCCAGGTGCCTGGCCCGTAGGCATGGTTCGGCAGCATGGGTACCGACTATTCCCTACCCCACCTGCCACAATCCCCCTTCCATGGACCTTGGACTGGGTATTAGGCACGGTCCAATTGGATTGCACCTGCCTTCCCGGCAAGGTGATATTTACAAAAAAAAAGTTGGTAGACTCCCTAATCCCGAGTACGACCCAACCTGACACAGCATGGCTAGGCATGAATCTACTCAAGGTCGGGCCGTGCCGGGCTGACCATACTCAAGTCATGTTGTGCCCGACCCAGCATGGCATAAGACCCAATTGTATCAAATCAAATAGATACTTACTCAAACTAAAGTAGCATATAAAATAGAAAACTCTAGTACATTTTCTTACTGACATGTCTTACAGTTACACTCATAGATCAAAATATACTTAAGGATAAAGTAAAATATTCACAATATGATTGATGATAAATGACCAAGCAGGAGATGAAAAAATAATTAATCTAACATATTTAAACATCTAGAAGATTTTATTATTGAAGATAAAACATACAATTAATCATGCTCAATTTCAAATTGAATCTTCCTCAAATCTCATGATTATATAAACAAAAATTATTATAAATAAAAATAAAGTAAGAATTAACTTGTTTAAAAAAAATTCATAGAACCTAAATTAATAGGGTTTCAAAAATAAGTAATACATATAAAAATAATAAAGATTAAAGTTGAATATTATAATATTCAATAAATTTCAAATATTTAATATTAACTATAATAATATTTTTAGAATACGAAAAAATATTAACTTTTAAATCTCATGATTCTATAAACAAAGGTTATTATAATTAAAAATAAAGTCATAATTGACTTGTTTAAAAAAGGATTCAGAGAAACTAAATTAATAAGGCTTTAAAAAATAAGAGATATAGAAATAATAAAGATTCAAGCTGAATATTATCATATTCAATAATTTTCAAACATTTAAAATTAATTACAATAATATTTTTAGAACATGAAAAGAATATAATAAATATAATATAAATATTAATATTTATATTAATAATCACAAAATTTAAAATATACAAATGTAACAATTAATAATACCAGAAAAAATGCAAGAATCTACTTATATCTTAAAGAATAATTTTATATAATACTCTCTAATAAATATTAGTATCATAGTAAATAAATTATGTATAAATCCTACAAAGCTCTGATAATTAACACATCTCTCTCAATATTATGTCAAACTTTAAAGCTCTTCTCAGAAAATAATATGCAATAATTATCTTTAGTATTACCCAATTTCTTATAATATGTACATTAAATTAAAACTTTCAACCATTTATTTCAACTATGATAATTTCTCTTTACATCAAGACACAAATCATGGTTTCTCACAAAAATAATGCTTAAAAAATAAAATATAACTCCCTGAAAAAATTATCATACAAACAAGTCATTATAAAATAAGTAAATAGGATTGATGTATTCACAAATTGGGTGTTATCATCAGCATAATAATAATAATTATTATTATTATTATAAAATAAAACTAAAAACAATAATAATTTTTTAAAATAAATCAATCTTATAAAATAAATATATTTATTAATAAAAATAATAAAACAATCAAAATTAACATCTTATAGTCCTAAATGATGACCAAATTGATGATAATATTTATAAAATAAAGATTCCAAAAATATGTATGAACTATTTAAAAAAGAAATTAAACTAAATCTCCAAAATGACTACCAAGTTTAGAGTAGACAAATAATTTATATTTTATTAACTAATATATTTCATAATTTATCATAATAATTCCTTTGATGCTCAACTCTAAAAATATAAACTTCACCAATAAATTATGATCAAGTTTAGAGTAAACAAATAAAAAATTAATCCTAGATAAGAATACAAGTTTATTGAGAGTAGAAAGGAAAAATATAAAGATGATCCAATTCAATCCTAAGAAAAGTCTTATGATATTGAAGTTCAACAATCAAATATAAAGATTATTTTTTTTCACGGAGACCTAACAGAAGAGATCTATATGAAGCAGCTAATTTAATTTCGAGATAAAAGATAATGAAATTTTAATGTGCATGTTAATAATATTCATAGACAAGCTAAATCAAGCTCTGAGGATGTATTATCAAAATTTTAATTCGCATGACTTATAGCTGAGATTTCATATATATGAGATAGGCCATTATGTTTACACAAGACATTTAAATAATAACTATATTATTCTAATCGTATCATTTTTTTTATTATAATCGTATAAATTAATATGTTATTGATTAGAAATAACAAAAAGATAATCAATGCAATACTAGTGTTATTGGAAAAAAAGTTTGGCATAATAAATTTTGAGACAACAAACTTTATACTATGCTTTCAAATTTAGAAAAATGGGAAAAATAATGTTAAAGCTTGAGAAGATGTATGTTAAAAAAATATTTTAGAAGTATAGCATATTCAATTCCAAGTTTGCAAGAAACTCCTATTATGACTTAGAAAAAATTAACAACAAAGTAATACCCTATTACTCAACAAGAAAAATAAGAGATGATTATCACATGTTGTGAGATACTAAGCAAGGATAAGTCTAACCTAAGAAAAGATTATTAGAATGTTATTAAAAATTAAAAGAGCAATAAGGTATCTTTGTGGTACTACTAATTTTGTGTTACAATTTGATGATAACAACTTTGAAGTGAATAAAGTTGTTGATACTGACTGGGATGAAGATGTGAATATCAAGGGATCCACGAGCAGGTATGTGCTCAACCTATATGGTGAATCCATGAGCTAGATGAGCAAGAAAAAAATTGTCTCTACCCTCTTAATCAATGAGGCAGAAAACATGAAATTTACTCACATAAGGAAGATGTTTGGAGAAGAAGATTGGGTACAGAACTTAGTTTATAACAGAAAGAACTGAAGATCAAATTTGACAGGCATAGTACTATTCATTTAGCGAGATATTCAATATTTCATGCTCAAACAAAGCATATCGACGTCCAATATCACTTCATTAGAGAGCAAGTTGACATTAAATTGATTTGATTGAAGAAAGTCAATTTGAAAAAGAGTTGTGTTGAACAAAGATAGTGAGTTCAAAAAAGTTCAAGTAGTACAAAGTTAAAACTGAAATGAAGAAATATTCATCAAATGAAATAACATTATGATTGACTCATATTTCTAAAATTATAATATATATTCAGTGTTGCGATCTGAATTATGAAATCACGACTTAAATAAAATTATAAACTATTTTATGTTATTGTGACTGAAAAACTTTGTATTCAACATTACAATCTAAATTGTAAAATCACTATTTGAACAAAATCATAACATATTTTATCTTATTATTTTATAATATTATTACAGAAGACCTTAAGGATTCAAGTCACGACATTATTCTCTAGTGTCATGATATAAATGAATGAAATCACAACATTGATATGATATCAAGACTTAGATCTTACATTTTTAAAAGATTTTTTGTTTTATTATGTAGAAGAAAAGAAATCTTTTGAAACAAGATTTCCTCATCTTTTTGTCGTTTCTCGTATGCATTTAGAACTTCATTTTTGAGAGTACTCTTCCTCCTCCCAAACCATTAAATCAACATCAGGATCCTAATATTTGATATCATAGAAATTATGCAAGATATCTCAAATTCCTAATATTTGATAATAGAATCACAGTTCAGTTGCAAAGCTTAGTTTGGCACCAAATCTATGAACAAAAAGATTTGTAGAAGTGTGAATTTAAGAAAACGAATTTAACAATAATTAAGGTTGAGATAAAGAAATTTTAGGAAAAAATTTTAAACTTTGAAAACAAAAAATAAAGAATATGCTTGTTGATGGAAATTACTGATCTGTAATCAAATATCAGAAATAAATAGCAAACGATAATAAATCAGAGATAACATCTATCAAGAATATCAAATAGGACAAGTTGAATCAAATAGCGTGATACTTGATTCAATTGTATTTGATAGATGAAATCTTAATAAATATTTGTGATGAGAAATCAACGATAGATTTGTTTTAAAAATTTTAAATACTCTATCATAACAAATTACTGATCAATAAATTATTTTTGAGTAAGAATTTGTACAAATTGTCTATATAAAAATTGATTCTTTTTCTTCATATTAATGAGTTGTAGATATTGATCAACTAATTGTGATCCATTTGCTATGAGATTTGTAATAATGATAAAATCATAATACTCATTTTTTCACTACAAAATTCATAGAATAACTTAAGTAATACAATCGATTGTGATACAACATATTTATCCTACAATAACAATAATTTTATCATTACTATCTAAGAAAATGAGAAAACATAGTATGAAAATATACTCAAATAATATATTATTTGTTAAACAATGATTGAAATAAAATATCCAAATCAACCCAGAAGCAAATCAAAGACAAGCAAATTAAATATGAATAAAATAAAATGAAGTATCGAAAGTGTCATAAGATTAGACACTAAACAAGGCATCTAGTTCATTGTCACAGATATGTCATATCACATGACTATTAATTGAAACAAATTCAACCAATATTGAATTTATAATGGACGAGGTGTAACTATAAGAAATAACTTAATAATGAAAATCATTAATCGTAAAAATATAAAGATATAATTGTACAATGTGACTTTCAAATTCAATCATAAGATTATGAAAATTTCAAACTTGAGCAAAATTTAAATTACCATGACTTTCAAATACAAGCTGCTAGCAATCATTATCTTGTCTTATATTAGTGGCTCTTATATTTGTGATGAGAAAAAAACTATGGAGAACAATATTTCAATGTCACAACATAAAAATATAATATTATGATCTAGAATCATATTGTGACATCAGAAACTATGATACATCAGTGATAAAAGTTTGAAGAGTGTATCATCAAAGAAAATGATGAAAAAAATAATAAATTTTTCAAAAAGATTTTAAAATTATGAAAATTACTATATGACAAGCAAAAAATAGTAAAATTCAAATTTACAGCTTCTAGATTAATGATGATGTTAAATTTAATTCATAATTACTTGTTCAAAAAAATATTAAATGTATCACTTAAGAGATCAATATATTATGTATTATTTGTTGATAATTTATCAAGCTATTCATGAGTATATTTCATTCAATAAAAAAATGAAAATATTAGAAAAATTTAAGGAGCTCAAAATATTAATTGAGATTTAATTCAATAAGATAAAAATTATGCATACAAACAATGATATAAATATTTTCTAGGTGACCAATACTATGTTGATCAAAGTATAACCAAGAAGAACATGACCATGATGACACCATAATAGAACAAAATATTTAAGAGTAAATAGAATGTTAATAAAGAAGACAAAATGCATGATGAGTTAGATAGGTTCGGAGCTAAAATTTTAGGCTGAAGTAATTATCAAATAGTCTACCTAAAAAATTGTATTCTTTCATCAACAGTGAATGATCAAATACAATTTAACATGTAACATGCAAGGAAGCCGAATATAGCTCACCTTTAGGTCTTTGGGTTATTGGGTGTGATGCATACGTCTAAAGATATCAAAAAAACCTGACCCAGTTCAGCCATGCCTTGCTGGGCACAACATAGTTTGGAAATGTGTTGTAGGCCTGACCGGCAGGAGCCGTGCCTCATGCCGAGCTATGCACGACCCATGTGTTTAGACCAACGGCATAGCAAACCAGTCCGGGGACCCAGCTGAATTTTATAAAAATATAACTGGAAAAACTGGTTACGAGCCAGCCGACCTAACAAGTCCAGGCATGACCCGGCCCAAACATGGTACGAGCTGAATTAGTGATTCTCAAGCTATGTCGTGTATGACACGGCATGATGGCCCAATTAGGCAAACAAAAACTAGGCTAGGCCAGCACAGCCATTTGACACCTCTACATAAGTCAATTTGCTAAAAGAAAAAAAAATAAGTTAGATTTCAAATCAAAAAAAGTATAGATTCATTGAACACAAAAAAAACCATTCAAGGCTACAAGCTTTGGAATCCATAGACAATAATTATAATCATTAATAAAAATATCATGTTCAAGGAGTACAAAAATAAAAAAGTCTTAACAAGTCATAACATGAGTGATCTTAATGAAAAAAAGTAATTACAAAATCTTCCAATTGCGACATTATAAAACATGTTGCAACTACATTCTATTGTTGGCACAAATGTTTTTGATGAAAAAGCAGTGCAGACATTGTTTAGATATTATGTTGAGAAAAAAGTAGCCATAACAATATATGCATTGAGGAAGCCAATATGAATTAAAAACTCACCTATAGAGTATGTTGACAGTGCATACAATATATTTCATGTTATAGAAGATAAGTTCAATATTGTGGAGGAAGCAATAGTATTCAAAAAGTCAAAGAAATTAGAGCGTGTCATAGAAATGAACTGTAGTCATTAGAGAAGAATACTTGGAGCCTTGTAAAATTGTCCTCAATTCAAAAAATAATAAAATATCAATTGGTTTTCAAACAAAAAATAAAAGTTGATGGAAAGATGATGAAGTACACAGAGTTTTCTAAGCATGCATAAGTCTATTTCATTTAAAGAAAAATAAAGTATTGAAACAATTCAAAAAATTCAAAATATTGGTTAAGAATCAATTCAACAAGAAAATAAAAATTTTACACATGAACAATGGTACAAAATATTTTCAAATTAATCAATTGTGTTGAGCAATTAGCAAGCAGAACATAATCATGATGACATCACAATAGAACATAATGACTAAGAGATTAAATAAAACATTAATAAAGAAAGTAATAGAATAGAACATATTCTTTCATCGATAATGAAGGATCAGAAATCTTTTAAGATGTTGCATATAAGGAAGTCGAGTGTAGATTGCCTTCAAGTCTTTAGGTGTGATGTGTACGTCTATGTGCTAAAAGAAAAGAGAAACAAGCTTGACTTCAAATTAGAAATGTACAATTTCACTTGGCACAAGGAAAGTATCAAAAATTATAAGCTTTTAAACTCATTGACAAGAACAATAATCATTAATAGATATATCATTTTTAAAGAGTACAAGAGTGAAAAAATCATAACAAGTCACGACGTGGGTGATCTTAATGGAAAAAGTGAGTTACATCTTCCAAATTGCAAGTCCATTCCACTGGTAGCACAAATACTCTTGATGGATAGATAGTGTAGTGTAGAGAGTTTCCGAAGATTCTATTGAAAAAAAAAATAGCCAAGACAATAAATGCATTGAAAAAACTTTATGGATTAGAAACCTATTGACAATAACAATAATCAATAATATATATATCATGTTTAGAGAGTACAAGAGGGAAAAAGTCCTAAGAAGTCATGACGTGGGTGATCTTAATGAAAAAAGTGAGTTAAATCTTTTAATTGCGACTCCAAGGCACTGGTAGCACAGATACTCTTGATGAATAGGTAGCGTATAGAGTGTCCGAATATTCTATTGAGAAGGAAGCAACCAAGACAACAAATGCATTGAGGAAACTTGTATGAATTAGAAACTCACCTATAAGACATGTAGACAATGCATACAATGCACTTCATGTCATAGAGATGAGTCAAATATTATAAAAGAAACAAGAGCCTCCGGAAAATCAAAACAATGAGAACATGTCATAGAAGAGGAACTACAGTTGTTAAAAAATACTGCCTGAATCCTTGTGAAGTTGCCCTCAAATTAGAAAGCAATAGAATACAAGTTGGTGTTCAAACAAAAAATAAATGTTAATAAAATATACAAAATTTCAAGACAAGATTGATTGATAAATGGTACTCTCAAGTTGAAGGTATTGACAATGATGAGATTTTTTCACCAATATTAAAGATTACATCCATCCAAATAGTATTAACTGTTGCAGTTAGATATGATCTAGAGATTGAGCAGTTAAATATGAATATTATTTTTCTTCATGGAGACTTAGAGGAAAAGATATATATAACCCAACGATCAATTTCGAGGTGAAAAACATGAAAAACTTGATGTGAAATTTGAAAAATATCATGTACAAGCTAAAGTAGTCTCTAAGAATGTCGTATCAAAAATTTATTCATGTCTTATAGCTAGGATTCAATAAAATATAAAACTAATCATTGTGTGTGTAGAATACAGTTAGGTAATAACTATCTTATTTTAACCTTATATGTTGATATGTTATTGATTGAAAATAACAAAAAATAATCATTTTAGTGGAAGGGATATTAGCAAAAAAGCTTTATATAACAGATCTCGAGATAACAAACTTTATACTAAGCATCTAAGAAGCACGGACACGGACACAGATACGAAGAAACGATACTGCAGGATACGAGAATACGACAAATTCTAAAAACTAGGATATGGATACGGCTAGGATACGGCATGATAAAAAAAATAAAAATAAAACAAAAATTATTAATTATAAATATTATGTATTTTATAAAATTCATTAAATTAAATTAAATTAAAATATTTTATTATATAAAATAAATATATATTATTTATTTTATAAAATAAAAATATTTTATTTTATTTTATAAAAATATTTTATTTTATGCACATCCCCACACAAATACGCCCGCCCCTGCCTCCCCCTCAAACACACTCACCCCTGCCTTCCCCTCAAACACACTCGCCCCTGTCTCTCCCCTCAATTCGTGTCGCCCCTACCTCTCCCCTCAATTCGTGCCACCCCTGCCTCTCCCCTCAATTCGTGCCGTCCCTGCCTCTCCCCTCAATTCGTGCAGCCCATGCCTCTCCCCTCAATTTGCGCCGCCCCTTCCTCTCCCCTCAAATCACGCCCGCTCCTACCTCTCCCTCAAATCGCGACCGCTCCCTGCCTCACCCTCAAATCACGCCCGCCCCCTGCCAGTGGCCAACGTCGCCCATGTGACGACATTGGCCACCCGACGTCGTCGGACGTCGGGCACTATAGGCATGGATACGGCTGTCGTCTGCCGACACAACCATCCGATACGCCACATGGTGAATCGGATACGGATTGTGCAATGATACGTCATGTGGTGTATCGGATACGTATCCGTGTCGTGTCCATGTCGTGTCTAGGTGTCGGACACGTGGACACGACTGTAGGGAGCCGTGTCCGTGCTTCCTTGCTAAGCATGTAGATTATAAAAGATTTAAATAATGATATTGTATCTTAGACAAAAAAAATATGTTGAAAGAATACTTCATAAGTACATATTCAATTGTAAGCTGGTGGGAATTCTTATGATAATTATGATAAAGTTGAAAACATAGTAGTGTCCTACTACTCAGCCATAAAAAGTGGAAATGACTCTCATTCTGTATGCTAGCACTATCACAAGTTTGATGCATATTATGGTATATACAAGATGTGACATTTCATATGTTATGTGAGTATTGAGCACTTACATGTCCAACCCAGAACATGAGTATTAGAATACTATTAAAAGAGTACTCATATATCTTCATGATATTGTTGATTATATGTTGCAGTTTGATGATAATAGCAACGATGAAAACTTTTTATCAATAGAGTTGTTAATGCTGACCGAGGTGGAGATATAGATATTAAAAGATCCATGAGCAAATATGTGTTCGACCTATATGACACTTACTCATACAAATAAGAAAAATGTCTGGATAAAAAGACTATGCAGAACTTGACTTGGAGCAGAAAGAACTTATGCTTAGATTCGACAATCAAAGTACTATCTATTTAGTAAGAAATCCAACATTGCATGTTTAAAAGAAGCACATCAATATCTAATATCACTTCATTAAAGAACAAGTCAATCAAAAGTTGATTCGAATGAAGAAAATAAACACTAAGAAGAGGTGTTAATTACTTGACAAATGTATAAAGTTCAAAAAAATGCAATGATACAAAACTGAGACTAAGATGACAATATATATGATTGACTTATACTTTTAAAACTACAATATATATTCGATGTCACGACTTGAATTATGAAATTGCAATTTCAATTATAACATTGCAACTTGAATAGAATGACAATATGTTTTGTAGTATTAATGTGACGGAAATATTTTATGTTCAATGTCATGACTTGAATTATAAAGTATTGCCTTAAATAGAGCCGCAACATATTTTGTAGTATTATGACTAGAAGTTTTAAGAATTAAAGTCACAATTTTATTCTTTGGGATTACAACATTAATGAATAAAGCTGCAATATATTTTATAATTTTGTGACTGAATTCAAATTATGTCTTTATTCTATAATATTGCGACATAAGTAAAAGAGTCGTAATATGAAATGATGTCACAACTTAGATCTTATATTTTAAAAAGATTTTTTTTATTTTATTATATTAGACTTGCACAAGTAATGTAGAAAAAAAAATCTTTTAAATAAGATGGTTAAATTCTCTTCTTTTTGTTTTCCCTTTCATGCATTATATGTTTCATCTTTGATAGTTTTCTTCTCACTTCCCTGAAGACCAAACTCAAAAAATCAACTAATCTACCTCAAATATCTAGATTATAATTTTGATACCCAAATGAAAACAACTAAAAATTTCCTTGAATTTTATCTTTATACTAATTCATGAAATCACTATTATCTCTTATATTTCTAGGAAATAAAATTATTTCTATAAGAAAATTACAAAAATCTTGGTGTCAAATGGATCGTGTCATGCTTGCACAGCCCATTTTAGGGTACCGTGCTAAACACAGCACGACTGGAATTAAAACCAGCCTGACACTACCCAACCAGCATAAGTCCAAGCAGACTCGTGTCTTTCGTGCCGGTCATTTTCAGGTTGTGCCAGATCGTGCCATTTTTTTGGCAGAAAGCAACCGCAACAACACCCGGCATCATACCAACACCGTCCAGCTCCAATGTACGTACGTCACCCAATCACCACCACGTGCCACCATAATGAATAAAAAAAATTCATTTACGCTTCTAAATTAAAAAAAATTGATAAACAAATACAACAATTAAATGAGAAGAAAAATAATCATTAATAAGTATCAACCGAAAAATATAAAGTATAACAAAAGTCAAAATATTAAAAATCAAAATCAAAATATACAAGTAACGTCAATCTCAATCTCAATGTCAATTGATGTCGGTATGTGTATGCAAATCATTATCATCATCGTGCAAGCGTCTGATAGTATCGCTAGCGGTAGAGTGGCCTCGACATCCTCCAAGTCTCACGAGTCATCATCTGTCTCTACTAGTAACTCGTGTGCTCATGCTCTCGATGCAGTTCTATTAAGAATTTACATCTTTGAATCTTTTCAATCCTTCATGCATACAAGTATTTTGATAATATTTGATTGTAGTATCGATCTCATATCTGAAATAATATTCACTATAATAACAAAAAAAACTTTGATGCTATGCTCAATACCGGAGAAATCGTTAGATCCTATGTCATCTTAGACAGCAAGGGATAAATAGATTCATATAATTTTCATCATAATAAAATATTAAAATTCAAGTTATTATAATATGATAAAATTAAGAAGTAATCGGTTTCAATGTATCAAAACAGCTCATTGCTATTCGACGGATTATCCTATCGTTTCTCCTCGCTATCTAATGGACATGAAATCATCTCTAAATATGGTATTTTTTTTCGTACTCGGAGTCTGACTACAACTATCATATTTAGTATCATAATATTTAATAACTCGATCAATTTTTCGTGAATAAATCCTTCAAGTTGATGTTCCTAATTTATGCACGTGAACATGTATGTCAAAATATTTTCTATCCCTTTTACTTTAACCTTAGGATCCATGCAGACAGTCAGACAACAAAGAGATAGATTAATAGACTAATACTTTAAATACTTAATTTTTATCTCAATAATCATGTCACTAAATGTATAATCATTTTTAAACTTATTAAACAAATTACTAATATTACATATGCATTTGAGTGTAATGCAAGTGATAAGAATGCAAACAGACGAACATATATTCATCGTGTCATAAAAAATTTTCAAGAATTATATAAAAAAAATTCTTATATTTCAATTACTATCATTAATAATATGTTCGTCACTTTTACTATTGACGTAATCGGATATCATATGTTCATATCCAATACACGACTCCAAGATCAAGAATATCTTACAAATATTTAGAATTTCTTCTTTTTTAGACCCATAGACAAACAGAGACTGCCAAATTCTTTTTATCTGCTAGATGTCCAAAATTATGTTAATACATTACGTATTTTTTCTATAGCTTATACTATCAAGTTAATAATATGTCATATGCATTTAATGTGAAAAATCTCTCCTAATGACTCATCTCTAATATTCCTAGCATGCAAAAAAATAACTTTATTATTAGATACGTTATCAAATATAATATTAAATATTTTATTTTAAATATGATAATCTCTTAAAATTATTATCATGCACTCATATATGATAGTCTAGTAATGAAAATAAAAAATCTCTAAAAATCCTAAAATTTTTTTTGCTGTATATGTAATTTGTTTTTATTTAATAATCTGTTTGTATAACAAAATATTTTTTCTGTTTTAATATTTTCATGTAAGTGCAGGAAATGAAATATTAAAAGCCCGAGGATGCAGTAGTAGCACAATAACGGAGGTCCCGCTGTTCGGTCAGCAGGCTGAAATTTTTGGAGCAGAGCCTGACCCGTTCCATGATCTGACCCGATGCGGTTAAATGAACCAGATGTTTTTTTTTAATATAAAATGATTTGTAATTTTATTTTTCGGGCGGTTGTTTTTGACCCATGGAACTGTTCATCGTCCCTCTCTTTTCTCTGCGTGAATTTTCGCGACTGCTGTGTGCTGCATATTGTAAGACGTTTCCGTTTTTGGTTTTAATCTATAACGCATAAGCGTCTTCTGGTGGAGATAGCTAGTCATACTGAGCGACTAGCGAACCACGTTATTTTCAGTGTTGATTTTCTCATTTTTGATTTTGTCATGGATGCTTGCTGAATTGGGATTATATTGCTTGTTTTTCTGTATTTTTTGTTGTTTCTGTTTTTAATCTCACTACCGTAAAAGCACAATTACCCAACATTTTTATTCCATTTAAAACTACATATGGGCGATGAGGCATGCAAAAGATGCATCATTACGACTAGTTCAAATATCAGAAGTCACAGACACGATGTCACTATATTGATAAATTCATTAGTTATTATTTATTTTCTAACTTATAATATTTTAATACGTCATTCTTACATATGAATCTATGAATCCTACAATATGCATGCTAAAAATAAGTTTACATGATACTAACTATACTACGATCCTCCAAAAATCTAATTAAAAAATACATCATGATAATCAGTTTGGTCATGTCTTTCCTCTCTAACTCGTTATGATATATAAAAAGAATCAGCAAAGAAACTATAGTAGATCCAACCTTAAAGACCTCACCTTTCTTTTAGATTTGCCTAGGATCTAATACATCATGTTTTTTGGTGTATTAATCATCATGCCTCTTTAGGTAGGCCACGCCACTATATGTGTCAAATGGGTCGGGCCAGCCTGGCCTGACATGTTTTTCGGCATGATTTGGTCGTGTCTGGCCCGGCATGGTACGAGGGACTAGCACATGTGGACGACACGTGTGACCACGCATCGAGCGTGGTCACGATGAGCCGATGCTCGACAGGCGAGGCTAACCGAGCCCCGAATAAGCAATAGCGATGCGGAGGCACGACGACGCACCCCAAAACCCTAATTTTTAAAAAAATTAGGGTTTTGGCCCGACCCAAAACGATTCTGTGAGGTCATGCCCGTGCCGGGCATGAGCTCACAGAATCGTGCCTGGCCCAGCACGGAAGCATGGTCGAGCGGCCTAAAACCGTGTCAGACTAGCCCGACACGACTCGTTTGACACCTCTACATGCCACCTATAATCCAACATATATATTTTTTTATAATATATATATTTTGCCGATTCTTTATCGACACCTCTTACATTTTTATTTTTTATTATATTAAAATGAATCCAAACTACATATGTTCTAATTTTTTATTTTTTATGAATTTAAGTTTGGATCGAAGATAGCGAAAACATAATTTTGCCTTCGGATCTTTCCATAAAGTTATCATTATTATTTACGTCTACGTCACTATTAATTTCGTTATCATTAAATTTACTATTAGTCATTTATATTTTTTTTTAGTTTATGTTCTAAGTTAACCAATAAATTATATTTTTAAAAACTAAATAAAAAACAATACCCAATTTATAAAGAGAAAAGCTATAGGCCGCACTTGGTCGATTAAATAAAGATAACAAAATTGAATCAGCAACACCAAATCTCTACTTCACGTTATTTAAAATTTATAAAAAAAACTTCTAAATTTAAAAGCTTTAACTTTAGGTGGAGAGAGAGAGAGAGAACCGAGGAGAGAGGGAGAGAGAGAGAGTGAGAGAGAGAGAGCCGAGAAGAGAGGAAGAGAGAGAGAGAGAGAGAGAGAAGAGAGTTGAGCTAGAGAATTGAGAATAAAAAACTCAACTCTCTAAAATGATTTATATAGATTTTTTTAATTAAAAAAATATATCTTTTCAAAACTTTTTTTTAATATTATAAGTAGAAATTCGACAACCATCAAAAAAAAATCCAACAACCAAAATCATCTTTATTTTGATTTTTTTTGGCTGTTAAAATTTCCAATGTCCTTATATAATAATCTAATAATTTGAGAAAGTCCAATTTGATGTTCTCATTCATAATAAATTAAACACAAGGGATAAGGCAAAAATAAGTTGCAAACTAAAAATTTACAATACCCTTCAAGATAGTATATAGAAATCAAAAATATCAAACTTGAAGAAAAAATAAATAAATTTAAACCTTTTCTAGACCATAAAAAAATTATGTTGGTTGATCTGTTATAAGAATATAGATTACCGTAATAATCTCATCCTTTATTCTCTCGCTTATAAAGAATCAATTCATCTCAATGTGATTTATACGCTTGTAATTATCACAAGTAATTGTCACATGTAATTATCAAATGTAATTCATCTCAATGTAATTATCAGTTCATGACAATAATAAAAAATAATATAATAAGAAAATGAATATTTTAAATTGTTTGAAAAAGTATATGATCCAAAATATATCACAAGTAATTGTCATTATCATCATGAACTATATATCTATATTTAATTTCAAAATAACCATATTTCTCTTATTTTTTTAGAAAAATAAGAATGTCACCAAAAATATATGATCCAAACCTTGTCACAATGTTTTTCTCAATGTAAATTGGTACCCTAAAGGCTTTTTCACATGCATCAATTTGCAAAGAATTACAAGTAGGCAAGGTTGTTTAAGAGAATTTAAGAAATGACTAAATATACTGATTATATCAAATAGAACTAGTCTGATAATAAAGAAATAATTAGGCTTACATACAAATCTCTTGTAAGTAATAAAGTCAATTGAAAAGTTCATATCGAACAAGAAAATAATACTTAGATAAACCAGAATATCTACTAGAATACAACTAAAAAGACCAACATTTATAAATGTACCAACCACAAACTTTTTTTGTGATAAAATAACCTCTCTTGTATAGTAAGTCATCTCTATTTTTAGAAACTTCTTAATCTCTTAAAATCTTTCAATTGGGCCTGAGCAGATGCATTCCTTGAATTTATTAATTCTCAGCTCATTACCTCTCATAATTAGAATATCAATTACATACAAAACAAGTATAATTATTCTATCAAAAGAATCCTAAAAAATAAAAAAAAAATTATAATATACATAAATAAACCAAATAAGATGATTACTTATGAAAACTATACTGACCAAAATTTCAATGATTATGTCATCCTATATAGTGTTTTACATAATCTATAAATTTTATCTGACTATATTGCTCGAAAATCATGTGATTGCTTTAAATATGCCTCCTGATTAAGATCAATACAAAAAAAATATTTGTCATATCTAATTAATATATTTTCTATCAATGAGATATTTTCAATTAAATAAGTGTCCATATATGTTGCAATTTTATAGCTTTATATTTATTATTTTATTTATTAATATTATACTTTTTGATGGGAGCACCCAACATATGTGTTATCTCAATTATTTGTGTTTGCTATATAAGAGCAATATTTATATTGATTATCATTGATTGAGTATTATTATATTTTTATTTATTGTGGCATAAACTTTAACATAATATCCAATCAAACCCCAAAAAATATTGATCCTAAGGGTGTGCTGTGGGTAAAGGTTTACAAATCCTAGAAGAACAAATCACATGTATTGTACCAGCATAGTGTACACGCACAATCGATAAGAAGCAAAACAGGGGAGGGCAGAGGTTATGTAAAGGCATTTACAAAATCTATAAGAACACGTGCTTGCCTTTTTCATTTTGTGCAGGAGCGCGTGCTCTCTCAGACATGCAGTGATTGTGTACAGGTGCATGCAAAATCAATTAGAACATGCATGTGCAGTAGTGCACAGTGACTTGCATAGAAAAGACAGCAGGCACACACAAGGCAATAGGTGCAGTGCACCTACAATCCAACAGACATCAGATATCCTCACCAAAGCCTTGGCAAGAAAAAGATTTGATCAGTTAGTATCCAAGCTAGAGTTGCTTAACATCTATAACCCAGCTTTAGGGAGAGTGAAATATTTTGTAATAAACATATGGAATTGTTGTGAACAACTATGACAGCTGTGAATAGTTATAAATAGCTGTAAATAGTTATTTATAACTGTAAAAGTGGGATTTGTTTTCTTTTTTATAAAATAAGTATCATTTATACTTATGTTTAATAACTTGAAGTGAAATTATTTCTTTTTTACATTTTCTACATGATATCAAAGAGAAGAGCAATCTTTATATAAAATCAAAGAAAAATTAATTTTTTCCAGCAAACACGGTTGTTCATCAAGTTTTTTTGTGGCATCCAGTCTTGACAGCTTTCACCTATTGAGTCAATATTTCCCGGTCTAGCATCCTACGTAATGACTGGTATCAGCACTAATTTCGAGTATGACAAATGTATGCACAATCTATAAGAACACATGCTTGCCTTTTTCATTTTGTGCAGGTACATGTGCTCTCTCATACATGCATTGATTGTGTACAGGTGCATGCACAATCTATAAGAACATGCATGTGCAGCAATGCACAGTGACTTGCACAAGAAAGGCAACAGACACATGCAAGGTAATAGGTGCAATGTACCTACAGCCTAACAAATAGCAGATATCTTCACCAAAGACCTGACAAGAAAAGGATTTGATCAGTTAATATTCAAACTAAAATTGCTTAGCACCTACAACCCAGCTTGAGGGGGAGTGTAGATTACTATGTGATGAACTGTTATAAATAATTATTCATAACTATTTATCACAATTGTTCACAGTTATTTATCACAGTTGTTCACAACTATTTTTCACAGATGTTCACAGCTATTAACATGAAAGATTTTGTTTTTTTTTATATAAATATATATTATTACTACTCAAATTTATTAACTTAAAGTGAAATTATTTCTTTTCTATATTTTCTACATGATATCGGAGGGATGAATAATTTTTGCTTATAATTCAAAGAAAATTAATTTTTTCCGGCAAACATAACTGTGCATCAAGTTTTTCTGTGGCCTCCAATCTTGATGCACTTTCTCTTATTGAGTCACTCTTCCCTAATATGTCATCCTACGTAGTGACTAGTATCAGCACTAATTTCAAGTATGGCAATAGATAACAAGGGTCAGACCACTCCAATCATCTCCGACATCACTATTCGAAGGATAAGATTAGATGACAGTCATATCATCAATGATAATATCTCATTCCTCATCATCAACCATAAGCTGAATGGTAATAATTATCTGCAATGATTAAGTTTGATTATTATGTTAATTAGCGAAAAAGACAAAGATGACTACTTGAATGGAGAATTTTAATCCCTAGAACCTGAGAATGCCACATATCGAAGATGGAAAATGAAAAATAACACCAAGTCATGGTTTATCATCTCTATGACAGTTAAATTTGAAAAAATTTTCTTACTCTACGAAGCAGCGTATGAGATCTAAGAAGCTGCACATGCATCTTACTGCACTCAAGACAATATTACAATCATATTTGAAGTCCAAACAGTCATCCATGAGTTAAGACAAGGTGATCTGACTGTTACTAAATATTATAATATCTTATCTCATCTATGATAGTGGTTTGATTCAATCCGCACATATGCTTAGAGGAATACAAAAGATAGACAATATTTCAAACGAATCTTTGAAGAAGATAGGACTATGAAGTTCATGGATGGGCTCGACAAAAACCTAGATGATATTTGGGGTCATGTATTGGCCATCGAGCCCCTACCAGGCCTTAGTGATGTATTCTCAATGGTACATAAGGAGGAACTCCGAAGGCAAATAATAATGAGGGGCATACAAGGTTCAGACCACTCTCTAATCTTAGTCGGAAAAGATCACTCTCCGGCGATTATGACAAAAAATAGTCCAGGCTATGACAAAAAGAATGGCTCAGACCTAATATGATCACTGCAAGAAGCATGGACACACTTGTGACAATAGGTGTCAAACGGGCATGTTGACTCGGGCCCAGCACGAAGCACGGCTCATTTTAGCAGTGTCGGGCCCAACACGACACGATCCAAGACCATGTAGGGGCCCTTGCCGGGCAGACTCACTACACGGCTCATGTCGTGTCGTGCCAAGGAAAATAGGCATGCATGCCTTGCCAAACACAACTCGGGTGCCAGGCAAATGGGCATGACAAGGGGCACGACCCGGCACGTGCCCCAAGGATTGGCCAATGTGATGTTTTTTGATAGTTTATTAAACAAATCAATTTTATAAGCTCAAGACCACACCCGACCTGATTCCTGATGCGACGATGGCGCAATGGCGACACCCAACGGGCAATGTGACGAGCCAAGCGAGTCAATGGGAGCACCTGTATCCCCAAAGCCCAGCACGAACCAGCCCAAAACCGGCTGCCTTCGGGAGGCGGGCCATGCCAAACCTACCCTACAGGGAAACATGTTGTGCATGACACAACACAGTTATTGTAGCATGGCGTGCCTAGCAAGGCACGTGAGCCTGTATGGGCTTGAAAAAAATGAGTCTTGCCTACCCGGCATGGCTCATTTGACACATTACTCATGATATATGCTAGAAGATTAATGGGAAACACACTGATTTGAAGTCTAAGAAACGTCATGAAAATACTATTGTGGATAAAGAAAACAAACTTACTGGAGTCCCTACATTTAGCACAGAATAGATAGTAAACACTTTGATGATAATACTTCAACAGCTCCAAAATTAGAAAAACTCCTCAGTGAATTCCATTGCTCCCAAAGGTAATCATATATTTCAATACTACACACAAAATTCAGGCAGATGACAGTAAAGATGGAAGATAGATCTATCTCTCAAGTTGAGGGTATTAAGTCAATATTCATGACCAATGTCATCATTTTACATGATGTCCTCTATGTTCCTAAATTATCTTGTAACACTATGTCAATTAGTAAATTGGTTAAAGATATCGAATGCATTATTTATTTTACCTCTGATGTTGTAAGTTGCAGAATCCGATGTTGGGGATGAAGATTGGCTGTGCTAAAAAGGTTGATGGACTCTATCTGATTCAAACTTGCAAATCTGGGTCTAGAAAAACTCCCAAGGATTATCAATTTATCTACTCAAGGAGATTCATTAGAATCAAATAAAGAAAGTAAAGTTATATTATCTCAGTTTTAATTAGGTCATCTAATTTTCATTTACCATCAAAAATTATTTCCTTCACTATTTATTAATAAATAATATAGTTCTTTTCAAAGGTGAAGTGTGTTAATTATCAAAACATTCTCACACCTCTTATCCAATATACTTATATGCATCATTCCAGTCTTTCTCTCTTATTCACAATGACATATTGGGACCCTAACGAGTAAAAAATACTAATAGTGCATAATTATTTGTCTTGTTTGTGATGATCACACCCATCTCATATAGATATATCACATGTAATAAAAAACCAAACTAAGAACCTTATTTCAAAATTTTCACATCATGATTCAGACCCAGTTTCAAACTAAAATTCAAGTCTTATAGACTGACAATGACAGGAAATTATTTGGAACATTCCTTGAAAGGCTATCTATCAACACAAGAAATCTTTTATCACAGCTCTTGTGTTGATACACCTCAGTAGAATGAAATAGTTGAGCGCAAAAACAGGCACATCCTTAATATAGCTCATTCCTTGATATTAATTGCCCATGTCCCTCACCATTTTTGAATTTATGAAGGTATTTGGCTGAGCATAATTTGTCATGAACTAAAGATCCATGTTAATAAATCTATATAGGTCTTATGTAATAATCAGTATGGATTAGCATAGCAAAGAATTCGATTCACCATAGAACCAAACATTTGGAGATAAACCAACATTCCATCAAAGAGAATATTGAAGAGAATGTTGTGGATCTATCTTATATTCCTACAGCCCAACAGACAGTAAATATCCTCACCAAAGCCTTGATAAGAAAATGATTTGATCAAATAGTATCTAAACTAGGGTTGCTTAACATCTACAATCCAGCTTGAGGGAGAGTGTGAAATATTATGTGATGAACAGCTGTAAACAACTATGTAAAATTTTAATTTTTTTTTAAATAGGTATTATTACTACTCATGTTTAATATTTTGAAGTAAAAGTATTCTTTTTCTATATTTTTTACAAAATCAAACCCATTATTACAATTTATTAGTTAATTTATCCAAGAAAACCAAAACTTAGATATATAAAAATCAAAATTAGCTAGTGACAAATGACCATTATTAGCTAGCAGTCAATACCATGAGCAATAGCACTACACAACTATTTGATTGGTCATTTTCTTTTCTTTTTTTTCAAAAATAATTATCACCATAAATTTTGAAATAATAAGTAACATTGTATTTTTTTAATATATTTTAATTTAAATTATATTTTTAAAATAAAATTTTTTAAACTTTCATAATTTCAAATACTATATTATATTATATAATAAATTATATATTAATATTTATATATATACATAGTTAGGATAAGCCTTAATTAATGATATATATATATATATATATATATATATATATATATATATATATATATATATATATATATATAAAATATTGCCTATAAAAACTAGGGGTAGGGCCTCCACAATAGCCTGCAAGCATGGCATGGAAGCTGGGGCAGCACAGGGTATAGACCAGGTCAGGTAACATAGATTCCTGGACATGGAACTAGAGTTTTGGTCCCTAGAGTCTACAGCGTAAAGCCTAGACCTAATCTAGAGCCATATATCGACCATGCACATAGGCAAGGCCACAAAAGTGCTAGGCTCATTTACGATTACAATGCACCGCACCCAGGCTAATCTGGATTAGGCACGTATCGAGCCAAGAAAGAAATCATGCTCACGAGCTAGTTCGTGTTAGGTTTAATTGCAAATATAACTCAACCTGGAATGATTAGCATAACCCGATTTGAAAGGGTGCATACAGGTCATGTTGTGCCACCCTAATTTTTAGTCATGTTGGCACAAAACGACACAGAATTCACAATGTGTCATGTTAGTGCTAGACATGGTATGGTAGCATGGTTGGGCCACATAAAACCAAGTCATGCAAACCTAATAAGGCTCATTTGTAACATTCACCTCTAATCTGATACTTCACAAGTGAACAAAACACATAGGAGAAAAATTCTTATTTCTTAGAGAAAAGATATAAGGTAGAATCATTGATATAGTATACATTCAAATAACATAACAATCAAAGATATTCACGAAAATTTTAAAAATACAATCAAACAATCATTGATATAGCCTAATAGCATTATTTTCTTCAAATTTAATAAATTAATATTTACGCATCAACTTAAGAGAGCACACAACTCATCAATTACCCCAATCCTATTGATCTCTTATATAAGAGCTTTCCTAGCACACATCTCATTGAAGAGTTTAATATTATATTTTATAATTTTTGATTTACAATATAAGTGAATAACACTTCGCCTGTCACATTTGAGCCTTGAGTGATTCTGCTCAAAATTAAGCTCTACACATAGTTACCTAATCTAAATGACTTCCTTGTTTGCCTAAGTAAGAATCATATACTCTGGCTCAGTTGACAATAAAGCTATAACAAATTGTTGCTTACTCAATTAGATTATCAATCCATCAATTAAATTAAATACAAATCTACTTGTTGAACTTCTAGTATTCATATTTCTACCTCAATCAACATCCACAGCACCACTAACTTGAAAAATATAATCATTATTGTTTCTACCAAACAACAAAATTAGATTACAAATCCCATGAAAACATATAAGCACTCTTTTCACTACATTTCAATGTTATTTTTTGAGTTAGCCATAAATTTGTTGAAAATTTCAATTGCTTATGAAATATCGAGTCTTGTACACACTATAACATATATCAAACTACTAATTGCACTAGCATACAAAATAAGATTTATTTCTTTCTTTTTGTTTCATGTAGATCGATAGTGATCTACAAACAAATCTAACTCAAAAAGCATAAGTATGCTAGCTAGAGATGTCAAACGGGCTGGACCGGGCCGGAACTATTTGGTAGTGCCTAGCCTGGCACGACACAGAAATGTATCGTGCCCGTGTCATGCCTGCCCATAGCACGAACCATGTCGTGCCCTGCCGAAGCCAACTGGGCCTCGTGCCGTGTCTGGCTCGGCAAGATGCCATGGTCAATTGGCACGGTACCTCGGCACGAGAGAAAAAACCACCCCAAAGAGAGAAGCTGGGCCTGACGATTCCGAAAACCACCCGGGCCCAAGTTCGATTCCATGTCAAATACATGTGTTACATGATTAACTTGATTGTACAAGTGAGGATGAAGATGTGTTCCCCCACTTTGGAAAACATACATAACTCACTAAAATACATCACACACCTTGCAGACAATAGGAATTCGGTAGTCTCTGTTTGTCTGTAAATCTTAAGAAGAAATTCCAATCAGATATGAGAGACCGTTGAAATTACACGTACCCGATGTTAGAGTCATATGTTGGATACAAACATATGATATCCGATTACGTCAATAATAAGAGTAACGCTTTTATTATTGATAATACTAACTGGGCTTCAAGAATTTTATTTATGAAATTCTTGAAAATTTTTTATGACACGACAAACATGTGTTCATCAGTTTATACTCTCACGACTTACATTATACTCAGGTGCATATGCGACATTAGTAGCATGTTTAGGAAGTATTGAGCTGACCCGACACTTAGTCATATGATTGCAGAAATAAAAATCAAGTACTTAAAGTAATGATCCACCATTCCATCTCTTTATTATCTCACTGCATACATTGCCCATAGGGTTAAGATAAAAGGACTGGATAATATTTTGACTTATATTTCATCGTGCATAAACCTGAAAGACCCACCTAAAAGGTTCATTCACAAGAAGTTGACTAACCTTTTTACATACTACAATACAAGATATAATGATAATAGTAGTTAGACTATGAGTACGAATATGAATACTATTTTTGAAGATGATGACATTTACATTCAGTTTGCAAGAAGAAAATGATGAGGTGAATCATCATTTGGGAGCGAGCTATCTCATATACTTAAATATTGATTACTGTGTAATTCTATCACATTCTGATACTAAGAATATTGATACATTATAGTGGTAAAAATTATACGAGTCTACCTTTCCCGTGCTATCTAAGATGATACGGGATCTACTGATTCCTTTGTGTCAAGCATAGCTTCAGAGTCTATTTTTTATATTGTAGTGAATATGATTTCGGATATGAGATCAAGATTATATCCAGATATTATTGAAATTTTAGCATGCATGATAGATGATTGATGATCCATATAATAGTGATTTTGATATTAAGGTTGAGGATGATAATGATACGCTGATAGATGATTGATAAAATTTCCACTTGATGCCTGACGATTAACGATTAAGTGATTGTGACACGACAATGACACTTATGTTATAGTTATGCTTATGCTTATGAGTTATACTTGATTCTAATTTTTTATTTCAATATTTTGTACTCATTTTTATTTACATTATATTTATTTTGGTTTGGGCGTTTGACATTGTGACTTTAATTTTTATTAAAGAAATTTTATGTTTATTTTATTTTTTGTTTTAAAATTTAATTAAAAATTTTAAAATTTAATTCTAATAAATTATAAACTATTAATCTAATTAATACATAAACTTACCATGTATTAATGAATTGAATCAGTACTTTCAATTTCTTCTTCATTATTCTTAGTCAATTGTAACCATTGATATCATAGCTTTGAGACAAATTATGACAACGTAGCTTCATGTCATAAATATGAGGAGAGTCGCAACAACTAGTTTGCTCCTTGGACACCTTGAACATAACATTTCTATAATAAATGATTGTTTTACTCTCCAAATTACATAGCTTGTAGCATTTAATGCATCCCTAGTAACCAATGAACATGCACTTCATAGATTTGAAGTTCCAATTTGTTTTACTTCTCCCTTGGCACATGTGCATATGTGTCACATCCAAAGGTCAGTCATACTTGGCTTTATCCCATACAACACTTCGAATGATTTATGTCTTTTCACGGTAGATGTAGGAGTATGATTTTTCAGATAGCATGATGTGGCAACAGCTTCATGACTAATCAACTTCTCACCTATCTCGACTTCTCCAACAATATTCTGTTTATTTTTTCAACTATACAGCTTTGTTGAGGTGTCATTCTGATTGTGGTCTGTCTCACAATCCCTAACTGAGTACAAAGTTGATCCTACTAAAAAATATTCAGCCCATTATCAGTATACAAAACTTGTATCCTTTTGTTGAAAAGATTTTCTATCTGGGCCTTAAAGTTCTTGAACTTCTCCAACACCTCTGCCTTCTTCTGGATGAAATATACTCAAATATATCTAAAAAAATTATTGACAAATAAGATATAGTACCTCAAATTTCCAAGTGATATTTTTGGTATTTCTCCAAATAGATCATTGTGTATCAAGTTCAGCATTGTCATCGTTATAGTAGTTGTTGATTTGTATTTCACCCTCTTATGTTTTTTATACAATCTTCACAAAATCAAAAGTCTTGCAAGCAATCTAAAACACCTTCCAGCATATTATTTAACGATGCAGCCATGAGACTTTTCTCATTGGTATGCTCAAATCTCCGATGTTACATCACTGTTAAATCTTCTACAACTTCCTTCTCACATGTTACAACATTGTTACAGCACTCCAATTTTTCAAGTTTCAACACCATCTGAGTCACAATGCTATTTGATCATGTTGCAAACTCCAGTGGTGTTTGTCTTTTATTCTCTATAGTTCACATATTTTCTATGAAATTTATTCAACTCAGTGATGTCCTCTAAAATAAATGAGTCACAATCAAAACTAGGAATAATGGTAATCATCAGCTTGTACAACAATCTAGTCCTCATTTCTCGAGCAATGACCCTTGCTCCATGAATCCCCCTATATAACTTGTTATCATAAGTGAAAATCAAGCCTACAATTATCATCACACCAATTGAAATGAGATTGCAGCTAAGACATAGAACATTTTTTACACTTTGAAGATTCTTCATAATCTCATTATACATTCTCATCTTCACTTCACATGATCTACAATGTTAACATTAGAGTTGTTGTAGCTTATACACACCCTTCCAGATCCACCATCATAATTTTCATACTCAGTCATTCTCGATATGGAGTCATATGATATGAGGCTCTAAAATCAATGAACTATTTTATCTCATAAGTGTTAGCGATACATGCAACTGAAAAATAGAAATCTCTATCATACTCAACCTTCCTCATTGAGTCACTTCTATCATTTCCAACCTTGGAAACATCTCCTCGATATGGGTATTAATGATGCGAGTCGAGTTTGAGTTCAACTGAGCTCGAACTCGATACCTTGGAGAATCGGTGTATGAAACATATATATATATATATATTACATTTATAATACTAACTTATTAATATAATTTATAAAATAATATCCTATTCTGTTATATCTTTTCTTAAAAAATTAATTATTTTTAAAATAAATATATTTATAACTAAATAAAATAATAAAAATATATGATTATTTAAGAATAAAAAAATAGAGATATATTATTATTGTCATCCCCTAAAGTAGAGATATAAAATTTTAAAAAAATAAATTTTATATTCAAAAATATTCGAGTTTCTCGCAAACTTTTCAAGTCGAGTTATGAGTTGCTCGATTCGACTAATTAATATTTCGAGAGAAGCTCGAGCTTGATTCGAGCTCATAGGAGTCGAGTTTTGACCGAGTCGAGTCCGAGTGACTTGCAAGTTGTCTCGTCTCACCCGCACCCCTACTCCTCAATAGTCTCTTCCAAAGTGACTTAGCATATTGCATTCCCAACACTTGACCTTAGACTTTTTCATGCTTTTCAACCTTTCTCTAAATTGTGATTTGCTTGTTGACCAAGAATAACTATTATCATCAATTCTATCTCTCACAAACAACACTTCACTCGAGAATCCTCTCATATTATACCACATCATATACTCAAACAAAAAGGTTACAATCAAGCTCTCGTATGCCAACTTCATCGAACCACTATCAATAATAATAATTAGGTTATCTCATGAATCCAACAAGAAACAAAGTACCAGCATCGTCCTATCATCATCACTAATTTTACAGCCTATAGACACGAGATGGCTGATCAATTAGTTGAACTAATATAGATGACTAAAGAAAGACACTTGATTTTATAGTCTATTAATTGAACAATTTCTTTCTCAAAAATATCCAGTTAATAAGCACTTGCTCTAAAAGAGATTCCTTGGTATCAACAATAATCCCTTTATCATTTTCTCTCCGAAGACATTCACAAGCATGGAATCATTCAAGCATAATCAAATCAAGTGTCTAGCTCGGTCTAGCTTCTCTTATTCATCAATGGCAATTAATTTTGATTCTAAATTTTTTCCACTCATAGTTAGCTTTGGATTCTCGATTGCAAACCACAAATCTCTATCCACTAACAAATTTATCATTTTTAATTTCGATAGTTCAAAGCCCTTGATTTAAAATTTCTCTATCTCAAACCTTATTACAAACATTTGAGATAACCTTTCAATGATAGCAAATATCAAGAATCACCAAGGCTAACAAATTCTGATACCAAATATTAGGATCGGAACCATGAAAGGTTTGACAACAATGTGAAACAAAAAATGTATTGCCCAAAATATTATTGTCAGTTCATTAGATTTATCTCAGCTCACCACATTATGACAGGAAATGTTAATGATTAAAGTAAATCCTAGAGGCCGAGCATAGTTCGAATTATATGTGCCTAACTCGACATGGCACGATCCAGAATCATGTCTGGATAGAAATCATGCCAGTCTGAGTCATGGTCCAGAGGGACGATGATCCATGACCAGACACAGGTCATGGGTCAAGGGATTGGGTTTTAAATAAAATGGGTCCCATCCCATTAGCACTCAACACTCGGATGAATCAGTAGCCCCACCCTCATGGGCCACTGGCAATGCCATTACATTCTCACGTAATGGGTGCCAACATGGAAAGCAACTGGCATGGCGTGTCACATTCATGTCGACAAAAAAATTATTATTAATTTGTAGCCGTTGAATTTCTTTTCAAGGTTATAAACGGAAATCCAATGGCTATCAAGTTTAAGTACATATTAAATTATAAATATATTTTTTTAATATAATAAATTTATATAAAAAGAGACTATATATTTTTTGAATTTCATTCTTATTTCTCTCCATCATCCCCTTTCATCTTTTGAGTTTTGTGTTGTGATACTTTATACAGTTTTCAATTTTATTATTTTTTATTAATGTTAATCTCACAAGTTTAGGAAAAAAAAAAGAAATATGAAAAGTGAACTATGATTACGAGCAACTACAAACATTTTCATGGTTATGGCACATTATTTTTTTTATTTATTAAATTGTAATATTTATTAGATTTTTTATAATTAGAAAAAATATATAAAATATGATAAATAGTGACTTTAATTATAATGGATTAGACGTAAATATATATATTAACAATAACTCAATAGATAAGTTTAATACATAAAGTAAGTTTTCTTTAATGATCTCGACTCATTTGCTTAAAAAACTTAAAACTAGGCAAACTTCAATAGTATAAACTCACTTTTACATATTCAAAAAAAATCTAAAAATATCAAAGAAAAATCAACATAATGTATATATTATAAATAATGTGTGTGTGTGTGTGTGTGTGTGTGTGTGTGTGTGTGTAGAAATACATATAGGATTAATCACATTAAGAGGTATGTCTTAATACAACAAAAAATATAATGCATTAGATAACAGGTAAATCCAATTGAGTAGCAGGATATTTAAGATTTGATCAAGTTTAATTTTATTAACCTTTTTTATTTATCACAATGACTTTAGGAGAAAATGCATAGTCAAATTAATATGACTATTAGTCTTTCGATTAATTTTTAGTAAATCCTAGAATAAACTATTACGTATACCTACTTACAATCTTCTTATCATAGAATTCTTAATTCAACTAGTAAAAATGATATAATAAATATTATAAATTAAAAAAATAATTAATAATTAATAATTATAAATTAAAATTCTTAAGTGTATGAGGTTCAATATCTTAACTAGTCACAATAATATATCATTCGCATGTCTCACTGCTCATTATATATAATCAAATTGAAAACTTAACAAGAAAATTTTATGATTTTCTAAGATTCTTTATCCTCATAATAATCATGTCATATATAAATGTATGATGAAGATGTTTAAAGAATATAATATTCAGAATAAAATTTAAGTATTATACACTATAATATTTTGAATGATAGAGCCACTATTAGTATGTTTGTCAAAGATGAATCATCAAGTAGGTTTACTCATGTTAGGTGTATATATCACATAATTAACCTAATTGTACAGGTAAAAATAAAAGTTATTTCCCATGTAATAGAAAACATAAAAAATTAACTAAAACATCATAAGACGCCTAACATATAACAAAAATTTAATAATCTTTATTTGTCGACAAGCATAAAAAATAAAAAAAATCAAATAAATATAAGACATCATTGAAATTATACCTACCTAATATTTAAATCATATATTAATTATTAATACATGATATTCAACTATATCAATAATAAAAATGACGAACTTATAATTGATGATTCAAACTAAGATATAAAAATTTGACATATGAAATTCCTAAAATTTTTTTACGACAATACAACCATATGTTCGTATGTATACACTCTCACCACTCGCATTGAACTTGGATGCATATGTAATATTAAAAACATATTTAACAAATATAGAGAACACACTACATTTAGTGTCATGACTATTAAAATAAAAACCAAGAATTTAATATATTACTCCATTATAACACTATATTATTTGGTTACCTATATGGATCTTAGAATTAATATGAAAGAGATAAAATATATTAGAAAATATATTCACTTGCAAAAATCAAACAGATAAACCTAAAGATTTTATTCATGAAAATTTAACTAACATATTTACATATAGTTGATACGATAATTATTACAAGGCTGCGAGTATGAACATGGATAGCATATTCAAAAATAACACATCTTCATTTAATTAAGTAGGAGTAAATGATATGATAATCCATTGAATATGAGTGAGTTATCTCAGTATTTATATATAATTTACTACTTCAACTTATCATATAATAATAATAATAATTTGAATATTTTAAGTTAATAGAAATCATATAAATCTATATATCTCATGTTATCTAAGATGACACATGATCTACTAACTAATCTGTTGTTAAGCATAACATCGAGTATGTTTTTCTGTGATAATTAATATTATTTTAGATATGAGATCTAGCCTATAACAAAATATCATAAGCACTTACATACTTGAATAACTAGGAAGTTTCAAAATTGAGCATTAATAATAACATAAAAAAATTACTGGTAAATGATGACTTATGAGAAATTAAGACCAAGGCTATTGAGCTCACCACTATCACTACATTTAGAGACATACATGATAATGAATTACATCTATACTACCATACTACATACACAAATTGATGACTCATATGATTTTTTATTTTTTTTTTCATATGCTTTTTTAATTGTTTTTAGATTTTTGTCGATTATATTTTATCTTATGTTATGTATAATATAATGGATTATATTTTTCATAATATATTTTAATTTTTAAGGTTTGGCCAATCAAATGTCGACAAATTTTTTTAATAATTGATTTGATTTTAACTTATTTCAATTTCTAATGCAATATAAATAGGTAATGCACTTTTTAATTGTTATTTTGATATGTAAATATAAAAATTTAAATAATATTAAATCAAAAATTAACATTTCAAAAAATTTTAACTGCCCACATTCAAGTTGTCTATATCATATAGGCATGGCCAAGCATGGCCTAACACGACTTGGCATGCTAGTGCCCAACTGTGAGGCAAATAGGTTGTGTCAAGCCAACTTGTTTTAATAGTGTCATGCTAGCACGACCAGAGATCCATTTCATGTTGTGTTAGCACGTCCAATTTGACACCTCTAATAAATACACAACACAATTGATGAGCTGGTGTTAGTCAACAAGAAAAGATAGTTCCCTTCCATTCCACAGGGCACCTGTTCAAAACATAAAGAAAAAGCAAAGTGTTTACAGAGATAGACCAACCTCCATAATTTACTCTAAATCCTAGGCTAAAGCATGTTTAGCCAATAAGTAGGCGTGGGTAGGAGGTCAATGTAAATTTCATCATTGTATTACGCAGTTCAGCACTCTCCCTTCAACTTGAACCAAAGCACTACTATGATTGAAAGACATGAGACCCATCAGATCAAATCCCTTCTACTGTCTGATACCAAAGGCATTGAATCAAGCTTGTGGATAAAGTCTGTCATCCCAAGCAAAAGAATCAATAGTTTGATAATTAAAATCTAATGAATTACACCAACTAAGAACACTAGGCCAAGAAAGATAACATCTTGTAGTGACCCTTTTCTATCTCACTATGTTTCCGATAAGTATGCTATCTTGGATTCTTCTTTTATGAATAAGTCTCTTTCCTACTAGCCAGACCTTAGATTTGAATGCTCTTTTTACCATTCCTCTTATCCTGTATTCAATCACGAAGCCAACTGACAAAGAGAAGTAATTCTCAAACAACATAGCATGTTGCTAGTCCAGATACTTCTCAACAAAATTACGTAGCCGAACAGAAGAACCAACCATTGTGGAGATGGCACGAAGCATGCTAAAAAAATGACTTCCTCATGAAAGAAAGAGAAAAAACAAAAAACTAGGTTGGTCACTCCTAAGTAGTCTGCCATCAATAGAAACTCCATTACACTCAAAAGTTGTTAGAGAACTACAAAACTATAGCTTTTGGCAATCATTTGCTAAGAAATAGGCATATGCATTGGCAAGGTGTAGAAAGCTATTATCTTAACTAATTGGAAAAGGGATTTTCAATCCTCAAAATTAAACATTCAGAAAGTCACGCAATTCCATCAAACTACCAATCAAGATAATTATTTCCTCTCCCAAGGCATGAATAAAAAGAGGATATCATAAAGCTATTTTCGCTCCTCTATTCTCCTCGTCTAAAAGCCACTTCTAATCCTAGCATATCTGTCTTTGCTTCCTCTAACCCTCCCAACTACAAAAAGGAAGAAGCTAATTAGTTATCTGTAAGTAGCTGCATCCATCTCACAGAAGATGCAATGACTCTAAAATTGTGCCAAGAAAAAAGATAAGAGCAAGAAGGCAATGTCTCTGGCTCTTCCACTAGAAATGGCTTCTTCTCTTGAGAAACAAAAACCTATCTAACAAAAAGAGAACAAGATACATGTCTCCCATTTATGCTATAACCTTCCAAGTAGCTTGCGGACTTAACACATGTACAAAGGAATAGAAGATGTAAAAAGGCAGAACATTTTCACTGATAATGATAGAGTACCAACACTAGTTAGAGGGAATTGTTCTGTGCAGAGTCAAATAATCAAGATGGTTTACGATAACAGGAGCTCTTCAAAGAACAAGAAGTGAAAGAAAAAAATAAAGAATATCATCTCAATCGATACACCCAAATAGCAGCCCCCTATGTTGTAAGCATAAGGTGGAGCAAATACCTATAGCATGATGTATATGACAAGACAGGTTCAACCTATGAAGGGTCAAACTATCTGTGTCAGGCATGATAATGCTCCTAAGATCATTGAAATTATACTACAAAGGCCCAGAAGATGAATCAATCTCCGATTCAGTAGGTGTCTATGGGGCTGGAAAAGTAGTTTTGTCTGACCACCTCTTGCGAGAGTCTACAATCATGTGAGCCGACTTGGCATATGATCTTGGACATGTCTCGTTGGCCTGATACATGTCCAAGATCAAAATTGGCATGAATCATGGGAGGGAAGGAGTGGAAATAGGTTGATGATCACGTTGTTCTTGCAATAACCGATCTTTCTAGTGAATTCTATCCAAGATCAGAATTGGATCTTTCCTCGGTTTTCGAGAAGTATCTTAATGAATATAAGATCGCCCTCTAGCATATATGATGATTACATTCCATCAGATATGATTATTCCTATTGCGCAGGTGTCTTTAGTTTATTGCATTGATTTCCACCTGTTCTATTTACATTGATATCATAGCCAACATCTTCCTCTAATTCATTGTTCCCGCACGTGTGTAATCAATGCAAATTTCAAAATTACTCCACTCTATTTGGGAAGTATTCGAAGTAGGACAAATACATGGGATTGATTGTTTCTCCAATGGGACAGCTAACTATGAAATATCAGGGATTAGGGGGGTTAACAACTTAGAGGGAAGAAGTGAATAGACCATGATTAACAAGCTTGCACATTGTCTTTGATTCAGCAAGAACAGAGCACCCTTTGGATAGTTTCCAAACCTTTCTTGTGAAACATTGATACACCCTCATGTGTGAAAACTTTATGGCTTTGGTCGAATATCCCAGGAAAAGGAAAAACCTTCCTATTCGGTAAAGTGGCGTTCCACTTCTTTTTCTTTCATTTCTACTTGAATCTTAGGACATCTTCCTAAAGTTAAGTTCGAACTAGTAATTACTACGACTAAAAAATTCCACAACTAGGAACAACCCCATTATAAGATCCATCCCTGCGATCCTCATATTGAGTTGCATGGCTCCAAGTGAACCCCTTATGAGTCTTAATGCTCCCGCACTTATACTCCCATCAAAAAGTTGTTCCCTTGGTCTTCTCAGACTGGCAAGAATACATATTTACCACACCGTGGGAAAGTCATAAGCAGCTGGTGTGGACATGAGAAAAGGATGAAAAGAGACTAAATGATTAATTCAAGAGAATGATACAGACAAAGATAGAATAATTATAAAGTACTATATGAACAATTAATCAACTGAATTATTGGTTACCAAAAAATTTCAAGAGCAAAGACTGAGTGAGGAGTGTATATATCAATAATTTTCAATTTTAAAAAACTACATCCTCTAATGAAGCTTTCCTAAGCAAAATCAAACTTGTTTACCTAAACTAAATTTGAATTATTAGTTCCAAAAGAAGAGATTTAATGCCCCTAATGCCCGTATACCCTTTCTTTGTGTAATATCATTAGTCAACAAAGTTATATTTGTGAATCTCTCTGAGACTTGAGCTCCAATATCTGGCATAGGATTGAAGACCTATATATAAGGAGCATCTCATTCTTTATTAAGGTTAATTCTATTTGCCTATCTACTCAATCTCCCACTTTAGCTTGCACTTATTAGTATCAACTTAGAGCCCAAGTAGGGAGTTCCGCACCCATTTTGAAAAGTACTCATCTGATTGTAAGTTCATGGATGTTACCAAGTACTATAAAGAACGACACTCTCTATATCTACTTGATTAACTTTGATATTGACAGCAAGCAGAGATGCCTAAGGCAAAATTCTATCTATTTAAAGTGAGAACTAATTAAGACTAGATAATTTATTTATTATATTCCATTTCTTTGGTAAGTAGCTTACTTTTTGATTAACTACAAAACTAGCTAACCTAGCTAAAAATAGAAGGAACTCATTGGATATCAAATTCCTAGCTATCCGTCAATCATATTGCTTTTTAATATCATTATGGGTGATTAGAAGTCACGATCATTTTCTTCCTCCAACAGATGAAAGAAAACAACAAGAACTACCTGCAAATGATCAGAGGGGAGAATGAAAAGTAGCAATTTAAGAATGTAGCTGACTCAGCAAATTAAATGGCAAATCTAGGCGTGAATAGAGATTGAGTCCATGTTCGAGCACATGCATTAAAGCTAGAAGCAAAGATAAAGGTAACAAATTCACCCATTGATTCAGAACCAATAATAGTTGAGTGCAAGCTCAGTTGTCCTCATTAACTAAGATTCAGTTAGAGATCAAAAACTTGTTTCAACATATGAGGCAATTCAGGTACCGGAGCTCACAGTAGAGCTTGTGGCAAAGACAAACTTATTGGTATAGTTTCCCATTTCAATTTTAAGAACCAATACCAATGAATCTCACAAAGATAAAAATTGGAGCATGGGTGGCAGCAAGCATTGTAGGTAGCTAGAGCATATGCGTAGACAAAACAAGAGAAAGAGTGGGAGAAAAAAGGAGAGAAAAGCAAAACAAGAAAAGAAATACATTACCATAAGAAAAGTAATCCAACTCAAAGTCTTACACATCAGTGACATTTGAATGAAAGCAGTAAGTCAGTGGTAACGAATCCTTTTGGAGTTACCAACTCAAGCCATGGAAATTTCTTTAAGTCAGTTTGATCCTCTTTGTCTTCTCGAAAGAAAGCAAGTGACGAAAGGATAGCAAAAAGAATACCACCCTTTAGTAAGATAGCAGCCAATGAAAGAATCAAACTTATTCTCTCCATTCAAGGAGAGTCAATTCCTTCATATACTGATAGTAGTATAAGGAAATTCATTTGGGCCAAGAAAAAAAGTCTAATAATTATGCTTACAACAAATTCAATGGCATTTATTCCTCTAAGCATGCTCCCAATCCTAGCTATTGAGACTAATTCTAGAGAAATTGAATAAGATTCTCTTTCACTCTCAAGTGAGTCAACAAAAATGTGTATAACAGAGGGATGTGCTTATTGATAGTACAAAGATGATAGCTTTTTCAATAATAGTGAAATCATTCACAACTATATTCTTTACCTAATCCACTATTGATGGAGTCAAGTTAAGCACGGGGCATGGACTCTTCCAAATCCGGAGAATAGAGTAGTAGCAAAATCAGCATGTTCAATAATCTCAAAAACAAAATAAAAACCAACCCTTTGTGCTCTTCCTTTATAATGTCATTCTTTCCAAACAGAAAAGACATCTTTATGCTAACTCCAAGACCTAGTGAATGCTAAAATAAAGCCATATAAACAATCTGAGTCTTGTATGGAGAACACCCTGGATGGCTTCATGTGATCAGATATACAAATGTGGCAAGACCTAAAAATTCTTTTACTCGGGCTGTGTAGAGCCATTAGCTATGCACCTGTAAAGGTGTAAAACATGTCGGGCAGCCCCGGCCAGGTTCAGCCGTGCATGGCCCAGCACGATTTAGAACAGTGCCACGGATTGGGCTGGGCCAGGCTGATTTTTGGTATGATTTGTGCCATGCAGGGCACGATAAACTGACATGGAAGCCCAGCTAATTTTTTTTTTAAAATTCAGCTAGAAAAACCAAAGGTACAACCCGACATGAATCGGGTACGAGCCAAGCAGGCAGGTTGGGACAGGCCGGTGGTTCTCAAGCCATGCTATGTCAGACACGCACAGTTACTATACCATGCCGTGTTGGGCAGGCCATAGTTGCCCAATTGGGCCACCAAAAAATGGGCTGGTCAATTCATCATTTCTAGTGGTGGCATGCGAACAACTATCTATTCCTTCCTACTTGTACACAAGGCTTTTATGCAAGATTCAACCTGATTCTGAAATTTCTTAATTCAAGCACAGAGGACAAAAATGAAGACTATGAAGTATGCGGAATTCAGGCAACAAGAGATCAGATCAAAGAATAAATTGTATTTAGCTAAAAATATCTTCGCCAGTGACCAAACAAAACAAACGCAAGTTATTCTCTAAGGCTCCTAAACCTATATCAAAATAGGAAGCAAAACCCATGCTAATGAATAACCAACCCTTTCATTCAAAAAGATACTTGTTGAGTAAAGTCAGCTTGCTACACACAGGCAAGGGGATTCTAAGAAAGATGAAGAGACAACTACGAAGGGACCAAGCCTAAGCTGATCCCAATTGCCTTTGACCAGTCATCCAATTCCAGTTGTAGTCTTTCTCCTTGAACCTGCAGTATGATATGGGACTTTCTTTCCACTTTTTCTTCCTTCTGCCTTTTTGCCAGTTCCAGTTGCAGTCCTAGGGTCAATTCCTTTTCTTTCAAAGACCAATGAAGGGCTACAATCATGGAGTTTTGGGATTCAAGCCCACAATCTCTACGGTCTCTCACAAGGGAATAGTATCCCATAATCATAAGTCAAAAATCTCCCTTTAAGGAATCATGTAAACAACACATTCTTTGGAAAGTTCCTTAGTTTTGATGTCTTTTTTCTTGGGATTAGGAAGAAAATGATCTTTGGTCTCTCTAATATAACTATCTTTCTATCAAAGCATTTCCTCATGGTAAGGCAAAGCAGTCACAGATTTCTTGATCGCTACGATAGGATTCTCCTAAGCCAACAGTATCTTCCAAACATGTATCCTTAAACCCAAAAAGAAGTCTTTCAAATGGGATAGCAAGCTCAGGCACTAGGTCAAGCACAGGCTCTACGAGTTCTAGGGCAAGGGGATCAAGATGAGATGCAGTAGAAATTTATGTTTTGAAGCTTGGAGTTGCAGGTCCAATCTCATTATTCCAAAGATCAATTGGAGCCCTCCTTGAGAAATTGAGATGGTCGTACCTTTGCTTGCAAAGCTTTATTTATTAAGCTATTAGTGTATTCTATGTACTCACTTGTGCTAATTATCGTAGGGTCCTAATGAGGCGAGGGAAGAATCTCTATCCCTAGTCGAGTTGCTCTTGGTCTAAACCAAACAAGTTATCATTTTCCCTAGATATCGTATCAATCATATCCTGTCAACTACACGTTATGCCTACATCGTGGCTCCATACGAAAGAATGGGACAAAACACTCAAGAGGCTATGTAAACTAAAACAATTGATATGAGACATACAGACAAGGTTCAACAACTACATCAAGAAAATGATGTGAGATCTTAAAGAATAAGAGTGGACAATAATAGTCACGCTCTCTCTGCAAGTGGTGCTATAGCCAAAATGTTTTAATGTAAAACAAAATGGGTAGTTATAAACCAAGTGTTTTATTTGATGTTTTTATCTTTCACATTATGGGTAATTCATTGTATCAGTCATAAGATGCAAAACCTTTATGACTATCTTTCTTACTTTTTTAGCACATATGCCTAAAAAGCAGATAAAAAGTCTATCATAGCTACATAGAGATCGAGCTTGGAATTCAGTTTAGCAGGTTGAGTGCCCATAGAAGCTGCGAAGGAGTCTGCCTCACTTCTATCTGAGGATAGTCTATGTTATCTAGTCTGATCTTAATAGAATCTATATTAGTAGTCAATCCCCGATTACTCGCTTTCAAGCAGTCCCTCATTCCCCCACAACTACAACTTTAAGAATTGAACTAGAACTGCCAAGCTATTTTAGAATATAACTATTGTTCCTGCCCTGCCTGCCTATAAGTAGAACTTTGGAGACCAACTCTAAATCAGGAACTTATCCTATTCAAATTCTCATGTCATATGATTTTCAAATGATACTAGATCTCCTTTTGTCTTTGAGCCTGCCTTTAGGTAGCTATAAAGGGCATGACATGGAAGTCCCCCTTCTTTTCAAGCAAGAAAGCCCACGTATTCTTTTGTCTTTGAGCCTACATAACCTTGTAATGGCAATTACAAGGTTGTGCAGGTCTCCTTGTCATTGAGTAGCCTATACTCTAAAATTTAAGTAACAAAATCAGCATTAGCATATAATATTTACCGCTTGTCTTACTAATAATAAAGAATCTAAACATGCAACATGAGACTAATTTCTCATTGTCCCGAGCAAATTACTATGTACTTGAAGTGAGTGTATTGATCTTCATTCATTTTTCTTTGCAGTTGTCATAAAAGTCAAGCCTTAGATTATAAAAAAAATCTCACCGCCTACTCCCCTTATAAGATAATCGCTACTAAGGATTTGAAAGAAAGCAACTAAATTAACAATATAAGAGAACTCTAGATCTATGAATAGCCAAAGCCTAGCTTGATTACTGAAACTAAACAACAAGTTACTTCTACCTTACTTATCGAGGAGAACTAGGACAACATAGACTTCTTTTAGTTCTCTTTCCCCTAGCAGTCTTTCCAGCTTTCACAATTGTAAGGTTTCGAGCTAACTACAAGATTTGCTTCTTAGCAACTCAGACTGACTAACAATAAAAAACTTCGAACTCAATACTTGCTTTAGCCCTAGTTTTCATCCGTCCTGTCCACCCACCACTTATCTCAAAAGTCACTATTTAAGATCTATGAAGTGAATTCCAAATCAGACTTTGTGGTTACATTTCCCTTACACTCGCTCAGAAAGAACAGCTAGGAGATGATTAGCTCTAGGTGCCAAAGTTCATAGCTCCTTTGATGACGAGTTGCAGCTTACTTTGTTCAAATCTCCATAATAACCTTGTGAAAGTGTTCCAATGACATGTTTAGCCCTCCTCTATTACCAACTCATTTCACACTAGTTACCATAGCAACTACAACAAGCTTCCTAGCTCACTGGCTCGTATGACTAGCTCGCATAGTTTCAGTTAACAACCTAACACTAACTAGCCAACTCCATTCCTAGTTTTGCTACCCTCACCACTCAACTCATGCTTCTATTTATCTCCTGACTAACCACACATTTTTAAGCAAGTAAACTAGTTACTTCACTTAGCCTATTGCGTAACCTTTTTCACTATGAGCAAGGTAGAGATTGATTCTTACTAGCGGTATAAGCAAACTCGAGTAAATAGATGAGCTGACAAACGAGGCTATGATCGTTAGAAAAAAAGGTCTATATTTGTGAAACAAACAAGTCTAGCTTTTTGTAAACTAGAGTTTGAGCATAGTAGTTCATTGGAGAAGTGAAAAATTTATTCGTTTAAGTGATTAAGAGAAATGATCTAGATTGCTTGCTTCTTCTTTGAGTTGAAGATGAGAGTACAAACATATAATTAACTAACTAGCCGCATTCCTAGCAACTTAGTACCCTTACAAACTGATAGCTATCTAAGACATTCAGGGACTGTGTAACTGCTATTAGAACTCCAATTACATATTAAGATTAGTTTTGTACTAGGTCATGGTGATATGCTTTATAAAAACTTGTTTCATAAATAATATTTTATGATGTAAGGATGGTTAGTTGAGCAAAAGGATACAATGACATATGTCTTTAGTTAACACGACCTTAGTAGTGACCTAGCTAGTAGAGCAAGGGGAGAGGGACAAAAGGCCTATTCATGTTGGTCAGATTCCAATTGCTTGTTCTAATTCATACAACATCTTGGTTCCTATTATTGCTTGCTTGCTGGCAAGCTTGCATATCGAACTAGCTGACATGGGATAATGATTTTGATACAACCTCTTCTTACTACTTGTAAAAAAGGACTCGCGGACCAATGGCTCATGAGTCTCTCATTATATTATGCACTTCACTCACTAGTTATTTTTACTGGTCATCCACTCTATTAGTCACCAAAAAAAAGACTATCTGGATAGAGGTGTCAATTGGGTAGTGTCGAGTAATGTCGAGTCGTGCCCAAAGGCTGCCAGCTTGGTCGACCAATCACCAATTTATGATTTTATATATTTATTTTATAAATTTAAAATTTTAGATTATCCATTATGAGTTACGACATAAATTCACATAAATCATAATAAAATAAAATTATTAACAAAAATTTTAATAATAAAAAATAATAATCATCTAATCGAACCAAAAATAAAATAATATAACATAACAATCGTTAATCATAATCAAGCTTAATCTCAATATCAATCGATATATATATATATATATATATATATATATATATATATATATATATGCAACTGATCATCATCACATAAATATCCGATAGTATCACTAGTGATGGGTTCAACATCCTCAAAGTCCAACATTTCATCATCTTCCAACAACTTCTCTACTCTTGTTCTAGCCCCACCTTGAATGTCCAACCTCGAATCCTCTCAATCCTTCATGCATGCAAGTGCCTCAATGATATCTGATCATAGTCTCGATCTTTTATCCAGAATAATATTGAGTACAAAAGAACAAGAAGACTCCAATACTATGCTCGATATCAGAGAAAACGATAAATCTTGTGTCATCTTAGACAAAATGAAATAGGTAGACTTATATGATTTTCATCATTATAAAATATCAATATTCTTATTGTCATTATATAATATAATTGAACAGTAATTAATATCTAAGTATCGTGACAGCTCGCTCATATTTGATGGTTCGCTGATCATTTTTTCCTAGCTAACTGAATGGAGAAGTCATCATCTCCAAATATGGTGTTCATGCCCATACTCGGAGCTTAGCTACAACTACTATTATACCTAGTATCATAATACATAAATAACTCGATTAATTTTTTGTAAATGAATCTTTCAGGTCAGTATTCCTAGTTCAAGCACGTGAATATGTATGTCAAAATATTCTCTACTCCTTCTACCTTAATTCGTAGGATCTATGAAGGCATTAATCTCAACAGTCATATCACTAAATATAGAATAATATATAAGCTTCCTAAACATGTCAGTAAGTTATATATGCATCTGAGTGCAAGGCAATTGATAGAAGTGTAAACAGACAAATACATGTTCATCGTATCAAAAAAAAAATCTTCAAATTTTTCATAAATGAAATTCATGTATCGCAATTTCTATCATCAATAATAAATTTGTCACTCTTCCTATTATCGTAATCAGATAATCACATGTTCGTATCCAATAGATAACTCTAATACCAGGTAAATGTAATTCTAATAATATCTCCCAATCTTTCATGCATACAAGTGTCTTAATGATATCTGACCGTAGTCTCTATCTCTTATCCAAAATAATATTGAGTACAAAAGAACATGAAGACTTCAATACTAAGCTCAACATCAAGAGTCAGTAGATCTTGTGTTATCTTAGACAGCATAGAATATGCAGACTTATATGATTTTCATCATTGTAAAATATCAAGATTCTTATTATCATTATATGATAGGATTGAACAGTAATTAATATCTAAGTATCGAGATAGCTCACTCATATTCGATGGTCCGCCCATCATTTTTCCCTAGCTAACTGAATAGAGAAGTCATCATCTCCAAATATGATTCACATGTTCATACTCGGAGCTTAGCTATAACTACTATTATACCTAGTGTCGTAATATATAAATAACTTGATCAATTTTTTGTAAATGAATCTTTCAAGTCGGTATTCCTGGTTCATGCACATGAATATGTATGTCAAAATATTCTCTATTCCTTTCATTTTAATCCTAGGATCCATGAAGGCAATAATCTCAACAATCATATCGCTAAATATAGAGTAATCTCTAAACTTTTTGAACATGTCACTGAGTTACATATGCACTTAAGTGCAATGCAAGTGATAGGAGTGTAAACAGACAGATACATATTCGTCATATCATAAAAAATCTTCAAATTTTTCATAAATAAAATTCATATATCATAATCTCTGTCATCAATAATAAGTTCGTTGCTCTTACTATTAACGTAGTCGGATATCACGTGTTCGTATTTAACAGATAACTCTAATACCATGTAAATATAATTCTAACAGTATCTCACATTCAATTTAAATTTTTTCTTCTTTAGACTCACAAACAAATAGAGACTACCAAACTCTTATTATTTGCTAGGCATCAAAGATATTTTAGTGAGTTACATATTTTTTCTATAGCGGGAAAAACAACATTCATCATCTATGTTTGTACTATTATGTAAATAATATGACACATGTATCTAATATGAAAAATATCTCTCAATAGTTCTTCTCTAATGATCCTAACATACATGTTAATAACTAATCAATTATTAGATATATTATCAAATATGATACTAAATATTTTATTTTGAATAGGATAATCTCTAAAAATTATCATCATACAATCATATATGGCAAGATCATTATTAGAATAAAAAATCTCTAAAAATCATAAAATTTTTTTATTAAATATCTATTTAGAATCTACATAATAGGTAGTAAGACATGCAAAAAATACATCGACGCGACTAGTCCAGATATCAGACATCATAGATATTACGCCACTATACTAAATAAATTCATTAATTATTATTTATTTTTCTAACTTATAATATTTTAATATATCATTCCAACATGAAGATATAGAAATCATATGATATGCATGCTAAATATATGTCTAAATAATACTAATTATACTAGAATCCTCCAAAAATCAAATTGAAAGACTCATCATGATAATCAATTTGATTATGCCTTCTCTCCCTAACTCATTGTGATATATGAAGAAGGTTAACAAAAAAGTTGTACTAGATCTAACCTCAAAGACCCCACCACTCAGTTGGATTTATATATGATCTAATATACCATACTTTTTGATACAATGATCTACATGTCTCTTTAAGTGTCTAGTCTCACACACACTCTTACATGTATATATTTTTTTATAATATATTATGCCAATTTGTCATCGACACACCTAGCATTTTTATTTTATATTATATTAAAATATGACTAAACTAAATATGTTTTTCTAATTTTTTATTTTTTAAATATTTAAGTTTGATTCGAGACCATGATAGAAAATATAATTTTGACTTCAGACCTTTCCATTGGGTTATCATTATTAATATTATCTATGTATACGTTAATATTAATTTTATTATTATTTAATTCACTATTAGCTATTTTATTTTTTTTAAAATTTATGAAGTATGTTCTAAGTTAACAATTAAATGATATTAAAAAAATTAATAATAACAATATCTAGTTTATGGAGATGAGAGAGAGAAAAAAAACTATGGTCCACACCCGATAAGTTAGGCAATGAAATTAAAACACAAGCAGCTACCGCAACCAAATCTTTACTCTACGTCCAAATTCTTAAAACTATAAAAAAATATTTTAAATCTAAAACTAAAAAATTTAACTATAGATAGAAAACCAAGACCAAGAGAAAAGAAAGAAAGATAAGAGGGGATTTGAGAGATTTGAATATAAAACTTTAATCTCTTAATTCGTTCATATATAATTTTTTTTATTAAAAAAATATTTTTTTAATGAATTTTTTTAGTTAAAATGGATGAAACACGATAACATTTTGATTTTCTACTCTAGCCATTGAAATTTTATATTTTTTTTATGTGGGTTAGCCGTTAGAAGCCAAAACTTCTGGACAATCCAGAAGCTTCAGCTTTGGGGGGGCATCAGTGAGGGCTCAGGTTGGGGAGGGGGGAGGGGGGAGGGGGGATGTGTTTATGTGCACATGGGTTATACTACGCAAACTCACTCGGCCAACCATGTGACGGGCCAATTAAAAAAAACCTGCCATGTATACCAAGCAAGGCAGGACGGATTTTAGTAATTTTTAAATAATTTTTTTTAAAGACCGGGCTGGGCGGGCATGATCCAATTACCCGTGATGCTAGAGCTGGATCATGCCTATGGGCCAAGCACTCAAATCGTGCCTAGTCCAACATGAGGCACATCACCCCCTAGCCCAACACAACAAGAACCATGCCTCGGGCCGATATAACCCGGTTGAGCATAATTCTGGATAATGTCGTGCCGGACTAGGTACAACTCAATCGAGCCATGCCCCGTGCCATGTTCGAGCCATGCCCCGTGCCATGTTCGAGCCACTCAACCCGCTTGTCACCTCTACTTCAATGATAATTTTCTTATGAACTAAGATTAATGGAGTATATGTCTTCTTTTCTACCCTCAATAAATCATTTGTATGTTAGACAATAATTGATTATTTACTTATTTATTTCTATCATAGACATCTTTCATTAACCAAATTGAAACTTTAGAGCCAAATATGAAAGTTATAGAAAATTAATTATGAGATATGTAAATTAAAAAAAAATATTAAAATTTTATATTTAACATGTAATGAAAAAATTATTAAACTCATTTTTATCTCATATATATAGATATTCAGAGATTTTATAGAATTACCATGCATGATGATTTATGTAGAGATAGAGCACCCTTTCAATTGATACATTATTTAGACTCTAGCTCAACTATAACTATTATAAATTAGAAGTTTGTCACATTGTATCATTCTCTTGAAAAAATAAAATTCAAACAATTAATACATGATTAAACAATGAGATTGAATATAAAGTCATGACATCTTCCTCGTGTGAACTCTTGTGAATAGGATTCAAATTTTAAGATTTGAGATCAACTACGTTTTTATGATAGCAAATCAATACGATATATTACTGTTAATCTTTGATTCCATGAGAATAAGCATATTAAAATATATATCATTTCATTGAAAAAAATATTCAAAAAAAAAGCAATCATTGTAACTCACATATCTAGCATAGCCCAGTTCAAAGATATCGTGATGAACATCATGAGTTTTCAGCTTGAAAAAAAGTATTGAACCATGTTATTTTTATTATTCTAGTTGAATAGTAACTATTCTTAGTTTATGAAGAAAAGCTCACATCTAATTTTTTTTGTTATATATATATATATATATATATCATGATGTTAACAAAAGTAATTACACTTTTTAACCTATTTTCTAACTTGAATAATAATTACAAAAGAATAGGCTGACTATTACAAATTCTATTTAATAATGATTGTTCAACTTCATACCTAAGCAAGGGTTGTTGATTTAAAACGGTTGATTGACACAATCTCTCAAAATTGTATTTCTCATCAGCAGCATGCTGAGAAAAAAAAAAAAGAATAACATCGTGGTGAGACCATGCAAGTTTATGGAAATCAAACAAAAAAAAATCTTATCGATGAGATGATACCATTCAAAAAGCATAAAAAATTACCTGATCCACTATAAATAAGTCCTCACCTACCTTCCCAATGATAAATCCAAGATTAAATTGTCCCACCACCTATGACAAAAGAATGGAACATTTTTTTTTCCTTCTCCCAGTTTTCAGGGCAGAAAATGGCATTAATCATTCCACAATCAAACATTAGACAGGGATTTGAAAATACAACCTTCATTATACCAAAATCTTCTTTTTTGAACAATCTTTCCAATTCAGAAGTGGCTGCAGCTACATCATTTTCATTTGACACTTCATTATCCAGTTGAGAAACTTCCAGTGTAGCAGCAGCATAACTCCTTTGTCTGGATGTCAAAATCAAGTTAATTGGGTATGGGATCACTTTTTAGTAATTAAAAAAGTGAATCAAGATGAAGACCTGTTTGTTTTCCCATCCCCAAATGAAGAAATGGTAGATATCAACCATGACAGCCTCTTCTGCCTTCGTCGCCATAAATCTTGATAACTAAATGGTATGATAGAGCTTGTCTTTTTCGAGGCAGAAAATAGTGGAATATCTAATGCACTTGTGAAAGATTGTGATGGAAAAGATTGACTAGGATATTCCAACCTTTTATCAAGACTGTTGCTACCTGAAAGAATCAGCCTCTTTTCCCGTACAGAATCCTTTTCATTTAGTAAAAATCAAAGAATTAAGAAGCAATTGTTTGTAATCAAAGCATAAATAAAGGAAAAAACAGGCTGGTTTTTTTATGCATAAAAAAAGAACCTGACACAAAAAGATACTTGAAGTACACACCACTAAAGATTTTCCATCAATTGTAGCTGTTCGTTCAGGAGATGAATTTTTTATTTTATTGATCACATCTGTCGTACAATCCTCAGATAGTCTGGCCTGACTCATATTGGAAAAATCATTAGCTAGTTGATAATTATCCAAAAAATTTCTTGTTTCCAATTTGCATTCAGGAGTTTGATTTCTTAGGATGGGAACTTCAGATAATGGTGAAACAATATCTTCACGCTTTCTCTTATTTACGGTTAAAAACTTATTATATGATGACCGAATGCAACTTACAGAAGTAATAGAATTGCTACTAAATATAGCTTTCTTGGACATTATTGTGGGAGATGTAATGCTTTGGCTATTTGCAGTACCAAGGCGAGCAGAGGCCTTCTTATGATAATTATTCAAAAAAATATTAGCATTCTTCATGCCATGTACCCTAAGGCCGAAATCCATCGTAACCTCCTTATCTTCAATGCATTTATCTTTACCATTCAGATGATCAGATGTGTCTGCAACTGTTTCAAGTGAATTAAATCCTTTTGGTACATTTTCCACTATTTCAATTTCATTGCAGCTATTAACATCTATAGAATCTGGCGCTCCTTTAGATTTCTGGTGAACCACTAACTGAAGATCATCTGTTCCTGCCTTTGTTTGCAACTCAAGTTTATTAACAGAAAAACAAATATTATTTGGAGAGTATAACTTCTGGATACCCCCTCTTAAAGCAAGCAGTATAGAGTTTTCATCAGAAAGAAATACTTTTCTTTTATCAGGAGTTACATTGACATCACATGTTCCAATAGGAAGTCTAAGATTCAAAATTGCAATGGGATATTGCCTGGAGTTTGCACCTTTATATAACTCATTCACAAGCTTGCTGACTTTGGGCATGTCAACTGGTCGATCATTGACAAAGTAGAATTGCCTGTCCCCCAAGTTGCGACCACTGCTCTGTCCCGGCTTAGAAAGGAACCCTTCAACAATGCAATTATCAGAAATATGCATATTTACAGGCTCTAAGCAACTGAATGTGTTCATTCCAAATACTGTTATAATGTTGTCCTTAAGAGAGTCAGTTCCCTGTGTTTTGAGTATCACAGACTTTGCACTTTTACCAGTTGAATTGGTAAAAATAAACCTAACACCTTTTGCAATAAGTGCATATGCCTGAAACATTAATAGAAGTGTTGGTAAACTAATAATCTATATGATAGCAGACTAAGAACTCAGCATGGAAAAAAAATGATATTCCTAAAATGATAAGTAATTTCAATATTTGAAAAGATCACATCTATGAGAAGATGCATTTTGCATAAAAAAAAAATTAAAAATTAAAAAAAAAAGACATGAAAGGCAAAATCAATTTAAAACAGAAATTAAATTTTGACTGGGCATGGCAAGTTGGCAAATGCTTAACATGAAACTCTATGGCCTTTCAGTATGTATTAACCAACAAGATCAAATAGAAGAGGGTACAGGGCGCAGAATAATAGAAATTGCTATATGAACATCTAAAATGTAGAGTAGAAGTTTGATTATACACAATTTGAACACAATTTAAACCTACGTGAATGTAAAGTAAAAGTTTGCTATATTTACATCTAAAATGCATCTAATTAGCAGTGGATAAAATAATTAAATACTCCACTAGTGGTACATATATTTTGGCAATATTAAGTGCATTAGTAGAGTAAGATTATAAATAGTAGAGTAGGATTATAAATAGTAGAGTGAGATTATATTAAGTGCTATATTATAGGTTACAACACAGAACATGGTTTTAAGGAATTTAGTTTTAGTGTGAGTAGAGTGAGATTACTAAGGAACAAAAAATAAAAGTTTATCATTACTAAAAAATGATAATAAAAAAAATATGCTCATGCAAAATATATGCAAATCAAATTGGGAGTGAATTAGTGAGATTAATTTATAATATAATTATAAATATAAATATTTTATGCCATACTAAGGTGTGGCATAAAACATTTTATTTGCATACATTTTGTAGATCATATCTAGGTAGGATATAATAAAAAATAGACTTTAGAGTTCAATTACTATATTAGAAAAATACTTTTCTTTTATGCCGGTAGGATATAACAAAGGTCATCTTTTTAGTGAGAAAAATCATAAAAAATAGAAAATACAAAAGTGTGGCATAAAACATTTGTTTTATAGGTTCTTAGAAAACAAGTGTGCTTATATTTTATTGACATCATCAATAATATATAAATAATTCTAATAAGTGAAGTGTGCCCTCTATATATGATGTCAAGTAAATTTCATACCTCAAAAGAATAATAATAAAGATTAAACTTAAGTTTATATTTATTTTGATCATACATAAGCCTAGGGCTGCAACACATGGTGGATCAATCTGAGTAATTTGTACCCAACCGGAGAAAAAATTAGATTCAAATTGAAATATTCTCAGATTCGAGTCAAGTCGAGTTTAACATTTTCAACTCAAACTAAATTCATGTTAGAATCAGGCATAAAGCTTTGGGAATCTGAAGATAACCCAAACCCAAGAACAAAATAACTAAAAATTCCCAAAAAAATAAAGTTCAAACCCCACCAAAAAAATCTGAAATCACAAAAACCCTATTTTCTATTTTTATAATTTTGGACTTTCGTCTTCTCTTTCTTTTCTTGACTTGTCCCCTCCTCCTTGGCTTGAACCTAGGATCCTCCTCTTTGGGTATGTATTATATACATGTAAAAAATTTATGTATGCTTATATTATTTTATTAATTTTGATATCTATAGTCTACTATATATATATATTAATGTATGTGATTAAGCAAACATTAGAAATCATATCTCATAACGTGAAATTTTAATATATTTAATCGAGAATACTACTATGATAATTAATCACATAGAAAATCTTTGTATTACATACATCTATTGAAGATTATGCATTGATGTGATAGTAAGTATCATCATCTAAAAGTAATAGGTCTAAAGTTTAAAACTCATCAAATACGACATCTCCAAATTACAATGATAAAAATGTTGAAATATTAATCTCTCTCATATCTCATACAAAAATTAGAGGCTTGTGCATTATGTATAATATTTATCTCCACTCTATATATATTAATATGAAGATGCATGTCAAACTCAGTGCACAATACACTACTTAATGTGGAAATGGGATCATAAAGCTCATTAGTCTTATCTCTGAGAATCAAAGAAGTTACATCTGATGAATCTTGAACTTGAATATTATCACTCTTGGGGCTTATAGATAAATATCAATCATAGGAGATTTATATTTGTCATCACATCAAAACATAACTTTCAATACATAGATAAACATGAGGTCTTCTCATGTGATCAATTATCTAATTATTATTCTTTTTCAAATATTTTTAATTTTAAAATTTATAAGATATGATAAGTTAGTGTTTATGTAATCTTACAATTTTAATTTCCTATGAGAAACTACATTTAATAAGTTTCAAACTATATGTGTGTGTAGACACTGTAGTGCATAAATAAGTATGTATAAATAATTAGATATCTACATATCTAATTATAGATATAATATATATAGGGTCTTTGGGGCTTATAGTGCAATATTATACACAAATACATTACAATGCACAAATACATCCACTATAGTGCATATATGTATACATTATAGTGTATTTTCTTAGAAATGTGTCATAGTGAATATAGATACACATACACTACAATGCATATGGATCTATATACATACATGTGTGTGTATGTTATGTATTTGTGTGTTATTATGGTTTGTTGATTTGTATATCTATATATACACAGTGTGTTTTATATATACTATATACACTTCAATGTATATAGTAATTATACATAGTATATACAATACAATGTAGTGTATGTGTTATGTATTTGTGTGTTATTATGGTTTGTTGATTTGTATATCTATATATACACAGTGTGTTTTATATATACTAAAGCCAACCACTCTTCTTTGCTTAAATCGAAGGCAATTCGAATAGGCTTTTTAAGAATAAAATGATGCCTTTTAAAAAGTCTATCATAATGTATTCAGACAAGGTCTCTGCTTTGAGTCCACTAAAAGAGTGATGAAGCTAGAATATTTATTCTTTGACATAGAAAAAGATAATGGCAATGAAATTGTGAATCTAAATGTACCAAATAGAACAAAAAAGGTCGGTCCTTCCAATGCTCGCTCCTATTGTTGAACTCTAAAAGGAATAGCTAGATCGGCTTACTCTCTTATCAAGCTCATTTAAAATGAGAGAAATCAGATAAACCAATAAAAGAGATTTGTTCAATCATTCATTTCTTCAATGTCATTTCCCTTACCTTAATCTAATTTTATTGAAAAAATAGATTTCACTAGTCTCTGAATAAAGATTAACAATTATGAGGTCAAAGCAATGATCATATCCTAAACTTATAGCCAAATAAAACACATCAAATAGCTCATGAATCAAGTTTGTGATTGACGTATGGCCCAGCAAACATATCCAAAGGTGCAATAGCAACTTGTAATCAAGTGTATTGTGAAAAAAGAAAGTTCATAGCTAAACCATTTGTGTCATTGTAGCTCAATTAATTAAAAAAAAAAGAAAAACAAAAGTCTTTCTTATTTCTTAAAGGAATGACTAGGTCAGAGCTAACATTGAATAATAATAATAAAGCTTGGATTCACAACATAAAACATTGGCTACGCCATCAAAGATTGGAATGATCCTCCACTTGCTCTTGTAAAAAAATATCACCGCTTCGTGGGCATCTTCCTTGGACTTCTTTCGCTGCCGCCCTCTTAAGATGCGTATGAGTGCAACTAAGAAACTTTTAATTAAAAATACTAAGCAAATAAAGGGATGAAGAGGCTATTCATTAGAATAAAGATGATGATACTCATTATGTATTTTCCATTTATTTCATTTAGACTTCGAACTAACCGTAGGTTAAATGTGGGCAATTTCTTTATTAAAGGAAGAGGGGTGATTTGATCGTCTTTGATTTGAAGACGATGTCAAGCTAGATAATATGTTCCTCAATGAATTGCTACTAAAAGGGAGGAGTCTTACCATTCCTTTCACTAAAAAAGCTTCATGGAATGAACACTAGGCAAAGTGGCTATTACTGCCTAAAAGGATGCAAGAAAAATAACACAACCTATCAATCTAAGTGAAATCAATATTTTCTTCTCGATCTATTCAAGACCTATCATAATCAGTATAGAAAAAAATAGGAGCTACCGACCAGATGAAATTCCATTTTTGCTCAAAGGTCCTATCTCTATTTCTTCTCTACCTTAGTTAAAAGGCTCGCACACACCAGGGAAGAAACTGCACTTTGAAGCAAGCCCAAGGGGGATTTGAACCCGGATTTTCCCACTGAAAGCTAGAATAACTTACTGTTAGTTGACCGTGATCAGGTTTGTCTTCCTACTTTTCTGCAAGGAAAGCATAGTCAAGCAACCTTAGCTTCGAACATTTCCACAACACCTAGGAACCCCAAAGAGAAACTACCCAATTTGAAGGCTTAGCCTATCGAGCAAAATTGTGACAAATGCATCATTGACCTTTTTTGTGTTGAATTAAATTTTGTAGTACCAACTTTTACCTAAGACAAGGAATGAAGATCTCATGTGCTGCTTATGTTGCAATCCAACAATTTCATTTAAATCTAAATCTTGGTTCGTATAATGATAATTGCTTCCAACAATCCGCATGAGCAATATTTAATGTAATCAATCTCAATAAGTTCTTTTTCCATTAGTAAGTTGTAGAGTGTTCCTTCTAGATATATAGTGAAATTCCTAAGTGAATTTAGTTCAAGTATAACTCAAAGAAAGATGTAAGAGCATCTAACCGCTTCCAAAGATTCGCACAAAAATACTCCTTTTTCCAATGATACGAAGCAGAGAAAATGTTTGACAATTCACTTTGTGTGGGCTTGCATCTGATGCCTTTCAAATAAATTGCATTCACAACTATAGAGAAGAAGAGATCAAAGAAAGTCTATCACACTCACTCATAAATACAAATACAACTATAGATAAGAAAGTCTATCACACTCACACAATTACTCATGTCCTAAACAGAAAGCAACCAAAACTTTGTCAATGCATAATGAGATATGAGCAAAATAAATCAATTTGTCCACTCAACGGCAGATAAATAAATCAACAATTTTTCGCTCAAAAGGCAAAGCCACCATAATGGTTTTAAGTACTAAAGGGAAAGATTCCACAGTGTTCGTCCTCAAACTGCCCTGGCCACTAGCATTCCTTTCGTGCAAAGCAATTTATACAATTTTTTACTAACCATACGATTCCTTATAGTAATGGTCAAAAAAACTAGTGGCATGATCTTGTTCAAGCTGTTGGTTAATACTGAGATATTTGGAAGGGATCATTAATAACTTGCTTATCCGATCCGAACTAATCTTATGGAAAATGCTAGGAGTTAAAGACTTCTGACATTAAGAACTCATATCTTGTAAGGTTTTGGTGCTAAGTCCAATGTCCTAAGTTGCTTAAGCTGGAGGAGTGCACTCCGGATTGATTATAGGATATTTGGAAGTTGGATCTAAGACCACCGGGAGAACTTGTTCACTATCCAAGCTACCCCCTGTCTGCCATGAATTCCTGCACAGCCCGCTATGGAATTACTAATTTTAAAATCGCAGACCTACACCCTTTCATGTCATGCATCACAACTGAGAACATCAACAAAGTGAGCATGCGATCGTAGAGATGGAAGAGCGCAACTCCTTCCTCATCTCAATGAAAAACTCAGTATAACAATGTACTAAAGAGACTTATATAATGAGCTCACTAAATTAAAGGCAACAAACAAGTGGGATAATCTCATCCATAAAATAAGAAATAAAAAAAAAATAAAAAGTATAAATCACATAAAAAAATTTAAAATTCATGTGAATGACTCATATAATATTTACAATATGTATTATTAATATAATAAAAATGATATTTAACTGATGTTTTACCACAAATTGTCTCAACTAGTTAGTCATAGATTATAATGCCCATGCACATTTACTGAAAAAAAAAACCAAGCTGAACCCAAGCAAATTAGTTCAAAAACATTGACAAACATCAGGTAAACAAACATCAGCCAACCAGAGATTAAATTACAAACAAGGAACTGACATTCAATAAGGAAACAAGCTTCACATATTCTTTGCGTATGTTGCGGCTAAATTCTTTGCTTCGCACTGGCAAAGTGGAGAACAGATTTGTAACAGTGACTGTTGTTCCAATTTGACGAGGTGTTTTTCTTTCAGCTATCTGAATACCAGAATGAGCATATGTCAAATGTGTTGCCACTGGCTCTTTTTTTGTTCTTGTTTCAATAGTAAGATCTCCTAGTGTACATAGCGAACTCAGTGCCTCTCCTCTAAAACCAAACGTGGCTAAAGACTGGAGATCAGAAAAATGTGTCAATTTAGATGTATGGTGCTTGTAAGCTAGGACCTGAAACAAAATAATAATAATAATATTAATATTAATAATATTTATTATTATCATCATTGAAGGGAATCCAAAAAATTAGCACATATTTTATTAATCTATCATGAACCAAAAATGCAAAATAAAACACACACACACATTGGTATAACCCACAACTTGGGTACTTTCATGCAAGTAAGAAAAAAAATACAAAATTAATAAAATACAATAATAAATCTTAACGCTGACCTCAAAATGGTACATACATATTACAAAAAATCAGTTTGGAATAAAACACACCTACAGTCTTCTAAAAATATTCATAAAAATGATTGTAATCTGATCATTGGTAGGCACATTGATTATAATTATAAAATTATTCTGAACTCTCTCATATGAAATAATAATCAATTTTTATAATATTCATCAACTCATAATATATTAGATTAACAACAATATATTGAGTTGTTACATTATCATATTAAGGTGTTATTAACTTCTAAATTAGCAAGTCTAACTCCTTCAAAAAATAACTAATTCATTAAAATTTATAAATAACTAATGTCCTAACTATTAATTATGTCTATGTATTTAATCTTGAAGCAGTAATTTATCACTTATTCTTCTAAGAAATAAGATTACTTCCAATATATATATAAAATCTAGTAACAAATTTCATTTTTATGATCATAAGAATCCAGCAAAAATTTAAGTTGCCGCTACACACTTATGCCCATGATTTCTAAAAGTATTAATAGTATAATTTTAAGGTTTCAAAAATGACCGAAGAGAGAAATGAGAAATGAGAGAAACAAGAAAAAATATAATTATATTTTTTCATTAAATAAAAAAATTGAAATCTCTACATATATAATCTTATAGAAGTCCACCCATTGAATGTTCTCAGACTTACCAAAATAGAAAAAAAAAATAAATTAACAAATAAAATAAATCTTCAATACTCTCCTTTGAGTTGACGCATATGTATCAAAAACATCTAATTTGAAAGAGAGAGAAGAATTGTATTTATTGAACTATTTTGAATCTTATTTCTAATGAAATAATAATCACTCTTGCAATATTTTATCTGCTCGTGAAACACTAAATTAATAATAATATATTAAATTGTCTGATTATCACAATAAACCATCATTGACCTCTAAATTAATATGTTTAGCTCATCTAAGAAGTGACGAATTCACTACAACTTATAAGTAAATGATATGTTAATTCTGTATTTTGCATCTATAGTTCTACATTCAATCTGGAAACAACTATATTACATTTATTTATTTTGAAGATAACATTGGCATCAACAAACATAATAGTGTATCTTTTCTCAGTTATTGTTGAAGTTCAGCTAAAATCTAGATAAATATTTACCTGATTATATCTCTAATCTCTGAACGAATCTCATGTCTTTAAACCTTCTTTACATACTTAAGAATTCAGAGAATCACATTCATATAAATTTATTCGAGAGAATCTAATAAATAACTGATTATATTAATAATATAAATAATATCAAATATGATAATTATTAAATAATATAACTTTCACATGATTTTTCTATATCTAAAAAAATTTAATATGAATCTAATATTTGTGAACAAGTTTGGACTCAAATCATTTTGTGAGTCAACTAATACATATCTTATCATGTTAAGATCAGATAAAATATTTAAAATAAGATTTCTCTAAAAAAAAATATCATATCTCATTAGTATATAACCTCAATATCCAACAAATATCTAAGATGTCCCAAATCTTTTGTATGAAACTCTAGCTATAAGAATAATTTTTATTGAGATATATTTAATTAATTAATTTATCTAATTAAAATATCATCAAAATACACTACTAACATCACATATTATCATGTTGATGCACATCAACAAAAACAAAAATAATTTATCAAATCTCTTAAGGCCAAAAGTAATAAGTAAATAAAACACGTTAAACTACACCCAATCAAATGGGTTCAAATCATATAGTTGTTTATAGTCTACACATTTACACTCTATGGAACAATAAAACTTGGTGATTATTATATAAATATATCTTTCTCAAGATCACCATGAAAGAATATATTTCAAATATCCAGTGATATATATAATTCACATGTCAAAAACAACAATAAAACATAATAATTTGATAGTAATCATTTTAGTGGCTAAAAAAAATATCCTAAAAATTTATACTATGAATATGTATAGATCCCCTGACTACTAACCTAATCTTAAGTTGATCAACCTTTATTTCAGGTCTAATCTTTATCATGCACACCTACATCTAACTACAAGCTTGTCTAAAAATTTCAAAACAATATCACATCTATGATTAAAAATAATTAGGTTTAGTTTATCAAACATAAGTTGTTATCAACCTAGAAAATTAAGTGCCTCAAAAATAATATAATTAATCTTATAGTCATCAAGAAAAGACAAAAAATCAAAATATATAATACCTAAATAGATGATTAAAGTATTTAATCACAAGGTCAATCATTTAATTTTATTCATCAAAATGATTAAATTATATTTTTTTAATTGATAATTTTTTTCACTAAATTATATAAATTTATTATTACATCTAAATAATGTGGCCCACGTATTGAACTTCAACTCCAAATTTATAAAAATTTATGTAGAAGTCCTAAATATAAGTGAGCAAACTAATTATAAATAATACTCATACAAGAACATAATAACAAACTCACAATCATAGTAAAAATGTAGAAGGATTCATAAAACTACATATATAATTGTGAGAAATTTAAAAAAGATCCATAAATTAGATGTTATCATAAATATAAAATAAATATAAATAGATAAATATTATAATATTCTCCAATAATTTTTGCATAAATATTCAAAACATTAAGCTTGAATGAAAAAAAAATTAAGTTTCAATTTTTCAAAATCTTCATAAATATATTGACTAATTAATTTATGATAAGATTATAAATTATGATAATGATTTCATCATATATTTTCTTCATAAGAATAAGATAATCTATTTTTATGTGTTTTATCATTTTGTTAAATACTAAATTAAAAATTATATATTTTATTATCTAACTATCACAATATAAAGTTGTGATAAAAGCGTCTAGATGTATTATATTATCAAATAAATATCTTATTCACAAAATTTTACAAATAATTATGGTTATCATCGTTTATTCTACCTCTACAGTAGATTAGAAATTATTTTATACCTCTTATTTTTCATGAGACAAAATTATATCTAGAAAAATATTACAACATATAATAGATCTTATATATGTGCAAGTTGGTGGTGCTCAACTAAAAGTTAAAAACTTTTAATAAATGAAATATCAATTCATGAAGATTTTTTCATGTATCTACAAAAATAAAAAAGTTATATTAAAGTTAGTCTCACATTAAAGATCTAAAGAAATAACTGACTATAATGATTATATAAATTATATTCAGTCTGATAATTATCAAATAAATAATATTTAATATAATTCTCTTATATTTAGTCAAGTCAAGATAGCTCATAATATATTTAAATTAGTATACGACACAATAAGTAAATATGCTATAATATAACCCCAGAGATCAATATCTAAACGAATGTCCAAGACATATTTTTGATGTGACAATATAATAGATTTAATGTCATAAGTTAAATTAATTCAAAAAAAGTATCTAAGTATAAAGACTTTCATCTAAAATAATAACTAAGAAGTTCTTGAATTGCATTATACTCATCACCTCTCATTATAATAGTATTATTCACAAATACAATAAAGAAAATAAATTTGTCATATAAACTTCTCTGAAAAAATAAAAAATAATCTATAACACACAAATATAGATAATGTTGACAATGGAGAGTGAGATTTTTCATGAGAGCTAATCTTCTTCGAGTTCAAACGATACTGTGACTCACAAGTCTACTCACAAGTCTAGGAGAAGAAGATATACACAATCTGCTTAGAAAAGAGATAAGTCTAATAAGAAGATAATTGATCATGCAGTAGTTCATTCTAATATTCAAATATTGACATTTCAATTACTCTCTAGAAGATTTTAGTAAGTACAAACTTTACCTTTTTTAGCAAAAGTTTTTTTAGCTAGCTTAGAAAATTTGAGCCTAGAAGATACATATGGACTCATTACTTTTCTCTACTACTCGATAATTCCACTTAGACATCCAGCTAGGAAGAGTCACTCATCGATTATAATTAAATTTATTAGTTCACATTATAATAACACTCTTATTAAAGATCATATGTACAACAAGTAAAGATACATCTCCCTCGAATCCAAATGATAGTAACTAATGGTCCACTTAGAATTATATTAGAAAGAATGGACATACACAATCTACACATGCCAAAAAATAAATCTACCAAAGAGATAAATGATCCTACAAATAGTTATTCTGGTCTTGAGTTTTTGATTGATTTCCAAAAAAAATATGAGTTGTACTCAATATCCGATCTCCCATATATTATCATAAACATTTATTCTTCCTTCATTTACTTTTTTGATTATTTCTATTGATAATACTAAGATACTCAAATTTACTTATTAAAAAATATCTCACCAAAAGTGATGTCAAAGTCAAACATGTCAGACCATGTTAGAATAAATGGATGTCCTTCGCTCTCGTAGAACTTAGATACTAATGCCACAACAAGCATGAAAATCTATTGTTGATTGCAGGTAAAGATCATCCCACCGGCCCAAAGGCCCCCAGTTGGGAAAGCCGAGGCATGCTAGGTCATGTGGCGTAGGATTTGACTCAACTTAAACCCAACACAACCAAGCCATGCATGAAATCATACCTAGTAGACCCACGAATAACCCAAGCTATCCTAGGTTAGCCACTGCAACCCGCATAAGATAATAGCAAGCACTTCTACATTAGCCTATGCTACCCTAGGCAAGGGATAGGCCCCCTAACCTATAGGCCCTATCTGGAAGAAAGAATTGAGCACTTGTGCTTTTGTCCATATTAGAGGTGTCAAATGGATCCGGCCATAAAGCCCAGCCCAATTTTAGACCACTCAACTGAGCTACTATGCCTGGCCCAGCACAATTTCTTCAGGCCAAGCCTGGCATAGCCCGTAGGGTCGACCAGTTTTTAATAGTGTCAGGTCATGCTCGTACTGGCTAGTTTTTAAAATTTAAAATTTTTTTAATTAAGTTATTTGTTTTTATGTAATAATTAATTATATTATGTTGACAATTTTTTAAATTATAAATTATAAAATTTTAATAATTTAAAGTTTTTTTATGTTATTTGTTTTTACTTTTTATTAATTAGAATTAGAATTTTAATTTATATATGAATTAATAAAATATTAAAACTTAAATATGAATAAAAATTTAAATTGAATGCAAAATGAAAATAAAAATAAATAAATATTTAAGTTTTAATTTTCAAGTATCATTCACAACCAAAAATTATATAAACACAGAAAGTCTGAATTATAAAACACAATTAACAAAACCAAACCAAATCAAATACAATGCAAATAAAAAAGAGTACATCAAAATTAAAAATCTGAATCATACATAAATATAACATAAGTGTCATAATCCCGCAATCGTCATCAGGCATCAAGTGGCAACGTTATCAATTATCGATCGTCGTATCATTATCATCATCAATCTCAATATCAAAATTACTATTATATGAATCATCGTCAGCAATCAACTTCTCTGCTTTTGTTGTAGTCCCAACACGATCCTAGATGCTCAAACTCAAATCCTCTCAATCCTTCATGCATGCTAAAGCCTCAATAATATTTGAACATAATCTCAATCTCCTATTCAAAATCACATTCACTACAACAGAAAAAGTAAACTCTGATACTATGTTTGACACCAAAAAAGTTAATAGATCTCGTATTATCTTAGATAACACGGGAAAAGTGGACTCGTATAATTTCCATCACAGTAATATATCAAGATTTTTAGTATCGGAATATAATAGAATTGAGCAATAATCAGGGATCTAAGTACCGAGATAGCACGCTCCTATTTGACGGTCTATCCCGTCATTTTTCCATCTCTAACTAAATGGAAAAAACATCATCTCCAAATATGATATCCATATTCATATTCGGAGCCTCATTACGACTACTACCAAATCATACATAGTATCATAATATGTAAACAACTTAGTCAACTTCTCGTGAATGAACCCTTCAAGTGGGTCTTCCAGGTTCATGCGTAAAGAAATATAAGTCAAAATATTTTTCTACCCCTTCCACCTTAATCATAGGTTTCATTTAGATAGTCAGACAATAAACAAATAGAATGATAGAACAATACTTTAAGTACTTGGTTTTCATCTCTACAACCATATCGCTAAGTGTCAAGTCATCACGATATCTCCTAAATATGCTATTAATATTGCATATGTACCTGAGTGTAATACACGTCTTGAAAGTATAAACCAAAGAATATATGTTCGTTGTGTCATAAAAGATCTTTAGGAATTACATAAAAGAAATTCCTGTAGCCAAGTCTAAAGGTGTCAAATGAGCTAGACCTGAGCCCAACATGGCATGCTACAATGTCGTGCTCCGACCCATCGTGTCGTGCCAGGCACGTGGGCACGGCAAGCATGACCAAGCACTGAATGTGGTCAATACGAGCCAACGCCCGACAGATGAGGTTCATCGAGCCCCAAAAGGGCAAAGACGCAAAGCAGCATGTTGCCAAAACCCTAATTTTTTAAAAAAATAGGGTTTTGTCCAACCCAAACCAGGTTAACCTCGATAGTTTTCGAGCCACAAGCCTGTGCCAGGCCAGACATCCACAATAACCGAGTTGAGCTAGGCATACACGGTTAGTGTACAGGGCCGGCCCGGCACGAGGCACGGTTCGGCCGTGCCTGGCCTGGCCCAGCACGTTAAAAAACTGTGCCCGGGCCCGTGTCGTGCCTGACCCAGCACGGCTTGGCCCGTGGCACGGCACGCCGGCACGGGTTCTTCCCGTGCCGGTTTCACGCGGCCACGCGGCGCCCGGCCCCTCCCGAAAAAAAGACCGCGGGTCGGGTCTGATTGGACCCGACCCTCGGTCCCAATCCCAAGTCCCAACGGGAAAAAAAAATGCAATTAATAATAATTTTCAGCCCTTGGATTCGCCTCCAACGGCTAGGGGGCAGAATCCAACGGTCCTCATGATTCTGCCCCCTAAATAATTATTAAAAATTCAAAAAAATATAAAAAAATATCTTTTTTATAAAAAATTAATATCTTTAATCAATAAGTTCTACCCCCCTCCCTTTAACATTTATATTTTTCAAAAACATATATTCTCTCAAATCTCTCTTTCTCTCACAAAAACCGTGCTTCTCTCTCTCGGGCCTCGGGATTTTGCTTTCGGCTTGGATTTTCGTGAAACTCGACTTGAGTTTTGAATATTAGAGCTTGACTGCGATGCACCGTGCACGTGACCGATCTCACTACTTTTACCGGGTAATTTATTTTATGACTTTTTTACTTTCTCTCTCTATAGTTTCTCTCTCTAGACCAAACTTAGGAAAAAAAATCAAAAAAATAACAAATACACCTGACACGTATTTAAATTTAGAAAATAAAAATATTACACAGAGATCTGAGGTTGTTGAAACTTTAGTTTCTCCAGTCGTCTCAACCCAAAATTCTAAAAAACAAAAAACTAGAAGGACTTCTGTAGTTTAGACTCATTTTAAAATCATAACACAAAAAAATGTTAGGGATGAGGAATAAGAAATGGCACAGTGCAAATATTGTATAGGACTATTAACATGTAAGAGTTCATTTGGGACTGGGCACCTTAAGAGGCATGCCGAATTATGCACCAAAATACATGGACCATTAGATCCTAGGCAAACCCAAAGTGACACTGCATTTTTTGAGACTGGATCGAGTTCAGTCTTAAACTTTACTCCCTTCATATACTCTAGTGAGTTGGGTAGGGACGGCATGGTCATGCTCATTACATTGATGGGTCTTCCGATCAGATTTTCGGAAGATCCAAGGGTAGTGCGCATCATGCAGACTTATTTCCAGCCTTCCTATCGTAGGATTCCTAGGTCCACATCTAGGAATGACATACTAAAGATATATAAGTTAGAAAAACAAAAAATAATTAAGAAATTTAGGGCATATAGTGGAGTGGTGTCCGTGACGTCCAATATATGGACAAGTCACGATGATTCTTCTTATGCATGTCTCACGAGTCACTATGTAGATTCTAACTAGACAATCAATAAAAAAATTTTAGGTTTCTCTAAGATTTTTCATCCTCATGATGGCCCGGCCATTTTTAAGTGTATGATAAAAATCTTTAGGGAATATAAAATTCAAAATAAAATTTTTAGTGTCACATTCGATAACGCTTCTAATAATGGAGTAGCGATCAATATGTTTGTTAGGAATACTAGAGACGCACCATTAGGAGAGATCTTTCATGTCAGATGCATGTGTCACGTGATTAACCTGATTGTTCAAGCGGGTATGAATGTGTGTTCTCCCGCATTGGATAATATACGCAATGCACTAAAATATATTCGTACTCCTCGCAGACAACAAGAGTTTAGTAGTCTGTGTTTGTCTGCGAATCTTAAGAAGAAGAAATTCCAATCGTATGTAAGACATCATTGGAATTACACGTACCTGATGTTAAAATCATGTGTTGAATACGAACACGTGATATCCGATTACGTCAATAGTAAGAGTGACGAACTTATTATTGACGACACTGACTGGGCTTCAGAAATTTCATTTATGAAATTCCTGAAGATATTTTATGACACGACGAACATGTGTTCGTCGATTTATATGCCTACCACTTGCATTGCACTCCGGTGCATATGCAACATTAGTAACATATTTAGGAAGTATCGAGCTAACCCGACGCTTAGCCATATGGTTGCAAAGATGGAGACCAAGTACTTGGAGTACTGGTCCACCGTTCCATCTCTTTATTGTTTCGCTGCATGCATGGACCCTAGGGTTAAGGTGGAAGGGGTAGAAAATACCCTGACTTTCATTTCCTCGTGCATGAACCTGGAAGAGCCACCTGAAGGTTTCATTCACGAGAAGTTAACTGACTTATTCACATACTACGATACTAGGTATGGTAGTGGTGGTGGTGGTGGTGAGACTGTGATTACGGACATTGATACCTTATTCGGAGATGACGATTTTTCCATTCAGCTAGCGAGGGGAAAACATATGGGTGGACCATCACATAGGAGCGAGCTGTCTCGGTACTTAGATACTGATTACTGCTCAATCCTATCACATTCTGATACTAAGAATCTTGATTTATTACAGTGGTGGAAATCATATGAGTTCACCTTTCCCGTGCTATCTAAGATGGCACAGGATCTACTAACTCCTCCGGTGTCGAGCGTAGCATCGAAGTCTGTTTTTTCTGTTGCGGTGAACGTGATTTCGGATAGGAGATCGAAATTACGTCCATATATAGTTGAGGCCTTGGCTTATTTGAAGGATTGGGAGGAATCGAGGTTTAGCATTTATGATCGTGCTGGAGCTGGGACTGGGACAGGCACTGTAGTCGCATCTACATCCACTACAATGGCGAAGGAGTTGATTGCCGATGATGATGATCCATATGATACTGATCTTGATGTTGCGGTTGATGATTCTCATGATATGCCGATTGACGATTGATGATGATCTACTGTTTTTTGTTTTCGATGTTTTTTTTATTGATTGTATTTGTACGCTTTGTTTGTACGTTGTGTTGAAACTGATATTTATTTTGTTCGGACCTTCGGTTTCAAATGGATGATTAGTAATTTTTCATTTGTATTGTTTATATTTTTTTTTATTTTTTTTTACTAACATAATGTATTGATTTATATTTTTTATGATTTAAATTTTCTTTTAAAAATTAATAACTTTAATATATAATTAATAAAAGCTAAACTAATTTGATTTTGATAAAAAAAAATTTCTAAACTTTGTTTTTTTATTAATTTTTAATTTTTAACATTTTTAAAAATATTAATATTTAATACTATACAATTACATAATTAAAATATCTAAAATTTTTAAAAAAAATTTCTGCCTCTTGGGCCTGCCCTGGCCCATATGACCAGGCCAGGCCCAAGCGGGCCCGGCACGGCCTGCCGTGACGGGCTCGGCTTTTTTAAACCGGGCCGGGCCGGGCCCGACACGGAAGCACGATCGTGCCCTAAAAAAATGTGTCGGGCCGGCCCAACCCAACCCGTTTGTCACCTCTATATTCAACACATGACTCCAATATCAGATAAGTATAATTCCAACAATGTCTCACATTCCATTAAAATTTCTTCTTAAAATTCGTAGATAAACAGAGACTACCTAACTCATGTTATCTACAAGGTATGTGAATGTATTTTAGTGAGTTATGTATGTTTTCCAAAATGAGGGAACACACATTCATCCTCACTTGTACAATAAAGTTAATCACGTGACACGTGTATCTTACATTAAAAATCTTTTCTAATAGTGCATCTCTAATATTCCTAACAAACATGTTAATCGCTACTCCATTATTAGATACGTTATCGAATATGATACTAAAAATTTTATTTTAAATTTTATGTTCTCTAAATATATTCATCATGCATTAAATAATAATCGGATCATCATGATGATAAAAAATCTCAGAGAATCCTAAATTTTTTTTATTTAGAATATATTTTGAATCTATATAATAAGCAGTTAGGTATGCATAAAATACATCATCGTGACTTGTCCAGATATTGGACATTACAGACACTCTACTAAATGCCCTATATTCATTAATTATTATTTATTTTTCTAGTATGACATTCCTAGATGTCATTCCTATATTTATTATTCATTAATTATTATTCATTAATATTTTAGTATGTCATTCCTAGATGTGAACCTAGAAATCCTACAAAAAGCAGGCTGAAAATATATCTACATGATATTTACTATCATTGGATCCTCTGAAAATATCATTGGAAGACCCATCGTGGTGATAACTTCGAGACTGAACTGTATCCAGCCACAAAAAATCCACCGTGGAGTTGGGTTTGCCTAAGATCTAATGCACCATGTTTTTTGATGCATAGTTTGGCATGTCTCTTGCGGTGCCCAGTCTCACACATATTCTTATAAGTTAAAATTTTCTTACAATATTCGTACTATTTTGTTTCTTCTTTCATACCCCTAATATTTTTTTATTTTATTATATTAAAATGAGTCCAAATTATAAAAATCTTTCTAGTTATTTGTTTTTTAGATATTTGGGTCAAAACCTCTATAAAAATCTTTCTAGTTAAAAATCTTTCATACCCCTATAAAAATCTAAGAAACCAAAGTTTCAACAACCTCGGACCTTTGCGTAGAATTTTCATTTTCTAAATTTAAATTAATTTTATTTTCGTTATTTAGATTAGTATTTGGCATTATTTTTTATTTTTTTTAGACAAGAATGTAGAGTAGAGAGAAAGAGAGAGTGAAAGACTAATTATTTTTTTATACTCATAAAACAGCATAAAGCACATGCATCACAAATCCAAAGTTCAATCCAATCACCAAAAAAAGCCAAGTCCGAGTTGTGAGTCCTGAAAAACCAAACCAAAATCCCAAGAGAAAGAAATTCAGAAAAGAGATAGAAAGAGAATGAGATTTGAGATATTTGGGTTTTTGAAATACATAAATATTAGAGAGATTGAGGATTTTATAGATTAATAATATAAACTTTTTTTTCAAAAAAAAATTTTTTTTTGAATTTTTTAATAATTTTAATGAATTATTTGGGACAGAATCATGTGTGAGTCGTCGGATTCTGCTCCATAGCGGTTGGAGGTGAAATCCAGCAGCTTAAATTCAAAATTTTTTTTAAAAATTTTACTTTTGGGGCCTGGGGGTGGACTCAGACCTGGGTCAAAAAAACCACGAATCCGGATTAGGGCCCATAGCCCCCGACGGATTTTTCGGATCCATCAAGTGATTTCTCGGCTCGTGCCAAGAAACCGTGCCCACGGGCCTCGATACCGGGTCGCGCCTGGCCCGGCACGAGGCCCGAATGGCCTCAACACAGCCCGGCATTCTCGTGCCATGCCGGACCAGGCATGGACAAACCATGTTGTGCCTCAGGTCGGGACGGGTAGGGTCAGCCCTACCCATTTGACACCTCTAGTCCATATATATACATACATATATATGAAATTGAAAAAAAAATAAATTATTTTTTAAATTTAAACTGCAAATATAATAGGTATAAATATCAATAAAAAATATATATTGAAAAAATATAATCAAGACTAAATATATATATTTAAATACTCAAAAAATACAAAAAAAAATAAAAAAAAATAAAATACACACTAGTGCAACACCAGTAAAATAGTGTCACTATGTCTTGTGCATTATTATCTTTTTTGTGTCATTATTTTTATATATGTCATCATTCATTTGTAATTCTTTGATTTTATATTTAAATCTCATTCATATATCAACTTAATCTTTTAAGCATGATTGAACTTCAATAATATATGATTTTAATGTTCTCTTTCTACATAAAATAACTTTCACATTTACAAAGAAAAAACTTCGCTACTAAGCTAGATAATGGAAGAATTAATAGATCATGTGTCATATTATCATTTTATACCGTACAAAAGATGAAATCATATGGTTTTCACCAACTTAATATATCAAAATTTTTTAAGTTATTATAAAACAAAAAAGAATAATAATCAATATCTAAATATCTTAATAATTCACTTATATTCGATATACCTTCATATCATTGATCCCTAACTAATTAAATGTAGGAGCCATATTCTCTAAATAAAATATTAATTTTTATACTAGAAGACTCACTAAAACTAACAAATCATTTTTCATAATATTTAAATATATTATATAACTATCCATAAATTCAACCTTCTGATTCATAATATTTCAATATTTTTTTTCCAATCTCAAGTCATAATATCAAAATATGAGTGTTCTTTATATCAGTTAAAGATACTATTAATATTATATATGTACCTAAATGCAATATAAATTATGATAATATATATAAATGAATACATATTTATCATATCATAAAAAAATTTATGAATTTAAAAAAAATCTTATGTATTAGTTTAATTCTTTAATTATTATTTTATTATTTTTCTATTAATGCACAATCCAATATCAAATATGTTGAATTCTAATGATGTCTGGTATTCACTTGAATTTTTTCCTTTTTTAGGCCTACAAACTTACATAGAGCATAAAAGTCTTATAATTTTCTAGGTATCCAAATATATATTAATGTATTATGTATTTGTTGTAATTAGAAAAAAATTATTTTTAAATTAACTTAGATGATTAGGTTTATCATATGACACATACACCTAATATAAATAATTTTAGCTAAAAAATTATCTCTAATAATTCTTATGAAAATACTTATTATCACATTATTATTTAAAATATTATTAAATATTATGTTAAATATAGAGGTGTCAAACGGGCTGAGTCGGGCCAGCCCATGCCGATTTTAGGTGGCCCAACTGTGGCCATCATGTCATGCCTAGCCCGGCATGATTTCTTCAGGAACAGGCCACACACAACACGTCGGCCCAGCAAGTTGAGAAACTGTGCGGTCTGACCCATACGGGCCAATTTTTAAATTTTAATAAAATTTTTTTTCCAGATTATGTTATTTATGTATTTAGTATTTTAGTTTCGTTTATGTTAAAAAATTTTAATACTTTAATAATTTTTTTATTGTTAATTATTTTTAGTAATTAGTCAATGTGGTTTATTTTTAATATTTTATAATTTATATGTGTATAAGACTATCAGTGTAAGTGTATGAAATATAAATTAATAAAATATTAAACTTAAATATAAATAAAAATTAAAAACCAATGCAAAATAAAAATTCAAAAAAAAAATAAATATTCAAATTTCAACTTTTAAGCATCAAATACATCAATCAAAGCCACAAAAGCATAAATTTAAATCTCGAAGTAATATCACAACCAAAATTTTAACAAATACAAAGATAGATACAATGTAAATGAGTAAATCAAAATCAAACATTAAAATCAAACATAAGTATCACAATTTGACAATCATCAATCAGCAACGTCATCAATCATCATATCATTCCCAATATCAATATCACAAAGATCATCATCAATAATCAATTCATTCGCTTTTGCTACAATCCCAGTATAATCCTAGATGTTCAAGCTCGAATCCTCTCAATCCTTCATGCATACTAAAGCATCAACAATACATGGACATAATTTTAATCTCCTATCCAAAATCGCATTCACTATAATAGAAAAAATAAACTCTGATGATATGCTCAATACCGGAAAAGTTAGTTGATCTCATGTCATCTTAGATAGCACGAAAAAGATGAATCATATGATTTCCATCACAGTAACATATCAAGATTTTTAATATCAGAATATGATAAAATTAAGCAGTAATCAGGATCTAAGTACTGAGACAACTTGCTCCTATTCGATGGTATACCCCATCATTTTTCCCTCTCTAACTGAATAAAAAAGTCATCATCTCCAAATATGATATCTATATTCATACTCGGAGTCTCACTACTATTACAACCAAACCATACCTAGTATCGTAGTATGTAAATAGTTCAGTCAGCTTCTTATGAATAAACCCTTCAAGTAGGCCTTCCAGGTTCATGCACGAAGAAATGTAAGTCAAAATGTTCTCTACTCCTTCCACCTTAACCATAGGATCCATGCAAACAACCAAACAATAAACAAATGAAATGATAAATCAATACTTTAAGTACTTGATTTTCATCTCTACAACTATATCGCTAAGTGTCAAGTCATCTCGATACTTCCTAAACATACTACTAATATTACATATGCACATGCTTACAATACAAATCATGGGAGTATAAATTGACGAATACATGTTCGTCATATCATAAAAAATCTTAAAAAATTTCATAAATAAAATTCTTGTAGCCTAATTAGTATCATCAATAATAAGTTCATTACTCTTACTATTGACGTAGTCAAATATCACATGTTTGTATCCAACACTTAACTCCAACATCAGATAAGTGTAATTCCAATAGTATCTCACATCTGATTGAAATTTTTTTTTCTTAAGATTCACAGACAAACAGAGACTATCAAACTCATGTTGTCTGCAAGGCATACGAATATATTTTAGTGAATTACGTATATTTTCTAAAGCGAAGAGACGCATCTTCATCCCCGCTAGTACAATCAAGTTAATCATGTGATACATGCATCTAACGTGAAAAATCTCTCCTAATAGTTCATCTCTATTATTCCTAACAAATATATTAATCTATACTTCATTATTAGATATATTATCTAATGTAATACTAAAAATTTTATTTTAAATTTTATATTCTATAAAGATCATCATGCACTCAAAAATAGTCGGTCATTATGAAGATAGAGAATCTCAAATAATTCTTATACTTTTTTTATTTAGAGTCCATTTTGAATTTACATAGTGAGCGATGATGCTTGCATAAGATGCATCATCGTGACTAATCTAGATATCAGACATCACGAACACCACTCCACTAAATTTCCTAAATTCATTAATTATTATTTATTTTTAACTTATAATATTTTAATATATCATTCCTAGATGTGGACCTAAAATCCTACGATATGCAAACTAAAAATATATGTGCATGATACTGACTACTTTTGAATCCTCTGAAAATTTAATCGGAAGACTCATCATGGTGATCAGTTTGGTCATGTCTTCCCTCTCTAACTCGTTGCGGTATATGAAGGGGATAAATTTTTAGACTAAATTGGATCCAGCCTCAAAAAACTCACAGCTGAGTAGGATTTCCCTAGAATCTAATACACTATTTTTTGGTGCATAGTTTAGCTTGTCTCTTCAGATGCCTAATCCCACTCGAACTTTTACAACTTAAAATTTTGTTACAATATCTGCACTGTGCTGATTTTTTTTTTGGCACCTCTAATATTTTTTTATTTTATTATATTAAATAAGTCCAAAATACTAAAATACTTCTAATTTTTTATTTTTTAGATGTTTGGATCGAGGCGACTGCAGAAACTTAAGTTTCAGCAATTTCAAACCTTTACGTAAGATTTTTATTTTCTAAATTTAAATTCATTTCATTTTCATTATTTAAATTATTATTTGTCATTTTTTAATTTTTTTTGACGAGAGAGTAGAAAGAGATAGACTAGACTAGAGAAGAAATTTTAAAACTTTAAACTTTAAACTTGAAAATATATATATATATATATATATATATATATATATAATATGAAATACATGTAAACCAAAATGCATAAACTTTAGCTTTTTTATATCTGCACCGCACGTGACACACGCACCACAAATCCAAAGCCGAGTCTTAAAGGTCGAAATAGGAAATCCCATGAGAAAGAAATTAGAGAGAGAGATAAAGAAGCAAGAGCCAAGCCAAGAAAAGATTTATATTTTTAAAAAACATAAATCTAGAGTGAAGAATAAATTTTATAGATTACTAAAATAATTTTTTTTTAAATTTTAAAAATTAAAAATGAGCAGAATCCTTAGGCCCGTAGAATTCTACCCCAAAACAGTTAGAGGCAAAATTCAACAACTTAGATTGAATTTTATTTTTATTTTTTTACCATTTGGGTCGGTATGACCATCGAACCGACCCAAAAAGTCTCATTCCAAAAGCTTCGACTTTTAGAATGGAAAGGATTTATCGAATCAGACCTTGGACTCGAGTCAAAAAAGACCATGGGTCGGGTTTTGGGCCCAACAAAACTTTTGGATTCGTTGGGCCTCGGATTATCGATTCAAATCAGGAACGTCAAGCTAAGTGGGTCGAGGAAAATCTCAGCTCATGCCAAGATACCATGCCCATGGGCCTCGGTACTAAAATGTGCCTAGCCCAACACATGGCTAGATTGGCCTTGACATGGCACTGCACGAGCATGAGCACGAATAATTCTCGTGCTGTGCAGAGCCAGGCACGGCCAAATCATGTCATGCCTCTAATTAAATATTTTATTTTATATCTCATATTATATAAAGAATCTTAACGAATTCTTATATATGACATAGTCAATATGAGAATAAAGGATCTGATGAAATCCTAATATTTTTAATTTAGTTTTTATTTATAATCAACAAAATAAATGACGCATAAAAATATTTTGTCATTATAACTAATTCAAATATCAAACGTCAACGAGACTATTCCACCTTGTATTTAAGTCCATTAATTACTAATTATTTTTTAGTTTATAATTTTTATTACATCATTGCTATTGACCAACATAGGGATCTTATGATAAGTAAGCTAAAAATATTTTTACATATATTGAGCTAATTTAGGATCTTCTAAAAATCTAATCAGAATATTTGTACTAGTAATGAACCTAGTCACCATTTCCTTTACAAACTCATGATAATAAATAAAGAAAATCATTTAACCTAAAATTGATCTAAATTCAATGATCTCAATGTTTAGTTGGATTTGCCTGAGATCCAATATATCATATTTTCTAATACATTATTTAGCATATCTTCTAAAATATTCATTTATATCACTACTCGTACAAGTATATATTTTTTTATAATATATACATTATGTCAAATTTTCTGACACTTCTAGAATTTTTATTTTTTTATAATATTAAAATAGATCATACTAACAATATTTTTTATTCTTATATTTTTTAGATATGAGGATTAATACTAATCTATGACTGTAAGATAAAATATTCTCGAACCTTTTAGTTGATTTATCATTATCTGAATCAATTTAGATAGCATAAAAAATATAAATTTGTATGCCTTCAATCAACTTCATATGTCTAGCTTTTCAAATCACTTTGAAATAAAATAGAATAATGATTAGCATCTAAATATTTTGACATCACATATATTTTATATATCACACTATCATTATTCATAATTAACTAAATAAAAAGATCATATTCGAATATGATAAAAATTTTCATATTTTAAGACTCTATAATTATCATACTTATTTTTATAATATTTAAATAAATTTTCTAATTATTCAAAAGTTTTACTCTTGTAGTTTATTAAATATAGAGGTGTTGAGTGATTCAAGCAACCAAGGTACGACACAATTCAATCGTATCTGACCCAATACAACATGATCCCAAAATGTGCTTGGACCATAATCATGTCATGTCAAACCAGGGCTAAATGGGCCTCAAGCCATGCAAGGGATGACTTAAGTGCCTAAACACCAACATGAATTATTGCATAGCCAATATATGAAAAAAAGAAACCATTTTAAAATGGTTGCTTTTTTATCACTTTCACCAAAATTACAAGACAACGCCTACTGACATTCTGTCAGCATGAATATAAAAAATTAATTCTTTTAATCTTTGGACTAATATCCTATATCTGAATATAGGATATATTCTATATCTAAATATATCATATATCTATGGTTACCAACAATAAATATATTCATGTCAATAATCAAAAATATAGGATATATCAAAGATATTAATTTTTATCATTGATAAAAATTAATATCACAACCTTCAAGAATGTCAAATGTTAAATGCATGTGAATATACATTGTGAAAATATAAATTATTTAAAAGAAAAATTATTATAAGAGTTTACTTATATGTTTGAAGTAATTTTTTATGATATTTATTTAGTAATTAAATAATCTCAATATAGATATTTATATTACTGGAAACTTTTCACAAATATATGATAAATGAGTTGGACAAAAAATATATATTTTTTTCATGATAATATTAAAAAAGAAATATAATAAAATAATCATATGAATTTCAAGCAATATAATTATATTTATTTTATAGATTACAAAAAATATTACATTGCCTACAAAATTATCAAAAACTTTGATAACTTTTTACTAGAAATCAAATTAATTAATTTACAAATGTATGTTACATATTATTTTTTATTTTTTAGATAAGATTAGATAATAGGATTATCTTAATAACTATGTACATATATAATATTTATTATGAGGAACAATAAATTATGAATCACCCAACTAAATGAGCACTTTCAATTACAATTTAAAAAAAAATATTGAGACTTAAATACTTTCTTGAGATAGATAATATCAACTACAAGAAAGATATATTATCACAAAAATATATATAGTTGATACTCTCTAAAAAATTAGTCATGTAAGTTATACTACTATAGTACTATTGAACTATTTATTAAATTATTGTCTAATAAAACCTCACAAGTTGACTCAACTACATTCAATAAATTAAAGAAAAGATTAATTATCTAATTATCATTAAACAAATATAACTTATAAAACTAATATAATTAGTATTTCATTAATTCTTTATGACTGATTCATCTAAACATAGCTTTTCACATATTGAGATATGAGAGAAAATCTTCTAGCTTTGTTATCCCTTTCAGCTATCACGTACATCTTCAACTAGCCAATTTTTAATATTTAAGTTGAATACCAACTTGTATCATGAAGCAATCTATTATAGAATTTTATATTTTTTCTTATAGGTGATCTTATTTTTAAAAGAATATAAAAAGAATAATCTCCAAATTTAGTACAAGAATAAAGTTCTAGGCAATGACTATAATCATTTGCAATACTTTTGAATCATGCACATTTTTTATGAGAATGAGTACTCATTTATTTCTCTTACTACACTTTATTATAATAGTTAGATAATAAAATATAGAGCCTACTATTAAAAATTTCATGAGTAAACAAAATTCATAGAAATGAATTATTTTTCTTTCACAAAGTGAAAAATAAAATATAATTATTATCATAATTTATATTCTAAAAACTGATTAGTCAATCAATCTCTTAATGAATATCATAAAAATATCACAACTCACTTCTATTTTTTCTAAGTTTAATATTTTTGATATTTACGTATCTACTTGATTAGGTGGATATTATAATATATGATGTCTTTTTATATTTATTTTTTTTTACTCGAATCATCATATGTACTAATAAGCACATAGTAGTTTAATTCTAATAAATAAATCAATACTAATTAATTTCACTTATCATATTTTTATCTTTCATTTTTAATTTTTTATATTTATACTGTCTTCTTTCAAGTTCTTCTGTATTTCTTTAAAATAAGCCTATTTCTTTTTAATTATTTATTGAACTTATGTTTCCACTACCAAATTTTACCATACAAGCAAATACTTCCTTTAGATACATAAATTTTTTTTAAATATTTTTTTATATATCTAATCATTTAATTCCATATAATATTTATATCTATATCCAAAGACTAATTAACTTTGAAATCTAATTTTTTCATGAAAATACTTATATTTTCTTTTTTTATATTCCACTATTTTATTTTCAAATATTTAATTTAAATCTCCTTATGATTATACTAAAAATAAATTTAAAATTATTCAAAATAATAAATAAAAATATTTTGAAGTATATGTATGATAGTTTTAACATTTATTGCACTAATCATGAATCATGCCCCAATCTTCATTTATTGGTGAGATAATTAGTGAGATAATTATAATGCTTCTCTAAAGTAGAAATATTTTATGATATTTTAAAAAATATATAAATGTAACTACCAATTACATGATCAACCAAGTAACTTCTTTAATCTTTTTTATTATTTATCTTTTCAAAAATTACGACATGGAAAAAAAATTATTTAACCCACATCTTAAATATTTTGATCTTATTTAAGATCTCTCCTTTAAACATTATAAGATGGCATATAATACAATAAAATATATCTTTATTAATTACTTAAATATTCAAAAATAAAAAATATATATTATTCTTATAAAACAATATAAAGTACTAATTAGTATTGATATTATCATTCTAAAGCAAAACTCATTTTTTAAAGGATAGATCATACAAAAATATGTGTCATTTGAATCTCTTGTATTTCTTGCTCTCTTGAGTCCTTTTTAAGCCACCAACCAAAAGTAATTTTCATAACTCAATTACTTCTAAATTTATTGAATCATAATAAGATAAATCTCCTCTTGAGTCATCATACGTACTAATAGAAATATAATAGTTTAAATCTAAAGATAATGAAGTTTTTTTGAAAAAGAAATCATCTCATATACCAATTAAGATTGTTTCTTTTGAATCTATTCAAGTCCCAACTCCAAATGAGTTGAAAGCTAATAAACTTTATCACTCATAACTTTGATTTTATTTTTGAAGAACAAAATTCACATATTTTTTTCATAATAAAAAAAAATTCCCAAAAAATTAGATCTTACAATTAACATTTTGAATCTTGATCATTTGAATTTTAATTGCTCGCTGAAAAAAATAAAAAGTTATCCTCAATATCATATTTTATAAATTCTCGTATACTCGTGGTTTTCTCCTTATCACTTTTATTATTTCTCCTTAAAATAATAGATTCCTTTCTAATATATTATCTCATTCAAGAATAAAAACAAGACATGATGAAACAATTAAAAACTCTCTAATCTAGTTGAACTTGCAAACAAATATCTCTACCTACAAAAAGATATGTTATTTAGCATATGCAAGTATTTATTGTGACGAATGATCTTAATAGTAAAGTAAATCAACTAAATTCAAGACTTATTATAATAAGATTTACTCAAACTTTTATAGTGAATTATAATGTCACTCTCATCTTTAGTGACCAAAATGAATTTTATTCAAATACTCATATCATTTGCAGTCTCTCATAGATTAGTAATATATTAATTAGACATCAAAAATATACTTTTTTATAATGATCTTGAGAATGATATATATCAAAAGCAACAATTTAGTATTATAAGTTTATAAAACTTTGGATTGAATTTGCAGATTATAGGACTTAAATATCCTAAACTAATGTCTAAGAGCTCACACAAATGAGTTGTGGATTATTTACTATATATGATCCCACCAAAAATTGATTTCTTTTTTTTCAAACTTTCTATACATGATAATCATTTAGCAATTTAAAATAAAATATTAGATATTTATACTTAGATTCTCAAGTTTAAAGTTCTCATAATATAATAATACTCCAATTGGTAACTTGTTTCAAATATACTAGAATTATACATGTTTTTCATTTAGTGAGATATACTTTTGTTTCAAATATCTCGTTTCAAATATATTGAACCATAACACTTTTATTTTCCTTATTAACTTCATTTATCACCAACTTTTACTAATATAAATCCTAATTCCTAACATTCGACACATCAACCTTATTATAACACTTGTCCATGATGTAGAGAGCCCATTCATATACCAACGTTTTCATGTCTACTTAAAAAACAAATGTTTTGCATGTATCCTTGGAAAGATAATAGATTGATAAAAATTCATCACATTCTTAATTAAGTAAAAAACAAATATTAAACAACTAAGCATAATATGTAAAATTTTCAGTTTTGCTCCATTTTAATTATTTGATTGCTAAGCAAGCATTTGAAAAAGTTGAGTTGTCAAAACAGTTAGGTTAATTTCAATTCACAAAAGAAGGGAAAAAAATAAGACAAACAAATAGAATTATGACAGGACAAGAATATTCTAGGGCGAATGCAAAATGAGTTTAGCAGGAATACACCGGAAAAACACATGTCTAAGCAACCTGTCAGAAAATGTTCTAACTTATCTAGGAAACCTATCCAAGTATAAGAATTAACCGGAATAACAGTTAGGTTAATTTCCAACTTTCATATTTCCTATCCAAGTATAGTTTCTTGGACTCAGAAAAAACTTATCTAGGAAACCTGGCAAAAAAATGTTCTTTTTGCTTGGATTGGTAGATTGGGTTGCATGTGGACAATCATATCAAAAATCTCTCGGAATACTTGATTATCATCACGCGCTTTTATTAATTAGACAGCTTTACGGAGTGCAGGTGAAATGCCAAAGCACACCAACATATCCACTATCTGTTAATAGTTCAGCATGTAAAATCACATTTACCTGGTTTAACGTACCAAGATATGCATACCTTGAAGTTTTCAGGCGATATGCCATATCCATTGTCGATGACCTGAAATCCCTGCTTACCGTAGTCCTTCAAAGAAATTTCAATGCTAGTCGCACCTGCATCTAGACTGTTTTCAACTAACTCCTTCACGGCCGATTGGAGATCGAAAATTACCTGTCCAGCACATATTTTGTGCACTTCCGCTTTATTTATGGGCCTGATGATTGGAGATGCTTCTGCACTACCTCTTTTCATCGAAATCTTGATCGGAGTTACTCAATTTGAGCGGATAAAACGATGGCAAACCATGCATGGATGTTAGGGGAAAAGCGTTCCAGGATGTTAAAAGTATGTAGAGAAGAAGCAACGAACTAGGCAGGGCAACCAAAACCGTGCGGAGTGGTGTGTTTATAAAACAAGGCAATGACGTTGCGGTTGCGTTTCGTTTCCCAAAATGTTTATAAAAGTTCGAAGACGCAGAAAACAACTAAAAAATTCATATAATATAAGAGATGTGTTTTAGTTGTATTATATTGAAACAAATTTGAGTTTTGTTGCACCAAATTTTTTATAGTCAATAAAAATAACATCTAATTCTAAAATAATTAAATTTTGTGTACCAAAATTTATAAATTCAATTTTGACTCCAAAATTTGAAAAAAAAAATAAATTTGAATGTAAATAATTTAAAAATTTTTATTGGAAAGTGAAAAACTAAATATTATTATAGAAGGGACACTAGAGGGATTCTAACTTGTTTATTTCCCTTTCAAAAACCAAACATAACCACTCAGCCAAAAAATAATTTCCATTTGAACAACAAATCTAAATATTTATTTACAGACATAAATAATATGAAACACTTATTATGTATCTATAAATATATTTAGATATATAAACATATATGTAGATATAAAAATATATATATACCCACATAAGCATATATATATATATATCAATATATATGAGTGCGTATGTGTGTTAATATATATATATATTTATTTATTTATGTCTATATTATACATACATATAAATATACACATAGATACACACACACACACACACACATATATATATATATATATATCTATTTATTTATTTATTATGTGTGTGTGTGTGTCGTCTATGTGTGTGTAAGTATGTGCGTGTGTATGATTATTTGTATATATGGAAAAACATATCAATATAAATATAGATAGACATCAAATATATATATATATATATATATACACACACACGTAATATATAGACATAAACATATTGATTATAACAGAAGCACAGCAGAAACGAAACAAAACCACAATAGAAACGAACGAAATAATGTGGTTCACTAGTTGTTCAACATGACTAGCTATATCCACCAAAAAATACTTATACGTTACCGATTATAACCAAAATAGATAGCTTACAGTATGTGCAGCGCATAAACATTCGCGAAAAATCATGCAGAGAAAGAGAAGAAATTCCAAAGATGAATAGTTCCACACACGAAAATATAAAACCAAAAATAATTTATATTAATACAATTTACAGTTTAATTAACCGGAGCAGGTTGGATTATTCGGGCGGGCCAAGCTCTGCTTCAAAAATTCTTTTAGCCCGCTAACCGGACAGTGAGACCTCCGTTATTGTGTTATTGCTGTATTCTCAACCTCTTAATATTTTATTTCTTGTACTTACATGAAAATATTAAAATAGAAATAATTTGGTTATACGTACAAAATAGATAATCAAAACAAATTATATACAATATATATAGTTGTATATAATTATATATATATATACACACACACACACACTATAAGAAAAGATGGAACCATAAATGCCCAATTTTGTTTCTAATTTCGCCATGATGTTTGAATATCAATCTCATTAGAAACGGAAAGAATATGTTTCTAAAATATGCAACGAATTTATTCAGTCGCTAATTTTAGCAATAGAAATGGGATCTCGGATTTCATCTCTAAAATATCAATGAAATAAAATAGAAATTCAATATTCATTTCTAAATTAGAAATAGATTTTGAAATGTCATCTTCCATTTCTAATTTCTGCAATAGGAACATGTCTCATTTGTTGTAGTTCTTATATGTTCTATATAATATATAAATACATACATAAATCATGTTACCTACAATCAAATAAGTGCATGCACATATTATTTATCAAATGATATTCACTTAACATCCACTACAAAGTAATATGTCAGATAAGAAACTTAAAAGTTTATCAATTACAATACACATTCATAACTTAATTAAAAAAATTAATAATACAAAAACCAAAATTTCACAACAAAAACTTTCATTACAAAAAAATTATAAAAAAAATGATATCATAGACAATTATGAGTCCTTATCAAGATGAATATTATCTTTCAGAGATCTAGATGGATCCTCTTTAGAATAATAAAAAAAATGATGTGTTTGTCAATTTACACATTATTTTCTCAATCTTCAAAATATTCTGTTGTATTTCCTCCCCTCTTTTCATCCTCTCCTCCTCTCTTTTTATTCTTTCATCCTCTTTTTTTTCATTTCTTCAATTTTATTTTGTAATTCTTAATTCTTTTGTTGCATCTTTTCATTTTTTTTTGCATCTCCTCATTTTTCCTTTACAATATATGTTGAATTTTATGTATTTCCTCATGTAACCTCTCATCAAACAAATTATTGTAATTGAATGATAATGATGATGAACTACAAATAGAACCTGGATAAAATATAGATGCATGGGTACAAAGACCATACACTCACTATTTTTTAGACTCGACTCCGACAACCCAAAGGTAGATATGCGTAATATCAATATCTAACACCTTTATAGAAGGATCTATCAATTATGAAGTGATGGAAATCATATTCTCTATTTTCAAGTAAAATACAATAAAACTCATCATTACTATATTCAAATAAAATGCAGCACATGAAACTATCATCACCCAACTAAAAAATAACATAAAAATGAAGTTAGTTATTATATTTAATAAGTCCATATATAATAACTCATCAATTATAATAAAAAAATACTTAACTATGCATATTAATTATAGTGAATGCCAAAAAATAAATTTTTTTGCATTTTTTTATTTCATTAATTATGAATTACATGTAACACTACAAATACAAATTAAGAAACTCATATTAATATCATTTGACTACTTATCCATAAATGATTTATCCTTCTTCTTATGTATTCTTTTTAACACTTTAAATGCTGTTTTGCGAATGCCTTAACTCAACCTCCTAATAAATAATAGTTACCATTGAGGTACATGATATATTTTCACACATATTATCATTTGTATTCACAAAATTCAAATAATAATAAAGTATAAAAGGCAATTTATCAAATCTATTGAATGTTGGTAGGTCAACTTTGAACCTCGAGAATGTTTTGAATGTCCTAATCCTTCACTTGCTTTCTTTGATCAATGATTGTGTGAGGCCATTTAGTAAACTCCTCACTATTATATTATAGTATTCCCACAACTTCTTCCAAACATTAAGGGGGATAATATTATACTTTGCATATTTATCATATTTTTTTTCTTATTTGTCTAGCTTGTTATTATATCTCACATTAATCACATATTTTCATGTATCATTCACCAAGACCACCAAAGTATTATTCCATTTATATTTTTTCTACAAAAACAAAATAAAATAAGAATACATTATAATGCTCTATTTTAATAGTATTTCATATTAAAACAAATTGAAAAACATGTAAATGCATGAAAATTATTTCTCAAATTCTTCTCAATAAAATTCTTTCATATTTGGGGGCACTTGCTCTACTTTATATCCTCTATAATTAGTTTCTCCTTAAATATATTATCGATTATATGAGAAGTAGAAGGAATAAATGTGTATGTAATTTAACATCAGCACGTACATATACATATAAAGAAAATACACTCATTTTCTACTACTAAGTTAATATTTAATTAATTTTTAATTTTTATTCAAAACTTCATAAGGGAAATATTTTAATTCTAATTAATAATGTTCGATAAGTAGCAAAATCATAGTTATTATTAATTAAAAATGCCATATTTTAACCTTAATCATTCACTTGTAATTTCATTCACATTTGTTAATTAAATTTTTTACAAATGAAAATAATGAAAAATAATAATGTTTGCATGTAATAAATTTTAGAAAGCTATGTACTATTTATTGTGAATCATGGGCTGAATGAAAATTTTCACATAACTTGGCATACAAACTATAGATTTTGAATATCCAGTCATTATCGATGCTACAATACTAATGCATGGGTCTCCAGGATAGGTGGGAAGGAGTTAACAATACATTTCGGTGCAAAATAATATGAAGGTGAAATTATAGTGGCGATCAATCCATGTATGTCATGATGAGGTGATGTCAATGTATTCTTTATATGTATAAGAGAATGCGGAGAGACATTTTTAGTGTTTTTGTCACTAAACAAATATAGATTTCCTCCTCCTTAAACTATTATTTGATTTCCTTTATCTCTCCCCATACATTGAGATCCTCAACCACTTGAATGATTACCTCTCATGCCTATATCAGGTTATTTAAACATTGAAAAATACAAAGACAATAAATACATATCATGAAAATGTTATAATAATAAAACATATTGATAAACACATTGAAATTCACAAAAGTGAAAAAAAATCATTAGATATCCAAATTATAATAATTACAAAATAAGTAAGACAAAATAAAATAGAAGTCAATAAATGTCTAGTTATGATCATAAATTTCTAACAAATCATCTCCATCTACTTATTCATCATCATCAGATTCTACAATTAATTTTTCTTCATTATCTTCTTCAACATGGTCATCATCAATATCCAAATAATTTTTATATTCACCAAGTAATGTTGGAAGCCAATCTTCTGTCCCAATAATAATTGGATGAAGTTCTACATTATTTTTTTGTAATGCATGTGCACATAATGGAGTCAAAATAACATCCTTTTCAATAGATTCCACAAGTGATCTAAGTTTTATTTTACATATTGCTCACAAGTCACAAAAATTTCTACTTGTGGTTGGATAAGTGGTGTAACACACTTATTCGACTTGCACCACAAGAATAAATAGCTCATACTTATTATAATATTTCTTATGGTGCACATCCACAAGGTTGTATTGATGATGAATTCTAGTACTCATATTTGGAATATGATCAAATCATTCACACTTAAATAAAATTATCCTTTTAATTGATAAAGTATGATACTCCATGTGTAGAATTTCAATTAGTTGACCATAAAAATTAATAGTAGATGTAGTAGAGTTAGACCCCTTGATGTATACATACTATTCACTATAGTTCTATTTGAATCATGTTTCACAGTGTGAAATTTATATATATTTTCATAATATATGGGATGTGTCTATAAAGTTTATAATGCCCCCTTTGCAAGATCATTTATTTGTCTCTTACATATATATGATGATGAAAATTTTACCTACAAAATGATAAAAGATAAAATCATACTTATATAATGTTGCATATTAATTTTTAAATGCAAGAATGATTAGTTTTATACTAATAAATTTTTCAAACCAAATTATGACATTTTTTTCAAGCTTTGCATCAATAAAAGCATCATTAATATACGGTTCTTTTTGTCTTAATTTTTTAGCAGAAATTATCCAAAAATAATATTGAAGGTATTTTAAATTATTAAAAAGTATATCACATACCATGACAAATAAATTAGAATCTAAATTAATTATAAATACTACTCATTATAAGGTTTAATTCTCTCATAGCTCAACAATATGATACTCTTGTTCTACTCATTATAAATAATGTTTATGTTTATGGTATAAAGGTGTACACAGTATGATACTCTTGGTCATCCAAAAAATATCTTAATTTTGTTCTACCATGCAATTAAACCACATATGTGAAAATAGAAAATATATCATGTTCTTTTTATCCACTCTTTATACCATAAACATTATTTGGTGATATTTTATTATGTATATTATATAATCGTGGCCAAAGTAATATCCACAAAATGTCGAAGTATTTTCAACTAAATAGGCATTGCATATCGATCCTTCCACTTTGGTATTATTTCTAACATTATTTTTTAATTTTCTAAGATATCCAACAAATATTTTCATTAGAATAAAATATACATGTCGGATACATTTAAATTTTAAATAATTATAAATCAAAGTCCATTAACTATTAATGAGTTTGGACTCAAGATAGGTAATGAATTTAAGAGAAATTTTATAATATCTTATTATAACTTATTTTTGTGTGTGACTCTATAGGTTCACTTAGTGTTTATAGTAGACTAAAATTATATTCTAAAATCTTAAGTTATAAATGATCTCTTGGAATACTTTATAACTATCTAAATTAAGTGAATTTAATGATTGAAAAACAATTCTAAAAATTACGATAACATCGACTAATATATCGACCAAATAATTTGGTCAGTAATTGCTATCCAAAACACAACCAGTTAGCTATCAAAAAAGGATATCGGAAAAAAAATTTCTGACCAAATTTCCGACAAAAGACCGACCATAATTACCAACTAAATATTTTTGATCATGAATCAGTATGTAGAGTAGTTATCAAATATTTAGCTCATAATTTGGTCGTAATTACCGACCAAATTACCGACTGAATAATTTGGTCAGTTATTACTGACATTTTTATGACGAAATATCGACCATACCTCCCGACCAAATATTTTTGGTCGGAAATAGGTCAGTAAATTAGGATGAAAATAGCGAATAGAAATTACCAACAAATTACAGTCTATTTAGTGAACAAAAACAAATTACCATTAAAATTGGTCGTAAAGTGGACTTCCAAATACTTATTAATTTGTTCTCACCGACCATTTACCGACCATAATTTTGGTCGTTAATTAATTGTTTTAATTAACTATATTTCTTAAAAAATATATACTATATGTATACATATTCATAACTATATTTTATATAACTATATTTTATATAACTATATTTCTTAAAAAATATATACTATATGTATACTAATATATAACTATATATAATTATATTTTACTAGATGTATACCTATATAAATTTTAATTATAATTATATCTTTAATTATATACATATTCATAACTATGTGTATAACTATATATAAATATTTGTATAAATATGTAACACCTTATATAATTAAATATAACTATATTTGTAACTATATATACATATATGGATTCATATAATTAAATTAAAATATTTGTTTAAAATGTTGTATATATTTATGTATAACTACTTATCACTACTTGTATAAATATATCTATATAAAACTATTTGTTTAATTATATATAACTATTTATAACTATATATATTATATGAATAATAATATATAAATATAAATAATTATATCTTTCTATATGTAAAACTATAAAAGCTTTATACATAATAATATTTAAATATATACTTTACAACTTATATTTAATATATATTTGTATATATTAGTATATAAAAAAGTATTTTACTATATCTATACCAATACATAACTATATGTATAAATATATAAAAGTAAACCTACATGTATAAATATATGTTTAACTATGTGTGTAACTATATGTATAACAACATGTAACTATATTTAATTACACGTATAACAACATACAACATTATGTTAAAAAATATGTGTTAAACTATATATAAATATTTGTATAACTAAATAAATATCTATATATTTATATATAACTATATTTGTAACTATATATACATATAAGTATTAATATAATTAAAGCAAACTATTTTTTTATAACGTTGTTTATATTTATGTATAACTACTTATAACTACTTGTATGAATATATCTATATATAACTATATGTTTAATTATATTTAACTATTTATAACTATATATATTATATGAATAATAATATATAACTATAAATAATTATATCTTACTATATGTATAACTATAAAAGCTTTATGCATAATAATATTTAAATATATACTTTACAACTTATATTTAATATATATTTGTATATATTAGTATATAAAAAAAGTATTTTACTATATCTATACTTTACATAACTATATGTATAAATATATAAAATATAATGAACATATATATAAACCTACATGTATGAATATACGTTTAACTATATGGGTAACTATATGTATAACCACATGTAACAATATTTATAATTATATGTATAACAACATACAACATTATGTTAAAATACATGTGTATAACTATAAATAAATATAGTTATAACTAAATAAATGTCTATATAATTATATATAACTATATTTGTAATTATATATACATATATGTATTAATATAATTAAAGCAAAATTTTTTTTTATATTGTTGTTTATATTTATGTATAACTACTTATAACTACTTGTATTAAAATATCTATATATAACTATATGTTTAATTATATAGAACTTATTATAACTATATATATTATATGAATAATAATACATAACTATAAATAATTGTATCTTACTATATATATAACAATTAAAGCTTTATGCATAATAATATTTAAATATATACTTTACAACTTATATTTAATATATATTTGTATATATTAGTATATAAACAAGTATTTTACTTTATCTATACCTATACATAACTATATGTATAAATATAAAAAATTAAATGTACAAATATATAAACTTACATGAATAAATATATGTTTAATTATATATGTAACTATATGTATAATCACATGTGACAATATTTATAATTACATGTATAACAACATACGACATTATGTTAAAGGATATGTGTATAACTATATATAAATATTTGTATAACTAAATAAATGTCTATATTTATATATAACTAGATTTGTAACTAAATATACATATATGTATTAATATAATTAAAGCAAAATATTTTTTTATAATGTTGTTTATATTTATGTATAACTACTTGTATGAAAATATCTATATATAACTATATATTTAATTATATATAACTAATTATAACTATATATATTATATGAATAATAATATATAACTATAAATAATTGTATATTACTATATGTATAACAATAAAAGCTTTATACATAATAATATTTAAATATATACTTTACAACTTATATCTAATATTTATTTATATATATTAGTATATAAAAAAGTATTTTACTATATCTATACCTATAGATAACTATATGTATACACATATAAAATTATATAAAAAATATATATATATATATACACACCTACATGTATAAATAGAAGTATAACTATATGTGCAACTATATGTATAACCACATGGAATAATATTTATAATTAAATGTAAAACAACATACAACATTATGTTAAACTATATGTGTATAACTATATATAAATATTTGTATAACTAAATAAATGTCTATATAATTATATTTGTAACTATATGCATATATATATATATATATATATATATATATGTATTAATATAATTAAAGCAAAATATTTTTTTATAACGTTGTTTATATCTATGTATAACTACTTATAACTACTTGTATGAATATATCTATATATAACTATATGTTTAATTATATATAAATATTTATAACTATATATATTATATGTAAAATAATATATAACTATAAATAATTGTATGTTACTATATTTATAATTTTAAAAGTTTTATGTATAATTATATTTAAATATTAAATTTACAGCTTATATTAAATATATACATGTATATAGTAGTATATAAAAAAGTGTTTTATTATATCTATACCTATACATTACTAAATGTATACATATATAAAATTAAATGAACAAATATATAAACCTACAAGTATAAATATACATTAACTATATGTGTAACTATATGTCTAACCACATATAACTATATTTATAATTACATGTATAACAACATACAATATTATTTTAAACTATATGTGTATAACTATATATAAATATGTGTATATCTAAATACATATCTATATAATTATATATACCTATAATTAGAGACAATTGCATTTGTTAAAAAAATGATTTTTTTAACTAGTTATGGAAGATGATCGTGAGTACAAGAGTCAAATAGTGAATGGAATGTTCTCTAATAAATGAGGGAATAAAGGTAATGAATTTGTTGAGTTTGCTCTTAGACATCCTGAGCATGTGAGTGGTGGTACAGATATAAGGTGTCCTTGCATTTTAGTTAAATATCAAAATAAAAAGTTTTTGAATTTAGAGACTGTGAAGATGCATTTGTATAGAAATGGTTTTGTGGTAGATTATTATGTTAGGATATACCATGGTGAGAAGCAAGTCCACTAGAGGTGTTCATGTTCGGTATGTGTGTTAGTAAGTGAAAATGATCAAATGGTCTCGAATTAATATAAATCACACTACATACCATAAAATGGTTTTTGATGTTGCGGGTCATGAATTTAACCAGAATGAGGAACCCAATGTCGAGACAATGAATTTCTATGACATGATTCGAGCTGGAGACAAACTTGTATTTGAGAGAAATTCTAAGCATACTCAACCTTCTGCAGCCATGAAGATGTTAGAAATAAAGTGCAGACATATGTGTTCGCAGGCATGGTTTGATGATATGTCTAAATTTATTCAAGAATTGTTGCCAAATGATAATCTGATGACATTGGATTTCTACAGCACGAAGAAGTTAGTTAGAGGTTTGGGATTACCCGTACAAATTATTCATTGTTGTGTGAACAACTATATTATATATTAGGGTGATGATAGTGACCTTAACAATTGTAAAATATATGGGCATGCTCGGTATAAGCAAAAGGTTATGGGTTCTAGAAATAGAATGTATATATGTAAGTTGAAGGTGTTGTATAAGAATATGCACTATTTTCCAATAATACCTAAGTCATAGAGATTGTATGCATCAACCACAATAGCTAATGAAATAAGGTGACATTCAGATCATCATATGGAGGATGATAAGATGTGTCACCCTTATGATGTCATTGCTTGGAAATATTTTGATGGGTATTTTTCTGATTTTTCTTCTAAAGTTTGAAATATTAGGCTGGGTTTATTTGCAAATGGTTTTCAGTCATTTGGTCAATATGGACAGTAATATTATTTGTGGCCTGTGGTGGTGACCCTGTATAATTTGCCTCCAAACTTATGTATGAAGGAAGAATTTATGTTTTTGATTGTGTTAGTGCTGGGGCCTATGAATCCAAAGGGGAAGATAAATATTTTCTTACAGCCATCGATAGCAGAGTTGAAAAGTCTTTATGGTGTTGGGGTTCAATCTTATGATATTTCAAATGGCAAAATTTTCAGATGCGCTCTGCCATCATGTGGATCATAAATGACTTTCCAGCATATTCTATGATGTATGGGTGGAGTACAACAGGTATGTTGGCATGTCTACATTGTATGGAATATTCTGATGCTTTTAGATTAATTAAGAGTGGAAAAAAGTCGTGGTTCGACAACCATCAAAAGTTTTTGCTCATTAATCATCCGTATCGATGTAACACCAAAGACTTCATTAAGAATTGAAAGATTACTAAACAATTTTCATGGGTTAGATCTGGGGATGATATTCTACAGGAATTGAATAACAGAGGCTTGAAAAAGGTGATAGATATTGATGCTGAGGTTGTGATTGTAGCTATATCTAAGACTTGTGGGTGGAATAAGAAAAATATTTTCTGGGATTTTCCCTACTGGCGTGAACACTTGCTCAGGCATAATCTTGATGTTATGTATATCGAGAAGAATGTGTCTGACAATATTTTAAATGCTATCTTTAACATTCCAGGATAAACTAAGGACACTTACAAGTCAATAGATGAGTTAAATAAATATTGATGGCATCCTCAATTTGCAAAATATCTTGTCACCAATAAATACCCTGATGTGCCATTTGTTTTGAATAAATTACAGAAGAAGGTTGTGTTGGAGTGGGTAAAAAAACTTAGATTTCCATATGGGTATGCTTTTAATCTGGGGAGATGAGTGGATGCTAGAAAACTTAAGATGTTTAGCATGAAGAGTCATGATTGTAATGTATCCGTGCAAAGGTTGTTACCAATTGCTCTTTGAGAATTCCTGCCTAATAGAATATGAGAGCTAATAATTGAGATTTCTTTATTCTTCAAGCAATTGGTTTTTTCTTCTTTGGCTGATGAGGAATTGAGGAATCTGGATGAACAAATTCCTATTATCTTATGCAATCTTGAGAAAATCTTTCCTCCGAGTTTTTTTAACTCAATGAAACATCTTATGCAATATACATCCAATGAACGATTTGGATGAACAAATTCTTATAAATTCTTTGGTGGTGAATTAATACATATGTTTACTTATAATGAAAATCATAAAATAATTGTATTATTCTAATAAAAATTTATAATTGTAATCTAAACAATCCACTTAATTTTGATTGCAGGTTCATAATCGTGTAAATAAAATTTTCAATCATTATCTTCAAATTATAGCACGAGGTCTTCTAAGAGAGCTTAAAATGTATATTGGTTACTATGTGAATTTTTTTAAATTTTATACTAAATCGTATGGTAGCTATCGGGCAACAGACAATACGAAGGTATGTATTAAAGGATCCGTATACAATGAAACCAAATATGACTATTACAAAACTTTGGTTTAAGTGATCGAGTAAGAATTTAAAGCCGTCCTGGTTAAAAAACTATGTTATTCAAATATGAATGGTTTCAATCCAAAACTACATGTTGGTATTGTTGTCCATCCTCGATATAAACTTGTCGATGTGCACAATAAAAATTGATTCAACAAGTATGAACCTTTTGTCTTAGTAGTACATGCATCTCAGGTTTATTATTGTGAATATCTGGGTCAGACTAGTCCTATAAAGATTGGAAAGCTATGTGCAAGATAAAAGAAAGGACTCAAATTGACATCCCCACATCACCAAGTACTGATTTCATAAAACTAGCTTTTCAAAATGATGCCAATGATATTATAACCAAAGTTATGGTGAGGGACGAAGACGTCCTTTTAGCCAAACCTTCTGAGATGGATACAAGTTGGGATGTAGATGTTGATAAAAATTTAATTGATAATGAGGAAGAAATGAATGATAAAAAGGATTTTGAAAATGATGTTACAACATCTGAAGAAGAAGATGAACTAGATTTGGATGATTTTGATGAGAATGAGTAGATAGTGAGTTTTATGTTATTTTAATCGTTAATCATTTTTGTTTATTTTCATTACCTTTTATATTTTTTATAGGTATGGAACATGGATAGGTAGAGGCTTCATGTTGCAAGGTCGTACGAGTTATGGTATAGGCAGCACGGCCTCAATTATGCCAAAAACTAGTAGAGGGTCATGGGTGGATGTGACACCACAGTAGACAAAGAAGGTTGTGAATGTACCATAGCAACAACATTAGCTGACTGATCCACATAATGATCCTGAGATTTTGATGAATGATCAAGAGATATGAGAGGAAGAGGAGAAAGAGGAAGGAGATGTTGGAGAGTCTTCCTCAGAGCACCCTACAGATGAGACTCTCCATATTTCTCATTTTGATCCGATAATTGATAATCCCTAAGATATAAAACTTAACAAATTATTTATCAATTTATTAATTTATTTCTTTTCTTGATAATAAAATTTTTGTTACAGGATGAAGTTAGAGCGGTCTGGTTCCATTTCTAGGGTTCTGAGGGTAATTTTCAGGAAGTCTTTTAAACCTAATAGACTTAATTGGAAGTCACTCACACATAGAGAGTAATTAATGATTTGGAGAGAATTTAAGGTAAATATTACTACCTTAAAATTTTTACATCTTTTATTTATTCATCTGTTCGCTGATTAAAAATTATTTATTTATAATTGCCGAAAGTTTATAAGTGGACACAGCCAAAAGAGTCGGTCAAAAGTGTGTTCTACAAACATGCTTCCAGTTGGTATAAAGACATCATGTACGAGATCAAAGATAAATTGCTAAAGAAGAAAGAAAAAGATTCGAGTGTCCCGGATCATGTTTTCGAGGAGTGGCGGAGTAGATGGGAAGATTCGGATTATAGGAAGAGGTGCGATAAACAGAGCAGCAATCATCGCTCAAAGCAGGCTGGGGAGGGTAGTGGCATGTCTACACACACTTGTGGATCTTGCTCTATGCTTGAGCATAAGCGAGTATTGGTATTATTTCTAATTTATACTTTTTTATTTTTATTACTTTGTGAATTGTGTTCAATTATGCCTAAATTTCATTTCTCATAAGGAATTTTTTTTCAATATAATTAACGTATGTATTGTGTGTAATTATAGATACGCAAGGAGGGTAAAAAGCATAGTGCTCCTCACTTATTCAGATACACACACATGAAGGCTCATGATGATCAAATTTTCATTGATCAGAGATCTCATGTAGCAAATGTAAGTTTAAAATAAAAAAATTATTTTTTTTTGTTTGAATAAAAATTGAAATACTTTTCGTACATTTTTATTAGGCGAGGTATGAGGAAATGTTAGTTGCTACGACTCAAGCATATTCCCAGTCTACTTCAGGTTCATGTGATAGTGTAACAAGTAGTTCTCATTCATTAGCTCCACCAGTTGATATGAATCAGATTTGGAATGTGGCTATTGATGGCAAGGAGAAGATGCCCGTCTATGGCATCAGTTCGTCGACATCATTATTGTACTCACACAGACGACTATACTATGAAGCTGAATTTTTAAGACCAGTTTCAAATTTTTTCTCGAAGATGGAGGAATTTTAGGACGCGATGCAAAATGCGATACCGTATCAGTTGGCCGATACCGAGCAATGCATGATCGACTATGAGGATGATAGGGATGAGTTGTTGTCAATAATTATAGCATTTACTTCATCATCTATAGTAGCACTTGCAGCAACTGCATCAGGACTAGTAGTAGCAGGCAACTCTACCCCAGTACCCAACATCTCACCGTGTGGACCAGAAGCATCGCAATATAACGATTATGAAACTAGGTTGGATGATTAAGTATACTGTATATTACACACATTTTTTTTTCAATGTCTTAAACTTTGATTTTGGATTTTATTTTTTTTATTTTATTTGATGTTTTTAATATATATATATGCAGTGTATATAGTTGTTTGCTGGAGTTAATTAGATTTTTATTTTGTTGTTTTATCTGTAAATGTTTCTGGAGGGACTGCATCAAAATTGGAAGCAATTTGGATGCTTTTTTTGTGTTTTCTTTTCCAATTTTTGCAGCAACTATAGAAAAACTGCAAAAAAAAAAATTGGTCTGTAATTTCCTACCGAATTGCGACCAAAACTGACCAAGATTTTTTAATATCAATGGTCAGTAATTCTTTTAAAGATTAATTACCGATCAATGATTTTAAAAGGTTTTGGTCGGTTTTTTATCATAATTTTTTAGGTTATTACTGACCATTTTGTGACCATTTACTGACCAAATGATTTTTGTCAGAAAATAATTGGAATATAGTCCAAAATTTTTTATCGGTAAATGATCTGTAAATTGTCGGTAATTACTGACCTAATGTTTTGGTCGGAAAATGATTTTAACCCCTACTTAGGGGAAAATTCAAGGAAAATACACCAAAATTTTATTAGGTTTTATGTTTTGACACTTAGCGTTATGTTTGGACTTATTTTGGGTATTTTTCAATTCACACGAGATATCAAACAAAACATTTCACACGAAATCCTATCTAATCTTATACCAAATTGCAGCTATATACTTTTGATGTAATGATATATTATTATTGAATAATTAATATTTGTGTTAATGTATTATTTGTAATGTGGATAGATATAATTGTGTTTTAGAATTAAGATTTAGGTATTATTTTGCAATATTATAATTAATACCTATCAACTATGATAGATGGTGATATGTATAACATGTGACACACTCATTTGATATTATAAGAAGAAAATGACAACCCTTCTAACCTTAATACATGTAATAAATCTATCTTCCTAAAAATCAAGATTGAGGTAAATTAAAATATTACAAGTATAATACTAATAGAAAAAAGCAAGAACACACTTACGACCATGATAAATAGTGATAGATGGGTCTTGGAGCATATGTAAGATGAGATGAACTATATGATAGTGATAGTCTTACGAGTCAGATTCTCTTATATGATTTTCATATATGAGATTCATGAGGAAATATATGTTAATTATCATGAGTATGAGATTTATGAAGCCGAAATCATAAATATATTTATAACCATCTTACCTCATGCCTTTAATATACAATAGGTTGAAGAATATGAATGTAAAGTTGAAGTGATTATCAAGGAAAATTGATAATTTGCCTAAATGGAGTAGATGTGCACATAACTCATAAATGGAATAATATGTTGTTTCGATAGTAAAATACTATGGGAAAAACTATGAGTAGATTATCCTTGGTAGTGATAGTCTAAGGATTACATCCACATTAATTTCCATGAGGACGCTTAAAAATTTTCACACTAATCTATACTTTGCTTAGCAATCAAACACAATATTAAGTAAACTAGAAAAGTATCTTCACTTATAAGAAAATGAACTAGCCCTATAATTTTAGTTTTTTGCTGAAAGCTTAAATTTATTGACTTAACTCGAGCAGTTATTGATTTGCTATTCCCTATGAGATCAACATCTAGTTTTATATCTATTTTATTACTTGTCTGACTCATATACTAGTAGAGATATAACAAGTATTCAGTACCATTGTTAGGGACCAAATAAGTTTTTGGCATCATTGATGGGGATTAAACATGAAGTGAAGGTAGCTAGTGTATTGATTGACATGCCTTTTAATGTAGCTAGTACTACTTGCATAAAAAATATGTATATATTTTTGTATAATATATACACTATGTCAAATCTTCTTTGATATCCCTAGTATTTTTGCTTTTAATTATGCTAAAGTGCATCTAGACTATTGAAGTTTGGCTATTTTTAAGTTTTTAGGAAAATGAGTAGAAACCATGATACTAAAGAGAACCTAGTTTAGTCTTAGACATTTAGGTGAGGTTGTTATTATTATCTATGTCTATGTCTAATTTATTTTCATTAAAATCACTATATCCCATTTTTTGAATGAGAGACTAGAATGAGAGAAGTAATTTTTAATTTGTTACTTATTTTTAAATTTATTTATTAATATAAAAATTACTAAATAAAATTAATTAATTTAAACATAATATAATCGCAATGTGTACCTTAACTTTAATCTGTGTAGCATATACTTTGGATATTCCAAATTCCACCTCATATTTCCATACTTGGAAGTTGTAGCTTATCACAAAACTTACATTGGTGCTATGCCAAATTAAAAATACAAATTTATTTAAAAATTTGGCATAAAATATGGCATAAAATATGGCATAATATTAATTTTAGAACAAAGAGAGGAGAAGGGAAAAAGAAGTCTATAGATTAATTGTGAAAGAAATACATATCAATAAGATATTATAATAATTTTCTATTAAAAAATATATATTTTTATTTTTTAATTATATTTTGGGAAAATTTCTATGGAAAATGTGACTTATGATGCAATCTGATGGCTCGGAATTTTAAAAAAATGTTTTTTATTATGACCAAAAGGCCAATATTAGGCACTATCTTATTGACTCTCTTTCCACCAAGAATTGGTACAAATAAATAATCAATCATTAAAAAATGGCTGCTTGTTTTTTAAAAAAGCCATGTCATGGGTTATGCTAGCATGAGACAAAGTATGTTTGGCTCCAGGCCAATATGACATGAGCTATGCCAAGGAGTGACATGACTATGGTCTAGGGACTACTCTAGACCATGTTGTGCCTAGCACAAATAAATCGAGTTGTGTCTTGAATCATGCATAGGTCACACTACCTACTTGTCACCTCTATCTTGGAGTCGCAATTATATTTTTTTTAAACACAAGTTTGACTATGATATTATTTTGACATCTTGGAAACCAAGTACCAAAGAGGTACAAAAAATTATGATATTTTTTAGCACCTTGACATATGGGGTAATTATCTCATTCAAGACATTCATTACTACCTTGACCATGTGCTCTAGAGATGAATTATCTTGATCATTATACTATTACCACCATGATTTTGTGCTGTTTGAAGTAATTATCTTGGTCACAACATTCTTGATGTCATGACCAAATATTCTAGAGAGAAACATTCTCAATCACAACCATTCTTGCCGTCGTGGCTTAATTACCTCGGTCATGACATTTTTTTGCTACCATAATATTTTTTCTCCAAAAGTGATTAATAGAATATTATTGTGACTATGCCATCATATTTTATTAATTAGGTAGTATCGCAAAAGCTCATTAATGAGAAGTATCTTATCAATAGAGATCCATATGTGCATAAGTCATACAAGTAGTAAAATATATTTTCTTCTAAATATCAATCAAACATGGATTATATTGGTAGTTTGGTTATTCAATAATGAGACAAATCAATTTAAGTAAAATTGATATTTAGATTATTAGACAATTTTAGGTCTATGGTGGTCCCTTAATGGCATACAAAGTAGTTATCACCATTTCGCTTATTCAAATGGTGGTCCTCTCAGTACATCACCACCATGATTTATAGTTCATCTCTGCTTGAGAGTTATTTACAATCTTATACCATTTTGGAAACTTCATCAATTATCCTTGATGGTTGCTTCATATGTATACTCTTATTCTCCAGCCTCAAATATCATAAAGAACAAAGATTGACATGATTTATACTTATTTGTACTTTCTTCTTTGTAGGAGTCATACTCATAAAATTAATATATTCTTCTTTCAAGTTATAATAGTAGGAACCATACAAGTAAAAGTAATTCACAAGAGCTGTTACTACCTTGGAGTCACAACATACTTATGCATGTCTCGAGGTTTGCTTGTTACCATCCTTCTTGGTGATGATGTGACTCCCACACTACTGTATGTATAAGTAAACCTCATGGTTCACCTATTATAGTCCACTATGACAATCTTGCACAAACCTATCAATAGTTAAAACCTTAATTTAAGTTTTATTTAATTACCATCTATTAATATCTATAACATAAAATAAATCAAACATATTTATTCATTAATTAAAAACCAAAGTCACATTGCATATCTCAATTTGTACAAATCTTTAACACATGTTATTTTAATCCAAAATTTACTCTCGAAAAGGAAGGCTTGAGAGTTGCACCCCCCCCCCCCAACTCTAAGAATTAGCATCAATATTGTAACCATTGCTTGCTTGTGGAATCTCTAGGAAGTGTGAAATTCACTCCTTGGATTTGATAATTGTCATAATACTTGGACTTCACTATAACATTGAGCTATAGTTGGTTACTTGGTTACTATGAAATAAAATGTATATCACAACTATTAATGTCTTGAGATAAGTATGGTTGTGTCTTCATGATAATATCACAACCTCTAAGAATATGTCACAAAGTGGAAGAATTGTGTTAACGAGTTCATAGGGTCATGACATGCAAGAATTATCCTAATCAATTAGGTAAAGCTTTGCCTAAGAATGGATGTAGAAATTATGTAAGTCTCAATATTCTACCATTTGCTAAATATTTTCAAAAGCTTATTGATTTCATGACTTTCCATCAAAACTTGCCAAATTATAAAAGTCTTGAAATCAACTCATAATATCTTCATTTTCATGTCTACACATCTTCATAAACTATAAAAATACATAAGAATATTTAATAGTTTCAACACCAAACAAACTCACACACTAAAATAATTACTCATCCCCGAACAATAACTTCATCCTCTATGACAAAAAGTTTATATCATCACTATAAATTAGTATGAATAGGTTTAAGTGTCGTAGGATCTAAAAATAGTGGAATAACTTCAAGTGGATATGCTGGCAATCATAGTGGGGTTTGAGTTTCGAGACTATACTAGTAGGTAATTGGATATATACATTTATTTATATGGTAGATATGTATGTTTATTACATCATAAATACAAAAAAAAAATTCAAGGTTGTCTCCCAAACATCACTAAGACTAACTTCCATAGGTAGACCATCAAAACCTCTTTTTCTTCATCAGAGATCTCTGGTGTCCACCTATCTTTTCAATATAGTGTTTTACCTCTTTCTTATTAATTTCTTCATTTAGTCATGCTTTAGCTATACTTGTTTCTTTAGCTTTTTCCTCTTTGGATTCTATGGCTTAATGAATGTCATGGCTTCTTATCCACAACATTATCCCTTTTCATTTTAGATCCCCAAAAATTACTATACTAAATACTATCACAACTTTACCTTTAAGCCTTTTCTTGAATTTTTTTTTGTAACTCCAATGTCATGGCTATAATTGAAACCACATTTTTGTCTTGAAACTTTTCATTTCCATTTTCTTCTTGTATCTCCAATGTCACAGAGCTGTGCATAGCCTAAACCTTGTCTTTAATCTTTTAATGGACTAATTCAATATATATCCCAAAAGTCATGGCAATATGCACAACAATGACCTTATCTTTGATTTTTTCTTCTATGATTTATATTTTAGCATTGTTTTTCTCCAATGATGCCTCAAATTCCTTAGAACTGTCAACATAAGTCATCTTAGTCATAACTTTGAAATATGTCGTGACCTCATAGTAGTCATCTTTATATGTTTTCTTATTTTTGTAGCTCCAATATAGTTTTTCTTCCCCATATTCCTTTTCTTCATCACTATCATAACCCTAAAGTTAATCTTTTATTTCATACTCTTCATCTTCATCCAATTAGTAGTTTGCCACAAGATATTTCCATCGCAAATCCACTTTTTGTTGCATTCTAGTATGGAATAGATTTTTAATTCTCCAACACCCTATTTCATTATCATTTGGATTCCATAAGTTATTATAAAAATTAAACTTGTTTCTTACTAATACAGAGAGTGAACACTCCTTTACTGACATTGATAGGAGCTTATCTAGTGACCAAAAATTGTCATCCCAATATTAATGATGATAGTCATTTTTCTCCATATCCAATATAATGAAATCTACTGGAAAAATAAATATGATATCTTGACCAATATGTCTTTGACAATTTCATCTAGGTACTTGATAGTTTAATTTGCCATTTGGAGTGAGAGAGATATCAAAGTGATTTTGTCAAAATTCAATCTTCATGTAATTGACAAGGCCATCAAGTTGACACTTGATCCCAAGTCACACAAAACTTTACAAAAGATGTGGTCTCCAATAGTGCAAGGTATAGTAAAGCTTCAGGTCAATGGTACTTCAATTTCCTCAGATATTTTCTCTACCTAATTCTAATATACTTCTTTAGTCATATTCATGGTTCTATTTATCTCCAACATCCTCTTACAACTCATTATATATTTTATAAATTTAGCATAGTTTAGCATGTTGGCTAGAACTTCTATAAATATTATCTTCACTTTTAAATTCTAGAAAATATATTGAGAAATATTAAGATTTGTTTATCCAATTTCTCCATTCAAAATCACTTAGAAAATGAAAGGTTTATTGGGATCTTATCCTTATCTTCATTATGATCCATTTCATTCTTTCCATGGTTTTGGATAATTTCTATTTATCCTTTGATTTCTTCATTTCTTTTTTTCTCACCTTTAGGTGAAACTTGGGTTTGCATATCCATTGGGGTCATAACCTTATTAGGTGCTTTGACATCAAATTTTTCATAGTTATTATTCTCTTCATCAGAGTCATAGCTTTTGAGAAAGTTACAACTTTGATACCCCAAAAAACTCTAGAATCCTCTTATATTCAAAATATATTTGTAGCTCTAAAGCTATGACTTTTTGGTAAATCACAATATAACCTAAAATAGTTCTGGAATCCTTTTGTTTAGAATACCTCTGTAGTGACTTCCTACTTCTAATAAATATTGAAGAGTAATTTTTTGGATTTACTTTCATATCATTTGGTAATTCACTTGGATTTTCTTCTCCTTATGTTAGCTAAAAATTTAAAATTGAGTATTCTTGATTATTATAGCTCATCACATAATATTTTTTTAGCGGATTGCCATATATGATGTAGTTTATTCCAATAGCTTCCATATAAAAAATTCTAATAATTTTCTATGTTTGGATGGTAATGCCATGATATTGTTAATTAGCTAGAGCAAATAAGTTCTATGTATTCATTCAAGAACAAGAATCGTGGTCATGGAAATAGACATACTCAAGTAATATTCTCTATAACTTTTAGTATCCTAAAAGTCATGGTTCTGAATAATTATTGTGAATTTTCAGGAGTATTTAAGTCTATAAATTTTTATAGCTTAAAAGTAATAGCTTTATAAAAAGCTCACAACTTTGACTAGAGACCATGAAACCATATTAAAAATAAATTCATGATACTTAGACTTAACCATGACCTTGAGCACTAGTGGGGTACTTACTTATTTTGACATAAAATTAATGTCATAGATATTTAAATTTGTCAAGATAAGTATGCACGTGACTGAATGATAATATTTCTGTCACTCAAAATATATCATGAAGTATTATGCTTACAAGTTTGTAAGGCCCTAATGCACAATAATTGCCTTGATGAATTAGGTGGAGTTTTGGATAAAAATAGATGTCAAAATTATGCAAGATTTAATATTCTACCTCCCTTTCAAATACTTCCAAAAGCCTATTGATTTTACGATTATTCATCAAAACTCACCATAGTACTAAAGTCATGAAATTAACCCATAATATTTCAATTTTTATGTCTATACCATATCATAAACTACCATGATATATAAGAATGTTTGATAGTTTAAATACTGAATAAATATTCAGAGTCATGACCTCAATATAAATTCATAATTTTCAACTTAAAGATCCACCCAATAACTTGATGGAACCCCAATGATATACAAACTTAAGTGTTTTTGAAAAAGTGAGTTGAGGATTTAAATTTTGAGACCAAGAATTTATTAAAACTATAAGGATATGAATCCGAGCCTCCTAACTAAGAAAAAATTCAATCCAAACGTAGATAATGATAGATTGAGAATTAGATTTGATACTTAGATCTTCATATCAATTATTATTGAAAATCATTGATTCAATGAGATGATGCTACAATTCTCTTGCATGAAATCTTCCCATATGTCAGGTTAATAGGAATTTAGGATATATATATATATATATATGTATGTATGTATGTATGTATGTACATGATGAATATGGATTTATAATACTATTATATTTTGATTGTCGATGTTAATGAATATTATTTAGGATCCCACACCAAATAACTTTATGTATTTTGACGATGGTAGATTATGACATATAAGTCATGAGATACACTCATGAGGTTGGATATGAAGGAAGTGAACATCCTTCTATTCTTACCTTAAAAGATAAACCTATATATCTATCCTAAATTTATATAAGTTTACTTGATGTGAGTATGGTGCTCACGACATCAAAAGCACAAATAAATCTAAGATTATTCTATTGTGCATATTCTAGAGACATTAACCATCAAATTATGTGAGAGTTATTAGAACATATAGCCTAGGGGATTAACCATAATGTATGAGTCATATGTTGGCCATGATGAATAGTAATAAGTAAGTAATAAGACACAATCAAAGGCATGTACTTCATAAGATGATAATTTCCTTGTGATTATTTTTTTTGTAGAACTTTCATAAGTGAAATTATTAAAAAAATTAATGTTAATTTATGCGAGTATAATGCCCATAATGTTGAAAGATCAAACATAATTAATACCATATTATTTCAAGTCTTTTAAGATAATTGAGGCTGGAGAATAAAAATATATAATAAAAGTAATAATTAAACTTATTTGAAATATTTTCAAAAAGGAGTAGGAGTATAGATGACCTACGAACAAATAAAGTATGGTTTTAGTGATAAAATACTAAAAAGACAACTATAAGGGGACTATCCTTGGTATTTGTAGTCAAAGGATAATAACCAAATTATATGCCAAAGTTATAAAGAAAGAAAACTATATCATCCAATCCTTCGTTCAATATTCAAGAATTATATCACATCAATAATAAATAAAACTCATCATATACAAGGAAGTAAATTAAACTTTAAGTCTAAGTATCAATCTGAGACCCAAGTCATCTTCTAAACTTGAGTAGCTATTTATTTACTATTAGTTTGCTAAAATGCTCATAAAATTCCTAGAGGATTGATATCTAGACATATGTCCACTTGATTACTTGTTTGACTTATATAATTATAATTTTTCATTAGATATATCCAATTATCGAATGAAAATTTGGAGTCAAGATTTAGACAATAAGTTTTGGCATTATAAAAAAGCCACAACAAAGAACAAGAAGAACAAAAAGAAGAAGAATGAGAAGAAGAAAAAAATGGAATAAAAAAAGATGAAGAAGAAGAAATAGAAAAAAGGTGATAAATAAAAAAATAAGAAGAAATAGAAGAAGATAATAAAAATTATAAGAAAAAAAAATTAGAGGAATAGGACAAAGAGAAGAAGAAACATAAGAAAAAGTAAAAAACAAAAGCCAAAGAAGAAAATTATTATGATGATGAATGCTTATAATAACAAAAAACAAGAAAAAAAAAGAATAAGAAGATAAAAAAAAAATAAATATAGATAAAAAAAAGAAAAGAAGAAGAAAAAAAGTAAAAAAAAAAGTGTTGTAGCTCAATAAAATAAAGAAAAAAAATATGTTGATAATTAAAACGAAAAAAAGAAGAAGAAGAAACTCAAAATGAGGAAGAATAATAGGAAAAACAAGAAGTACAAGAACAAGAAAAGAAGAAAAATGAGAGGAAGAATTATAATAAGATGAATTTGAAAAGAATAAATATAAGAAGAGGAAAAAACATAAAGAAAAAGAAGAAAATAAAATAAGAAGAAGAAAAAAGAGAAGAAGAATAGAAGAAAAGAAAGAAGGAGAAGAAGAAGAAGAAGAAGAAGAAGAAATATGAAGAAAGAATAAGAAGAAAGAATAAGAATAAGAAGAAGATGATGATGATGAAGAAAGAATAAAGAAGAAGAAGAAGGAGAAGAAGAAGAAGAAAGAGGAAGAAAGAAGAAGGAGAAAGAAGAAGAAGAAGAAAAAGAAAGAGGAAGAAAGAAGAAGAAATAAGAAGAAAAAAAAGAGGAAGAAAGAATAAGAAGAAGAAAGAATAAAAAGAAGAAGAAAAAAAAGAAGAAAGAAGAAGGAAGAAGAAAAAGAATAAGAAGAATAAGAAAGAAGAAGAAGAAGAAGAAGAAAGAAAGAAAGAAGTAGATGAAGAAAGAAAGAAAGAAAGAAAGAAGAAGAATAAAGAAAGAAAGAAAGAAGTAGATGAAGAAAGAAAGAAAGAAAGAAAGAAGAAGAATAAAGAAAGAAAGAAGAAGAAGAAGAAGAAAGAAAGAAAGAAGAAGAAGAAGAAGAAGAAAGAAAGAAAGAAAGAAAGAAGAAGAAGAAGAAGAAGAAAGAAGAAGAGGAAGAAGAAGAAGAAAGAGTAGAAGATGATGAGAAGAAGAAAGAGTAGAAGATGATGAAAGAAGAAAAGAAGAAAGAAGATGATGATGAAAGAAGAAAAAAAGAAAGAAGATGATGAAAGAAGAAAATATGAAGAAGAAGAAGAAGAAGAAAGAAGAAGAAGAAGAAGAAGAAGAAAGAAGAAGAAGAAGAAGAAGAAAGAAGAAGAAGAGGAAGAAGAAATTAGAAAAGAAGAAAGAAGAAGAAGAAAGTAGAAGAAGAAGATGATGATGATGATGATGATGAAAGAAGAACAAAGAAAGAAGAAAAAAAAATTAGAAAAGAAGAAAGAAGAAGAAGAAGAAGAAGAAGAAGAAAGAGAAGAAGAAGATGATAGAAGAAAAGGAGAAAGAAGAAGATGATGAAAGAATAAAAGAAGAAAGAAGAAGAAGAAATTAGAAAAGAAGAAAGAAGAAGAAATTAGAAAAGAAGAAAGAAGAAGAAGAAGAAGATGATGATGAAACAAGAAAGAAGAAAGAAGAAGAAGAAGAAGAAATTAGAAAAGAAGAAAGAATAAGAAGAAGAAGAAGAAAGAAGAAAAATAATAATAATAATAAGAAAGAAGAAGAAGAATAAAGGAGAAGAAGGAAGAAGAAGAAGAAGGAAGAAGAAGAAGAAGGAAGAAGAAGAAGTAGGAAGGAGGAAGAAGAGGAAAGAAGAAGAAGAAGGAGGAGGAGGAGGAGGAAGAAGAAGAAGGAAGAAGAAGAAAAGGGAAGAAGAAGAATGAAGAAGAAAGGGAAAGAAGGAGGAAGAAGAAGAAGAATAAAGATGAAGAAGGTGGATGAAGAAGGAGGAGGATGAAAAAGGAGGAAGAAGGAGGAAGAAGAAGGAGGAAGAAGGAGGAAGAAGAAGAAGAAGGTGGAAGAATAAGAAGGAGGAAGAAGAAGGAGGAAGAAGGAGGAAGAAGAAGAAGAAGGAGGAAGAAGGAGGAAGAAGAAGAAGAAGGTGGAAGAATAAGAAGGAGGAAGAAGAATGATGAAGAAGGAGGAAGAAGGAGGAAGAATAAGATGGAGGAAGAAGAAGGAGGAAGAAGAAAAAGGAGGAGGAAGAAGAAGAGAAAGAAAACGAAGGAGGAAGAAGGAGGAGGAGGAATAAGAATGAAAAAAAATAAGGAGGAGGAAGAAGAAGAAGGAGGAGGAAGAAGAAGAAGGAGGAAGAAGAAGAAGAAGAAGAAGAATGAGGAGGAGGAGGAGGAGTAAAAAGGAGGAAGAAGGAGGAGGAGTAAAAAGAAGGAGGAGGAAGATGGAGGAGGAGGAGGAGGAGAAAGGAATAGGAGGACGATGAAGGAGGAGGAAGAAGAAGGAGGAAAAAGAAGGAGGAAGAAGAAGGAGGAGGAAGAAGAATAAAAAGCAAGAAGAAGAAAGAAGAAGAAGAATAATAAGAAAGAAGAAGAAAAAGGAAGAAGATGAAGGAAGAAGAAGAAAAATGAAGTAGAAAAAGATGGAAGAAGAAGAAGAAGGAAGAAGAAGAAGAAGAAAAAAGAAGAAGAAGAAGAAAGAAGAAGAAGACAAAAAAAGATTTAAGAAAGAAGTAGAAGAAGGAAGAAGATGATGATGAAGGAAGAAGATGATGATGATGAAGGAAGAAAAAGAAGATTAAAAGAAGAAGAAGAAGTTGAAGGAAGAAGAAGAAAAAAGAAGGAGAAGGAGGAGGAGGAGGAGGAGGAGGAGGTGGTGGTGGAGGAAGAAGAAGAAGGAAGAAGTAGAGGAAGAAGAAGAAGGAAAAAAAAGAAGGAAAAAAAAGAAGGAAGAAGAAGGAAGAAAAATAAGGAAGAAGAAGAAGGAAGAAGAAGAAGGAAGAAGAAGAAGAAAGAAGAAGAAGAAAAATAAGAAGGAAGAAGAAGAAGAAGAACGAAGAAGAAGAAGAAGGAAGAAGAAGGAGGAGGAGGAGGAAGAAGAAGAAGAAGGATAAAGATGAAGAAGGAAGAAGAAGAGGAAGAGGGAAGAAAAGAAGAAGAAGGAAGAAGAAGAAGAAGGAAGAAGAGGAAGAAGGAAGAAGAAGAAGAAGGAAGAAGAAGAAGAAGAAAAAGAAAAAGAAAAAGAAAGAAGAAGAAAAAAAAGAAGAAGAAAAAAAAGAAAGAAGAAGAAGAAGAAAGAAGAAGAAGAAGGAAGAAGAAGAAAAAAAAGAAAGGAGAAGAAGAAGTAGTAGGAAGAAGAAGAAGGAAGAAGAAGAAGAAAAAGAAAGGAGAAGAAGAAGTAGTAGGAAGAAGAAGAAGAAGAAGAAGGAAGAAGAAGAAGAAGAAGGTAGAAGAAGAAGGTAGAAGAAGAAGAATGAAGAATAAGAAGTAGGAAGAAGAAGAAGAAGGAATAATAAGAAAAAAGAAGAATGAAGAAGAAGGAAGAAGAAGAAGAAGGAAAAAGAAGTAGAAGGAAGAAGAAGAATGAACAAGAAAAAGAAGGAAGAAGAAAAAGAAGGAAGAAGAAAAAGAAGGAAGAAGAAGAAGAAGGAAGAAGAAGAATAAGGAAGAGAAGAAGAATGAATAAGAAGCAGAAAAATGAAAAATAAGAAGGAGAAGAATGAAGAAGAAGAAGAAGAAGAAGAAGAAGAATAAAGAAGAAGAAAAAAAATGAAGAAGAAGAAAAAGTAAAAGAATGAAGAAGAATGAAGAACATGAAGGAAACAAAGGAGAAGAATAATAAAAAGAAAGAATAAGAATAACAGAATGAATAAAGAAGAAGAATAAAAATGAAGAAGAATGAAGAATAAGAAAAAGATGAAGAAAAATTAAGAAGAAAAAGAAGAAGAATGAAGAAGAAGAAGAAGAAGAATGAATGAATGAATAAGAAGAATAAAAAAATGAAGAAGATGAAGAGAATGAAGAAAAAGTAGAAGAAGAAGAAGAAGAATTAAGAAGAAGTAGATGATGAATTAAAAGAAGAAAAAAAAAAAGAATGAAAAAGAGAAGAAGAAGAAGAAGAAGAAGAAGAAGAATGAAGAAGACGAGAAAGAAGAAGAATAATAATGAAAAAGAATGAAGAAGAAGAAGAAGAAGAATGAAGAAAAAGAGAAAGAAGAAGAAGAACAATGAAAAAGAATGAAGAAGAAGAAGAAGAAGAAGAAGAATGAAGAAGAAGAAGGAAGAAGAAAAAGGAAGAAGAAGAACAAAGAAGAAAAAGTAAGAAGAAGAACGAAGAAGAAGAACGAAGAAGAAGAAGAATGAAGAAGAAGAAGAAGAAAAAGAAGAAGAATAAATAAGAATAAGAAAAAGGAAGAAAAAGAAAAACTAAAATAATGAATAAGAAGAATTAAGATGAAAAAGAAAATGAAGGAGAAGAAGAATAAAAAGAAAGGAGAAGAAGAACAAAATGAATAAAGAAGAAGAAGAAAAATGAAGAAGAATGAAGAATAAGAAAAAGATGAAGAAGAATTAAGAAGAAAATGAAGAAGAAGAAGAAGAAGAATGAATGAATGAATAAGAAGAATAAAAAGAAAGAAGAAAAAGAAGAAGAAGAAGAATTAAGAAGAAGTAGAAGATGAATTAAAAGAAGAAGAAAAAAAAGAATGAAAAAGAAGAAGAAGAAGAAAAAAAGAATGAAAAAAAAGAAGAAGAATGATGAAGAAGAGAAAGAAGAAGAAGAATAATGAAAAAGAATGAAGAAGAAAAAGAAAAAGAAGTAGTAGAAGATGAATGAAGAAGAAAAAGAAGAAGAAGAGTGATGAAGAAGAGAAAGAAGAAGAAGAAGAATGAAGAAGAAGAAGAATAAGGAGAAGAATGAAGAAGAAGAAAAAAAGAAGAAGAAAGAAGAAAAAGAAGAGCAAGAAAGAAAAAGAAGAAGAAGAAGAACAAGAAGAAGAAGAATGAAAAAGAAAAGGAAGAATAAGAAGAAGAACGAAGAAGAAGAAGAGAAGAAGAAGAACAATAACAAGAATAAACAAGAAGAATAAAAAGAATGAAGAAGAAGAAAAAAAAAGAATGAATAAGAAGAAGAAGAAAAAGAAAAATTAAGAAGAAGAATAAGAAAGAAGAAGAAGAATTAAGAAGAAGAATAAGAAAGAAGAAGAAGAAGAAGAAGAAGAATAATAATAATAATAATAATAATAAATAGAAGAAGAAAAATAATGAACGAAGAAGAAGAATACGATGAATGAAGAAGAAGAAAAAGAAAATAAAGAATAAGAAGAAGAAGAAGAAGAATGAAGAAGAAGAAGAATGAAGAAAAAGATTGAAGAAGAAGAAGAATAAGAATAAGAATAAGAATGATGTATAATGAAAAAGAAGAAGAAGAATGGAGAAGAATAAAAAGAATAGGAAGAATAAAGAAAAAGAAAATAGAAGAAAGATGAAGAAGAAAAAGAAGAAGAAAAAGTTATAATTAAGAAGAATATGAAGAAACAGAATGTAGAAGAAGAAGAAGAATGAAGAAGAAGAATTATGAAGAAGAAGAAGAATAATTATGAAGAAGAAGAAGAATGAAGAAGAAGATGAAGAAGAATTAAGAAGAAGAAGATGAAGAACAAGAATAAAGAAGAAGAATAAAAAGAATGGAGAAGAAGAAAAGAATGAAGAAAAAGAAGAAGAATGAAGAAGAAGAAGAAGAAAAAGAATAAAGAAGAAGAATAAGAATGAAGAAGAATAATAATAATAAGTAATAATAATGATGATGAATAGAAGAAGAAAAAAAAATGAATGAATAAGAAGAAAAAGAATGAAGAAGAAGAAGAAGAAGAAGATTGAAGAAGAAGAAAAAAATGAAGAAGAAAAAGAATGAAGAAGAAGAAAAAAAAGAAGAAGATTGAAGAAGAAAAAAATGAAGAAAAAGAAGAATGAAGTAGATGAAGATGAAGAATGAAAAATAATGAAGAAGAAGAAGATTGAAGAAGAAGAAGAAGAAGAATAAAGTAGAATGCAAAATAAGTAGAATAATGAAGAAGAACCAAAAAAGAAGAAGAATAAAGAAGAAGAAAGAAGAAGAACAAAAAGAAGAAGAAGAACAATAATAATAATAAGAATGAAGAAGAAGAATACAAAGAAACAGAATGTAGACGAAGAAGAAGAAAAAAGTAGAAGAAGAAAAATGAAGAAAAAGAAGAAGAAGAAAAATGAAGAAAAAGAATAAGAAGAATGAAGAAGAAGAATAAGAATAATGAAGAATAATAAAAAGAGGAAGAATGAAGAAGAAAAAGATGAAGAATGAAAAAGAAGAAGAATGAAGAAGAAGAGTGAAGAAGAAGAAGAATAAGAAGAATAAGAATGAAGATGAAGAAAAAGAAATAGATTGAAGAAGATAAAGACGAAATTTGAAGAAGAAGAAGAAAAAGAATGAAGTAGAAGAAGTATTAAGTAGAAGAAGAACAATGAAGAAGGAAAAGAAGAAAGAAGAAAAAGAAGAAGAAGAAGAATGAAAAAGGAAAAGAAGAAGAATGATAAGAAGAAGAAGAAGTAGTAGAAGAAGAATGGAGAAGAAGAACAAGAAGGAGGAAAAATAAGAAGAAGAAGAATGAAGAGGAAGAACAAGACGAAGAAGAATAAGAAGTCAAAGAAGAAGAAGATAAAGAAAAAGAAGAAGAAGTATTAAGAAGAAGAAGAATAATGAAGAAGGAAAAGAAGAAAGAAGAAAAAGAAGAAGAAGAAGAATGAAAAGGAAAAAGAAGAAGAATGAAGAAAAAGAAGAAGAAAGAATAAGAAAAAAGAAGAAGAAGAAGAAGAAGAATGAAGAAGAAGAACAAGAAGGAGGAAGAATAAGAAGAAGAAGAATGAAGAGGAAGAACAAGATGAAAAAGAATAAGAAGAAGTCGAAGAAGAAGAAGAACCAAAATAAAGATAAAGAAAAAGAAGAAAAAGAATGAAGAATTATTAGAATAATATAGAAGAAGAATGAACTAAAAAAGAAGAAGAAGTAGCAGAAAAAAAATAAATAAAAGACTAAAGAAGAAGAAGAATAGGAAGAAGAAGAAGAAGAATAGGAAGAAGAAGAAGAAGAAGAATGAAGAAGAATGAAGAAGAAGAAGAATAAGAATAAGGATGAAGAAGAAGAATATGAATATGAATGCAGAAGAAGAAGACGTAGAATGAAGAAGGAATAGAAGAAGAAGTAGAAGAAGAAGAAGAATGAAGAATTAAGAGGAAGAAGTTGAAGAATATAGAAGAAGAATAATAATAAGAATACGAAGGATAAAGAAGAAGATTAAGAAGAAGGATAAAGAAGAAGATTAAGAAGAAGGATAAAGAAGAAGATTAAGAAGAAGGATAAAGAAGAAGATTAAGAAGAAGGATAAAGAAGAATTAAGAAGAAGGATAAAGAAGAAGATTGAGAGAAGAAGGATAAAGAAGAAGATTGAGAAGAAGAAGAATAAACAATAAGAAGAAGAAGTAGTAGTAGAAGAAGAAGAATGAAGAATAATAAAAAGAATAAGATTGAAAAAGAAGAAGAAGAAGATTAAAGAAGAAAAAGAAGAATAAGATTGAAGAAGAATAAGAAGACTGAAAAAGAAGAAGAAGAAGAAGAATTTTGAATAAGAAGAAGAAGAAGTATGAAGAAGTATGAAGAAGAAGAAGAAGAATGAAGAAGAAGAAGACGAATGAAGAAGAAGAAGAATAATAATAATAATGAAAAAAAAAAGAATGAAGAAGAAGAAGAAGAATGAAGAAGAATGAAGAAGAATGAAGAAGAAGAAGAAGAATGAAGAAGAAGAAGAAAGAAGAAGAAGAAGTAATAGTAGTAGTAGAAGGAGAAGGAGAAAAGAAGAAGAAGAAGAAGAAGAAGAAGGAATAATAATAATAATAATAATTAAGAAGAAGAAGAGGAGGAAGAATGAATAAGAAGAATAACAATGAGGAAGAAGAAGAATAAAAATGAGGAAGAAGAAGAAGAAGAAGAATGAAGAAGAAAGAAGAAGAAGAAGAATTAAGAAGAATAAGAAGAAGAAGAAGAAGAAGAATGAAGAAGAAGAATTAAGAAGAAGAAGAACAAGAAGAAGAAGAAGAAGAACAGTAGAATAATAATGAAAAAGAATGAAGAATGAAGAAGAAGAATCAAGAAGAATAAGAAGAATGAAGAAGAATAATAAGAATATGCTTAAGAAGAAGAATGAAAAAGAAGTTGAAGAAATAGAATCAAGAAAAAGAATTAATTAAAAGAAAAAGAAAAGAAGTTGAATGAAACAAAGAAAAAGAAGAAGAAAAATGAATAAGAAAAAATATTTTAAGAAGAAGAAGAAGAAGAAAAAGGATAATAAAGAAGAAAGAGAAGAAGAAGAAGAAGAAAAAGAAGAATGAAAAATAAGAACGGAGAATGAAGAAGAAGAATAAGAATGAAGAAGAATAAAGAAGAAAGAAGAAGAAGAAGAAGAATAATAATAATAATAATAATAATAATAATAAAGAAGAAGAATGAAGAAGAAAATGAAAAATAAGAATAAGAATATTTAGAAGAAAAATAATAAAGAATAATAAAGAAAAAAAAAGAAAACAAAGAAAACAAAGAATAAGAATAAGGATATGTAGAAGAATAAGAATGAAGAAAACAAAGAAAAACAAGAATAATAAAGAAGATGAAAAGAATAAAAAGAAGAAGAAGAAGAAGAAGAATGAAGAATAAGTAGGAGAATGAAGAAGAAAAATAAGTAGAATAAAGAAGAAGAAGAAGAAGAATAATAATAATAATAATGAAGATGAAGAAGAAGTAGATTGAAGAAGAAGAAGAATGAAGAAGAAGAAGAATGAAGAAGAATGAATAATTAGGAGGAGGAGGAGGAGGAGAAGAAGAATAAGAAGAAGAATAATAATAATAATAATAATAATGAAGAAGAAGAAGAAGAATGAAGAAGAAGAAGAAAAATGAAGAAGAAGAAGAATGATGAAAAAGAATAATAATAATAATAATAATGAAGAAGAAGAAGAAGAAGTATGAAGAGGGATAAGATGAAGAATATAGAAAAAGAAAAATAATAAGAATAATAAGGATAAAGAAGAAGATTAAGAAGAAGGAGAATAAGAAGAATAAAAAGAATAAAGAAGAATAAGAAGAAGAAGAAGTAATAGTAGTTGTAGAAGAAGAATGAAAAAGAATAAAAAGAATAAGATTGAAGAAGAAGAAGAAGATTTAAGAAGAAGATTGAAGAAGAAGATTGAAGAAGAAGAAGATTGAAGAAGAAGAAGATTGAAGAAGAAGATTGAAGAAGAAGAATAATAATAATAAGAAGAATGAAGAATAAGAAGATGAAGAAGTATAAAAAAGTATGAAGAACAAAAAAAAGAATGAAGAAGAAGAAGAAGAATGAAGAAGAAGAAGAAGAATGAAGAAGAAGAAGAAGAATGAAGAAGAAGAAGAAGAATGAAGAAGAATAATAATAATGAAAAACAAAAATAAAAAGAATGAAGAAGAAGAAGAAGAAAGAATAAGAAGAATAAGAAGAAGAAGAATCAAAAAGAAGAAGAAGAAAAATAAGAAGATTAAAAATAAGAAGAAGAAGAAGAAGTAGTAGAAGAATAATAATAATAATTATGAAGAAGAAGAAGAAGTAGAAGAAGAATAATAATAATGAAGAAAAAGAAGAATTAAAAGGAAGAAGTAGAAGAAGAAGGAGAAAGAGGAGAAGAAGAAGAAGGAGAATAATGAATGAATGAAGAAGAAGAATAATAATAATTAAGAAGAAGAAGAATGAATGAATGAAGAATGAAGAAGAAAAGAATATGAAATAGAAGAAGAAGAATTAAGAAGAAGAATGAAGAAGAAGAACAAGAAGAAGAAGAAGAAGAAGAATGAAGAAGAAGAACAAGAACAAGAAGAAGAAGAATGAAGAAAAAGAACAAGAAGATTAAGAAGAAGAATGAAGAAAAAGAACAAGAAGATTAAGAAGAAGAATGAAGAAGAAGAAGAATGAAGAAAAAGAAGAATTTAGAATAAGATGAAGAAGAAAAAAGAAGAAGAAGAAAGAAGAAGAAGAAGAAGAATGAAAAAGAATAATAAGATTAAGCATAAAAAGATGATTGAAAAAGAAGTAGACGAAAAAGAATCAAGAAAAAGAATAAGAATAAAGATAATGAAGAAGAAAAAGAAGAAGACGAAGAAGAATGAAGAATGAAGAAGAAGAATAAGAATGAAGAAGAAGAAGAAGAAAGAATAAGACAAATAATAATAATAATGATGATGATGATGATGAATGAAGAAGAAGAATAAAGAAGAAGAATGAAGAAGAAGAATGAAGAAGAAGAAGTAGAAGAATAAGAATGAAGAAGAATGAAGAAAAAGAAGAATAATAAAGAAGATGAAAAAAAATAAAAATAAGAAGATTGAGAAGAAGAAGAAGAAGAAGAAGAAGAATGAATAATAAGAAGTAGAAGAATGAAGAATAAAAAGAAGGTGAATGAAAAAGAAGAATAATAATAATAATGAAGATGAAGAAGAAGTAGATTGAAGAAGAAGAATGAAGAAGAAGAATGAAGAAGAATAAATAATTAGGAGGAGGAGGAGGAGAAGGAGAAGGAGAATGAAGAATAAGAAGAAGAATGATGAAGAATGAATAATTGGGAGAAGAAGAAGAATGAATGAATAATTAGAAGAAAAAGAATAAGAAGAAGAAAATAAAAAGAAGAAAAATGAAGAAGAAGAAAATAAAAAGAAGAAGAATGAAGAAGAAGAAAATAAAAAGAAGAAGAATGAAGAAGAAGAAGAAGAAGAAGAAATAGACAAAGAAGAAGAAGATAAAGAAGAAGAAGAAGAAGACAAAGAAGAAGTTAAAGATGAAGATGAAGATGAAGAAGTATCTTTTCTTTTTTGAAACCCCACTCTCTAAAATTATAGTGAGTGAAAGTAGTTTTATTGAGAGAGAAAGTTAAAAGTCTTGAAGAAGAAGTGCTATTTTTAAGAAAGAATGGTATCTCAGGGGTTTTCCAATGAGCATGTTCAAATGGACGCCCAATTTCTCGATGAAGAGTCTGTTGTTTTAGAACAAAAATTCCATGTTTAAAACAAGGAATTCTTAAGAAATAGAAGCACAGAACAGAGAAGAAGAAGAGCAAAAGAGAAGAGAAGAAGAAGAGAGAATCGCAAAGTAGGAAACCAATATCAATCTCTTAGAAAAAAATGTTCAGCCAATAGCTAGGTCAAGAAAAATAATAGGTTTTTATATCCCTTCCGATAATTGAAATAAAGGAAATAATAAAGAAATACTTTACAGCAATAAATCAATAATTGCTCATTAAGGGCATAGTAGTAATTTTACTCTAAGCCCGCTCAACTTAACGAATAGCCCGTCAACAGTCCCCCCCATTCGATGTAGTTGAGATCAGACCAAGCTTTTCTCTCAAATAGACAAGCTTTTCTCTCGGCAGGGACTTCGTAAATATATCGGCTACTTGTTCTTCGGTCCTACAAAAAACTAATTTAACTTCATTAGATTCAATTGCATCCTTAATGAAGTGATATTTTAAACCTATGTGTTTAGTTCGACTATGCATTACCATATCACTCGCAATAGATATAGTCGATTGATTATCACACAGAATTTTTGTTGGATGTTTTTGAAATTTATCTAAGTCACCCAACAATTTTCTAAGCCATAAGGCTTGGAAGGTTGCCACTGAAGCTGAAACATATTCAGCTTCGGTAGTGGATAGGGCTATGGTTGATTGTTTCTTGGACTGCCAAGAAACAGCCACAGTTCCTAAATTAAACACATATCCAGAGGTACTTTTGTAATCCTCTAGATTTCCTCTCCAATCACTATCACAATAACCAATAATTTCTGTATGGTTAACTTTGTGATATTTCAGACCGAAGTTAAGTGTGCCTTTAAGATATCTTAATATCCGTTTGGCAGCACTTAAGTGTGTATGATTTGGACAATGCATAAACCGTGACAACAGGTGAACAGAATATACAATATCAGGTCTGGTTGCTGATGCATACAGCAAGCTTCCAATTAAGCTTCTGTATGTCGTTTCATTTACAGGTTTACCTTGAGCTGAAAGTAATTTCTGATTTACTTCCAAGGGGGTAGATATAGGCTTGCAGTCACTCATTCCAAAACTTTTCAACAATTGTTTAATATATGTAATTTGAGAAATGGACACACCACTTGTATCTTGAGTTATTTCAAGTCCTAAGAATTGTTTTATATTGCCTAGGTCAGACATCTCATATTTAGTTTCCATTTCTCTCCTAAAGTTATTTATTAATTCAGTTTTATTGCTTGTAAAAATAATATCATCTACATATAAAGAAATAATTAAAATTCTAGAATAGTTATCTTTTTTAATATAGAGTGTAGGCTCACTCTTACTTCTACTGAATCCTTGATTCAGAAAGTATGAGTTGATTTGTTGATACCAAGCACGAGGAGCTTGTTTCAACCCATACAAAGCCTTATTTAATTTATAAACACAGTGTTCACACCCCTTTTTTACAAACCCAGGGGGTTATTCTACATATATCTCTTCCTTAAGTTTTCCATTTAGAAAGGCAGACTTTATGTCTAATTGGAATAAATTCCAACCTTTCTGTCCAGCTAAGGCTATTAAAAGCCTTATGGTTTCTAACCTTGCCACTGGAGCAAAGGTTTCATGATAGTCTATTCCGGGTTTTTGTGAGTAACCTTTAGCTACCAATCGAGCCTTGTATACAGGCTGATTTGAATTTGATTTAGTCTTAATCCTATAAATCCACTTAACACCTATGTTGTGTTTATTTTGGGGTAAGTCCACTAATGTCCAAGTGTTATTTTTCTCAATGACAGATATTTCTGTCTGCATCGCTTTGAACAAGAATTGATGTTTTACAGCCTCTTCATAGTTGAGTGACTCAACTGAAGCGTAATTACATCTCTGGTAAATATCCATCAAGTCTTTATATTTTACAGGGGTTATTTTATTTGGTTCAGTCACAGATTCAGAATTAGGTGAGGAATAATTACTTTATTCAGAAACAAATTTAGACTTGCATTTAGAATCATATTCAGAAAAAGAATCAGAAGAAAACTCAGAAGAAAAATCAGAGGGTGAGCTGAAATCATACCTTGGAGTGCTTATTAATTTATTGCTAGTTGCAGTATCTTCTGTGCAACCATTTTTGGTTCCAAAGTTTGCTTCAATTAAATTTTCAACCCACTTACTGTTTTCATCAATTAAAATGTATCTACTCACCAGAAATGACTTAGTTTCTGATGAATATAGTCTATAACCCTTGGATTGCAGACTATATCCTGCTAAAATGCACTTTAGACTCTTGGAGTCTAATTTGGTTCTTTGTGCACTTGGTATATGGGAGTAACAAACACTCCCGAATACCTTTAAGTGTTTGACATTAGGTTTCCTTCCAGTCCAGGCTTGCACTGGAGTTAGGTTTTCCAGTGCTTTGGTAGGGCACCTATTGAGCAAATACACTGATGTGTTCACTGCCTCTGCCCAAAAGGTTTTTGGTAAGTCTTTCTCGTTTAGAAGTGATCTAGCCATTTTCATTACAGTTTTATTTATTCTCTCCACAACTCCATTTTGTTGTGGTGTGTAGGCAGTGGTAAGCTGCCTAGCTATTCCTTTGAATTCACAGAAGTTTGTGAATTTTTGAGAGAGGAACTCACCTCCTCTATCTGTTCTAAGTGTCTTAACACTTAGTCCAGATTATCTTTCGACAAGTGATAGGAGCTTCTTGAAGCATTCAAGTGCCTCAGATTTGTGCTTCAGGAAGAATACCCATATATGTCTCGTGCAATCATCAATAAACAGTAATAAGTAACTACTGCTACCTAGTGATTTCACTGACATAGGACCACATATGTCAGCATGCAGTAGTTCTAAGGGTTTGGAAGCTTTCCAGGCAGAGTGCTTTGGAAAGCTCTTTCTGGTTTGTTTTCCCAGTGAACATTCTTCACAGACAGAGGTAGGTAGTACTAGGTTTGAAGGCACTCCTTTTACTAAATTATTTTGAAAAATCTTTTTTAGGTCTAAATAATTTAAAAGCCCAAACCTTCTATGCCATAGAAAAGCTACAGATTGGACATTCATAGAGAATGCCTTTTCTGTTTTCTCAGCAAATGTCAGTGGAAAACTTCTTCCACTTGACATTTTTACTGTCCATGAGGGTTGATCACTGCCATGATCAAAAATTTCACAGGTTTTATTTTCAAATGACAGTTTATAATTCTTTTCAATTAACTGGCCAACACTTAGTAAATTCTAGTCCAAGGCAGGAACTAGAAGTACATCTTTTATAAATTTTGTTCCAGAGCAGGTGGGTACTGCCACTCTACCCTTGGCTTGCGCCTGAACTAATTCACCATTGCCCAGTTTGACTTGTGAGTTTACCACTGGAAGTAAATCCACAAATATTTTCTTATTTCTAGACATGTGGTTTGAGCAGCCACTGTCCAGAAACCAGGTATTTATCGAAAGTGTATTTTCTGTTTCATTTGCATAAAACAGATGTTCTACAGAGGCTACTCGCTCTGTAAAACCAGCATTCTGTTTGGAGATGCTTTTACAGTTCTTCGAATTATGCCCAAACCTTTTATAGTTTTGGCATTGATTCTGTTTTCAAAACCAACACTCAGTCGTAGTGTGGTTTAATCTCTTGCATATATTGCAAGAGACAGATTGGTCCTTAGGTGAGTCAATTGAGAGAGTAGAAGAAGAGCCTGTTTAAATTTTACTTTTGTTTTTATTTTTAAACTCATACCTTTGTGTGTTTTTCTTACTCCTCATGTCTCTGTATTGAATTTCGGCCTTGTTGGAATTTTCTTCCCATCTTGACTGCATTGCAGTTTCTCCAAAACTTTCTGCCCTCTTCAGTAATCGACTTTCGTAAGACTTTAAGAACTCAGAACTTGCTGGATTGAGAGCTTTGATAAATCCTTGGTTTCCTCTATCACTGCCACAATGGTATCAAATTTATTAGGCATACAGATTAGTAGTTTTTCAACTAATCGAGTCTTAGAGATGTTTTCTCCATGAATCTTAAGTTGATTAACTATATCAAGAAACTGAGTTGAAAACTCAGTAAGAGAATCTGAGTTTTTCATACTCAGATTCTCGAAATCTTTTCTCAAGGAGTGCAGAAGAGCTTCTCGAGCCTGCTTATCTCCTTGGTATTTCTCGATTAGGAGGTCCCAAGCCTCATTGGCTTGAGTACAACCAAGCAATCGAGAAAATATTACATTACTTACACCCTGTTGGATGAAAAGTAATGCTTTGGCATTTAATTTTCGTAATTCCTTTTCTTGCAACAATTCCTTACCTTCCAGAATGAAGAAATTTGAGGCTTCTACATATCCAGAAACCACAATTTCTCATATATCTTGGGAGATAAATAATGTTTGCATTTTAACAAGCCAGTAGTCAAAATTTTCACCATCAAACAAGAGAATAGGAATCGAACCTGAGTTTGATGAGTTTTGAACTTTTGAAAACATAATAATTTTAAAGAACAACTTGAAAAATTTGAACAAAATGTTAGGGTTTTATAAAAAATAGGTTTTAAAAACCACAAAACCTTTAGATCTTAGTAGATCTAGTCAGATCTATGCTCGATCTTAAGAAATTTGTGAAAAATAATTAGGTTTTCAGAGAATGCCTAATCTGGAGAAATTAGATTTGAATAATATTCAAAAATAATCTCGATCTCAGTTAGGAATCGAGGCTCTGATACCACAATGTTGTTTTAGAACAACAATTCCATGTTTAAAACAAGGAATTCTTAAGAAATAGAAGCACATAACAGAGAAGAAGAAGAGCAGAAGAGAGAATCGTGCAGCAGGAAACCAATATCAATCTCTTAGAAAAAAATGTTCAGCCAACAGCTAGGTCAAGAAAAATAATAGGTTTTTATATCCCTTCTGATAATTGAAATAAAGGAAATAATAAAGAAATACTTTACAACAATAAATCAATAATTGCTCATTAAGGGCATAGTAGTAATTTTACTCTAAGCCCACTCAACTTAACGAACAGCCCGTCAATAGAGTCACCATTAGCTCATGTATAGTTTCTGCTCTCATTATTGCCCTTTCATTTCTTCGATGAAAACTCACTCTACTTAATCTCTAAGATTATGGAAACTCCTCTATTGGTAGATGAGGCCATCGCAACCCTCTTGAGACTTAGCATTGCTCAAGTCTATATAGAGGTGAACCTCTAGACCCCATTTCGCATAGAATCTAGATTAGGAGTAGGGAGGGAACTGGCTTCTGGTAGCAACTTGTATAGAGGTGTCAAATGAGTCATCCCTGGCTGGCCCGACACGATTTTTACCGGCCCAACCGTGCTACCGTGTCGAGCCATGCACGTCACGGTTATTATGCCATGTCGTGTCTGGCCTAGTATGGTTTTTTCATGCCAGGCCCGACACGACCCTACCGGCAAGGCCCGGCCAACACGATTGGGTTTTGGCCATGCCGTGTTAGGCCCGTATGGGCCAGAACAGGCTCATACGGTCTAGTTCTAAAAAAATTTTAAATTTTTTTTTCATTATTTGTTTAATATTAATAATATTTGTGAGATTATAAAATATAAATTAGATAATGTTTAAAAATATTTAAATTGTAAATTGTAAATATTCGAATAGTTATAAAGTTTATTTTTTTATATTACTTGTTTTAATTATGTATTAATTAGATTATAATTTATTAGAATTATATTTTAGAATTTTTAATGAAATTATTAAACAAAAAATAAAATAAGCACAAATTTTATTCAACAAAAATAACAAAGTTACACTCACAAAGCCAAGTGCTAGATGGCCAAACTAAAGAAAATACAGTATAAATAAAAATGAGTACAAAATATCAAAATCAAAAATGAGATTAACGCACAACTCATAAGCAAAAACATAACTGTAACATAAGTGTTGATGTCGGTGTGTCGTAATCCCGTAATTATCAACCGTCAAGCATCAAGTGGCAACCTCATCAATCATCTATCGGTGTATCAATATCATCCTCATCTTCAATATCAATATCAATGTCATATGGATCATCATCAGAAATCAACTTCTTTACTTTCATTGTAGTTGTAGTCTTAGTACTAACACGATCATGGATGCTAAACTTCAAATCCTCCCAATCCTTCATGCATGGTAAAGTCTCAACAATATCTGGACGTAATCTCGATCTCTTATCCGAAATCATATTCACTACAACAAAAAAAGTAGACTCCGATGCTATGCTCGACACTAGAGGAGTCAGTAGATCCCGTGCCATCTTAGATAGCACGAGAAAGGTAGATTCGTATGATTTCTACCACTGTAATATATCAAGATTCTTAGTATCAAAATATGGTAGGATTGAGTAGTAATCGATATCTAAGTATCGAGGCAGCTCGTTCCTATTCAACGGTCCACCCCGCCATTTTCCCCTAGCTAACTGAATGGAAAAATTATCATCTCCAAATATAGTATCAATATCCGTACTCACAACCTCACTACTACTACCACCATACCTAGTATCTTAGTATGTGAAAAGGTCAGTTAACTTCTCGTAAATGAACCATTCAGGTGGGTCTTCCAGGTTCATGCACGAGGAAATAAAAGTCAAAATATTATCTACCCCTTCCACTCTAATCCTAGGGTTCATGCATGCAGCTAGATAATAAAGAGATGGAATGGTAGTTTAGAACTTTAAGTACTTAGTTTTCATCTCTACAATCATATGGCTAAGTGTCGGGTCATCTTGATACTTCCTAAACATGCTACTAATATTGCATATGCATCTGAGTGCAATGCAAGTTGTGAAAGTATAAACTGATGAACACATTTTCATCGTGTCATAAAAAATCTTCAGAAATTTCATAAATAAAATTCCTAAAGTCAAGTCAGTGTCGTTAGTAATAAGTTCGTCACTCTTACTATTGACGTAGTCGGATATCACATGTTCATATCCAACACATGACTCCAACATCATGTATGTATAATTCCAATGGTATCTCACATCCGATTGAAATTTTTTCTTCTTAAGATTCGCAGACAAACACAGACTACCGAACTCCAATTGTCTGCGAAGCGTGCAAATATATATTAGTGAGTTACATATATTTTTTAAAGCAGGGGAGCACACATTCATTCCCTCTTGTACAATCAAGTTAATCACATGACACATGCATCTGATGTGGAAAATCTCTCCTAATGGTCCGTCTCTATTATTCCTAACAAACATGTTAATCACTACTCCATTATTAGATGCATTATCGAATGTGATACTAAAAATTTTATTTTGAATCTTATATTCTTTAAAGATCTTCATCATATACTCAAAAATTATCGGGCTATCATGAGGATAGAGAATCTCCGAGAATCCTAAATTTTTTTATTCATGGTCCATTTAGAATCTACATAGTGAGCGGTGATACATGCATGAGATGCATCATCGTGACTAGTCTAGATATCAGATATCACGAATACCACTCCACTATATACCATAAATTCATTAATTATTATTTATTTTTCTAACTTATAATATTTTAGTGTATCGTTCCTAAATGTGGGCTTAAAAATCCTATAATAAGCAGGCTGAAAATATGTCTACATGATGCTCACTACCCTTTGATCTTTTGAAAATCTGATTGGAAGACCCATCAATGTGATATGTTTGGCTATGCTTTCCCTACCCAACTCGTTGTGGTATATGAAGGCGGTAAACTTTGAGACTGTACTAGATCTAGTCTCAAAAAATACATTGCTAAGTTGGGTCTGCCTAGGATCTAATGTATCATGTTTTTTTGGTGCATAATTCGGCATGCTTCTTAAGGTGCCTAATCCCAAACGCACACTTACAAGTTAAAATTTTCTTATAATATTTGTACGATATCATTTCTTCTTCCGCACCTTAATTATTTTTTTGTTTTATTATATTAAAATGAGTCCAAACTACATAATTTTTAATTTTTTATTTTTTAGATGTTTGGGTTGAGACGTCCGGAGAAACCAAACTTTCAACATCCTCGGACCTTTGTGTATGATTTTCATTTGCTAAATTTACATTAATTTCATTAGTATTTGTATTTGTTATTTTTTTTAGACAAGAAGATAGCTTAAGCCTTAAAGAGTAGAGAGAGAGAGAGAGAGTAAAAAACTAATTATATATAAATTAAAAGTTTCAGACTTTAATTAACTAATTAAAAAATAGAAATACCCATAAAGCAGTGTAAAAGAAAAGCACATGTACTAAAAATCTAACTTTCAAAGACTAATACAAACATCAACAAAATATGAGCTTGAGTTGTGAGTCCCAAAAAACCGAGCTAAAATCAGAAATCCCGAGAGAGAGAATTTTAGGAGAGAGATTTGAGAGAGGGAAATAATGTGAGATTATATATTTTTTAAAAACATATAAATTAGGGGGGGGGCTTTTATAGAAAAAAAAATTAAATTATTTTTAAAAAAAGTATTTTTTTAAAATTGTATAAATTTTTTAATCAATTTTTTGAATCCGACGTCTATGGGCCGTCGTATTCTGCCTCATAGCCGTTAGAGGTGAAATCCAACGGCTAAAATTCAAATTATTTTTAATTTTTTTTAATTTTTGAATTGTTTGGGTTGGTTCGGACCCATGCCCACCTAGTTTCCAGATGAGCCAACCAAGCCATGATATCGTGTCGGGCCAGGCACAGCACTAGGCCCGGTTAGCCTCGGCACAGCACGACACGATTTGTACCGTGGCAGGAATGACATGGGCACTAAACGAAAAATTATCATACCGTGCTGAGCTAGGCAAGGTCGAATCATGCCGTGTCTCGTGCTGGGCCGGGCCGGCCCTGCTCATTTGACACTCTAAGCTTCTGGGCAGAGAGCTTCCCTTCCTATTGCTCTATATGGAAAAAATTGGGGCACAAAATAAAGGATTGCTTATTGAGAAAGAGGAGGGAAGGGCAGAATATAGAAGGGGAGAGAAGGGAGGAAAAGGGAGGGAGAATGATAGTGAGGTATAGAGACTGCAAGAGTTAGATGAGACAGGAATTGGAGTGATGGCAGGGGTATGGAGATATTGGTGAGGAAGGAGAACATTGGCCATGCAAGATTTGAGGATAGTGAGGAAGGGGATGGGCTGGAAGAGAGAGCGAGAGAGACATCAAATACTACTAAGGTTGGCAGAAATAACCAAGAAGAGCAAGATAAGAATGAAACTAGCTAGACATAAAAGAATAGAGAGGAAGAATAAATGGGCAGGTGGGGGGGTATTCGTAAGGGGAATTAGAGGTTAGAAGCTGTATTCCCTTTGACTAGAATAATGAGGAGTTGCCGATAGATAGGCAGCACATAGATGATTTATGAGTGAAGAAAAATAGAGAAAGTATGGGGGATAGGGAGTGGGCATTGGAAGAGATAGGAGAAAAAGAACAAATGATAAACCTTAGTTTAAGAGAAAAAGAATAGAAGGTCATTTTTGTAATATATGCTAAGAATTCTAGGGAGGATAGGAAGGAACTATGAAATGATATGGAAGAGGTTGCCAAAAAAAAGAAGCCATGAATAATAGGAGGTGACTTCAATGTGGTTAGGAACTCTTTAGAAAAAAAGGGAGGAAGAAGGCCAAATAAGGAGCCTAGTTTTAGTTAGCAATTCGATGAAATAATAACCAAGACAAACTTAATGGAAGTGAAGTTTCTGGGATCAGAATTCACCTAGTGCAATAACTAGAAAATAAGAGGTACAATCTGGGCAAGATTAGATAGGATATTGCACACAACCTATTTGAATCATAGCCCACAACTAATCACAATAAAAAACCCTAGACACCTAAAAGGAACATTTAAGTTCCAGAACATGTGGACCTTACATGAGGGCTTCGAAAGTGTAGTTTAAAAAGTATGGAATCAGAAAGCTATAGGTAACCATGCACAAAATTTTAAATACAAAACTCTATAAACTTAAAAAGCAGTTGAGGATATGGAATAAGGATAGATTCAGAAATGTTAATAAGAACATCAAAGAGGCTAAAGAGATGGTAGAGAAACTAGTAAGAGAATATGAGGATAATGATAATGGAGAAAGGAGGAGTGCTTTGAGTAAAGCACAAGCTTTACTCAAATTAAAATTTCACATGGAAGAAATCTTTTGGAAACAAAAAGGCTAAAATAAAATTGGTGAAAGAAGGCGATAAAAATACTGAATTTTGTCAAATGGTAACAAGGGTGAGAAGCATTAAACATAGAATAAAAGATATAAAGAATCATGTATGAGAATGAAAGGAAAAAGGATGAGGATATTACAACATACTTTGAAGGTTTTTTTAAAAATCACTTAAGTGCATAAGGAAAGCACAAGGAGGAGTAACTAGCAACAAAATATAAAGAGAAGGATTATAGTAGATGATAATAATAATCTCATGGCTTTCCCGGAAGAGGAAGAAATAAAAGAGGTTATCTTTAGCATGGACAAGAATAGCAGCACAATAGGTCTGGATAGTTGGAATAATAGTTTCTATCAAGTATGCTGGAATATTATAAACGAAGATCTTACTAAAATTATGGTATGGATTTTCTATGGTGCATACATAGGTAAGGCATGTGGCAGCTCCTATATTGTCCCATCCCAAAGATAGAACACCCTCATAGGGGTAAGGAACTATATACATATAAGCTTGTGTAATTCGTTATATAAAATCCTAGCTAAAGTACTACAAATTAGATTGGCATGAATTCTTCCCAAAATCATTTCAAAAGAATAAACAAGTTTTATAAAAATAGAGTAATTATGAAAAATATCAGTTTGGCTAAAGAAATGGTAAGTGAGCTAAGTTTGAAGGCTAAAGGGCATAATGTGTTAATAATCTATCGAAAGTTTTCGATAGGATAGAATGGGACGTGTTGTGCTTCACGATTAGAAAAATGAGGTTTTTGGAATCTTAGATATATCTAATATATAGGTGCGTGTCATGTACATGGGTGAAAATACTTGTAAACAAAGAGTTAGGGAGAGAAATTAAATCGGTTAGAGGTTTAAGGCAGGGAGACCCCTTCTCCCCATCCCTATTTAATATTTATTTCAATTTACTTTTAGTTAACATCAATGTAAGGATGAGAAAAGAAATTATAAGGGCTTTCAAGCAACCTAGACATACCCCCTTACTGGGATGTCTAACATATGTTGATGAAGTTATAATGTTCACCAATGGGAGCAAAAATTCACTTAGAAGTATGATGAAGTTGTTTTAGCTTTTTGAAAAAAAATGGGGCATAGTCTTAACATAAAGAAATGTCAGTATATGATGGCGGGTAAAGCCCCAAAGAGCTGTAATCAAAGAATTAAAAACATTATAGGGTTCACGAGCAAGAGAGGAGCGATTATATATCTGGGTTGTCCCATATACAAGGGGAGATTAAAAATGGAATATCTAGATTTTCTATTAGATAAATTAGAAATGCAAAATAGCATGATGAAAAGAGAATATGTTAAATATGGAAAGAATAACATTGATTGAACATGTTCTAGTAAGTATCTTAAGCGCATAAGGAAAGCACAATGAGGAATAGCTTGCAAAAGAATATAAAGAGAAGGATTACAGTAGAGGATAATAATAATCTCATGGCTTTCCCGGAAGAGGAAGAAATAAAAGAGACTATCTTTAGCATGGACAAGAATATCCGCATAGTAGGTCTGGATAGTTGGAATAATAGTTTCTATCAAGTATGCCGGAATATTATAAATGAAGATCTTACTAAAATTATGGTATGGATTTTCTATGGGGCAGACATAGGTAAGGCATGTGACAGCTCCTATATTGTCTCATCCCAAAGATAGAACACCTTCATAGGGGTAAGGAACTATAAACATATAAGCTTGTGTAATTCGTTATATAAAATCCTAGCTAAAGTACTACAAATTATATTGGTATGAATTCTTCCCAAAATCATTTCAAAAGAATAAACAAGTTTTATAAATATAGAGTAATTATGAAAAATATTAGTTTGGCTAAAGAAATGGTAAGTGAGCTAAGTTTGTAAGCTAGAGGGCATAATGTGTTAATAAAGCTATCGAAAGTTTTCGATAGGGTAGAATGCGACGCGTTGTACTTCACGATGAGAAAAATGGGGGTTTTGGAATCTTGGATATATCTGATATATAGGTGCGTGTCGTGTACATGGGTGAAAATACTCATAAACGGAGAGTTAGGGGGAGAAATTAAACTGGTTAGAGGTTTAAGATATAGAAATTAAATTTATTTTTAGTTAACATCAATGTAAGGATGAGAAAAAAATTATAGAGGTTTTCAAGTAGCCTAGACATACCCCTTTAGTGGGATTTCTAGCATATATTGATGATATTATAATGTTCACCAACATGAGCAAAAATTCACTTAGAAGTATGATGGAGTTGTTTTAGATTTTGGAAAAAGAAATGGGGCAGAGTCTTAACATAAAGAAAATGTCAGTATATGATGGCAGGTAAAGCCCTAAAGAGCTTGCATCAAAGAATTAAAAATATTACAAGGTTCACGAGTAAGAGAGAAGCTATTATATATATGGGTTGTCCCATATACGAGGGGAGATTAAAAATGAAATATCTAGATTTTCTATTAGATAAATTAGAACACAAAATAGCATGATAAAATGAGGATACGTTAAATATGAGAAGAATAACATTGATTGAACATGTTCTAGTAAGTATCTTAATGCATAATTTAATGAAAAATTAAACACCATTTTTAATATGTATAAGGAATTATCAATTTTCTTAAGGGGCAAGAAGGAGGGCAGAATGATGGCTATTAGGATTAGAGGAGATCACAAAGGAATGGGCATGTAAAAGATGGTGGAGATTAAAGGAGAATGATGGCTTATGTGCGAAGTTCATGAGGGCAAAATATTACATAGATAAAAATACATATAGAGTAAGCAAGAAGAGCAAGCAGTCATAGGCTTGGAAATAAATACTAGAACAAAGGGAACTAGTGGAAAGGCATACCAAATTAACAGTCAGTAGATGGAAGTGGAGACTCAATGCAGAAGACATGTTTACATTAAAGTTAGTTAAGAACGAGATGCTAAGAAAGAGAGCAGTCTAAGGGTTGTTAAAATAAGCTTGGGAGAATTATAGCCTGATGAAAATATGCATGTTCATGTGGAAAGTTCTTTCGAACATTATTTTGATAGATTCAAATATACAATTGAAAGGTATAAGGATAGTATCGAAATATGAGTGTTGCTTAGAAAATTAGGAAACTTTAGATCACCTGTTCTTACAAGGGAAAATAGTAGTGAAAATTTGGGATAGCTTAGAAAATATTATACATATTAAAAGCTAGATACCCCCGCTCAAAGATAGTATGCTTAAATGGATTAAGGCAAAAGCATCAAATAACATGCAGGAATGGTTGAAAAATAACATCACACATATCACCATCTGGTGTATTTGGAAGGTCAGGAATAAAAATAGGTTTGAAGGAACATAAATGCAAATTGTAGATATTCTAAAAGATATAAAAAGGGAAGCAAAAAGAATATTGGAAAGTAGTCCGATAAAAATTCATAAATATGAGGAAGAAAAAGAGATATGGAAAACATAGAGTCTAGTAGTTATAAAAGCTAGGACGTATAGAACGATAAGTTTATGTTGGGAAAACCCACAGAGAGGTAAGTTATTCCTGAACACAATTTGGAAGCTTTAAAAGAGATATGAGAGCAGCAATGGGATGAGGAGCCATAAGAGAATGGAAGGGGAAGCTGATTTTAGCATTCACTAAAATTAGCTTAGGTCTTAAAGAGGGTCATAAGTTACAAGGCTATGTCTGCTCTCCAAGTGGAGATCTTAGCTCTTAAAGAGGGTCTCCGGATATGTGAAAAGAATGGGATAAAAGATGTATTAATTAAAGTGGACTCAAAAATATTAATAGATCTGATAGATAAAAAATTAGTGAGGTGGAGATATGAGGAAGAGATGGAGGATATCCATCAATAATTTAGGTCTTAAAATTGTTCAATTGCACACATATATAGGGAGGCAAATGCATTAATAGATAAGCTAGCAAGGGAGAGAGCGAGAAAGGGTAGACAGAAATATTTGGAAGAGAGTATACCTAAAACATATAAAGACATTAAAATTGGATAGCAATGCCTACCCATATGTAAGAAAGAAGAAAGGGGACAAATAGGAATGGGGGCAGGGAAGGGGGATACATATATATTTGGTTGGATTTGGTTTTCTATGTTATGGCATGAAGGAGATGCAAGAGACATAAAGGAAATGTGCTGGAAATACAAACAAAGGATAGGTTTGGTTTTATGTTGTTGCGGGTGCTGGGAATAAAAAAAGTGACCATAAAGCCAAAGCTAGAACAAAGGCTAAAGAGAGAGGAGGATAGAAAAGATTAAAGTTAAAATAGGCTTATGTATAATAGTTGGATTGTAATGAAAATGGGTTAAAGGGGGGAGAAAGAGTAGAGAAATTTTGTTTTATGATTTCTGGCAGGGGCAAGGTAAAGATTATAGATAGGACATGCAGGGCATAAAAAAATTTAACACAAACATACATAAGCCAGAAAAGGCAGCAAGAAGAGGGAAGCTAGAAGGGCAGAAAGAGGAACAAGACTAAGGGGTAGAGGGTGTCAAGAACATCTAAACCAAAAGTAAAGAATAAAAGAACACAACAAGAGGCGGAGCAAACTTGATTATTCTTCCTCAGAGCCAATGAAGTTAGGAATACTGAGGCTAGTCTTAGGAGGAATTGTATTATGATTGGATGTAAGATGTATGATGAATCTTTATGTGTAAGAACTATGTATATGCCTAAAAATCTAAGGGAAAGACAAGGGGGAAAATGGATGGGGGGAATGGAATAGTTGGTGATTGTATTTGCAAAACTATGTTAAGTGCTTGTGTAGGTTATAAGGTAAGATGAAAAGCAATCAAAGAAACAAGAGGCAAAGACGTATATAGAGCAAGAGGGGCAAAAGTGAAAATTTAAAATTATAAGGTTGCAACAACAAAGATACTAAAAGGAAAATGCTGTAATATGATAGGATATGTCAGTATGGTTTGTATAGTGGTAGTTGATGTATGTAGGTAAAGGCGTAAACAAAAAAAGAGAAAGGAGATACAGCTAAAGGAGAGAGATGAAGATGAAGGGTCATGGAAGCATTCAAAGGTCAGCTCCACAAAATAGGACGCAGTTTGTAGAATGTAAGTGGATAGAAAAGCAGGCAAAATAAAAAGAGGAGCAAGACATTTATCCAGACCAGACATATTTGACAGATTAGAACAAAGGCTAAAAAAAATATCAAAGCTCTATAATGCATAGGCCATAGGGTGCATACAAAAAGCTCTAATTTCAACAAAAATAATTGATATGTAGGCTAAGAGGCATGGATAGCAATGTGATCAAAGGCATAATACTTGATTATTTTTTCCTTATTTTGTAAGTAAAAATAGGATGGACATGTAAGGGGGAAGATTATGGATAGTAGAATAGTAGTTTGTAACAACGCTATTCTTCCGCCAAAAGAGAGCTAATATTAATAAGACACCTTTTTTTTTAAAAAAAAAAGAAGGGTTAAAATTGATTAATGATTAATTAATTGTTAATGGATTAAGTTAAATGTATTTTGGAATTATTATATTTGAATGTACCAAAAATTAATTTACTAAGAGTTTGATGCACTATTTTTTAAATATTCATACTTGGATTTATTTTTTCAATTATTTTATACATGGTGACCATAACATAATTCTCCCAAATTAGGAATGGGTTGTTCCCCCAACCTTTTCCACAATCACACCTGTCCTTTTTTTTTCAAAAAAAATTATAAATAAAAATATTATCATTTTAGTTTTATTAATAAGTATACCTAATTTAAATGATTACCCATATTCTCATCTAAATTATGATAAAATTAAAACTAAATCAAATTCGGGCAGACCCATCACGTTTTGTTATTACTTTTGTTACTACTGGAGTGTGCTCAAGTGTAAAGCACATAATAAAATATGCAGGTGTACTCGATTTATTTGCTGAAACATATGATTTTTTTTTTCATATGACAATGTAGTACAACCTATATAACTAATCATGTTCAAGTAAGTCCGTGTTGAAACATATGGTTGAACACAAAAGGAGAATGATTTAACTAGATTCATATAAAGTATTGCTAAAATAATACATAGGAATTCTGATATCTTCAATAATACTTTATTATTTTATGAACTACAAAACCATATAATGTTTTTGATTATGGTTTGTTTATATGTGGCATATCATACTTTATTTATGTATTGTTTTTTTGATAGTATACATTTTGTCATGTTTGTCAATATTATGATAGTGTGAGCTTATTTTTGATAGCATTGCGTGTGAGCGGGGGTGTAGCATGTGCATTTAGCATTATGACCGAAAATACTATAAAAATTATGTTGGTTTATCTTTACAAAATTTTGTGCAGTTTATAAAATGTATGTGTACATTTACATATTATTTTTTATTTCCACTGTAAAATGATAAAGTTTATGAAAACATAAAATAATTTTAAAGGGTATAATTATATATTCAAATGGCCATCATCAATCCAACTTGTTTTGGGACTAAGTAAAATTTTTATACCGGGATATTTGTATTTGAGTATGTTGGTTTATCTCACTGAAAAATCCTTCACACTGGATATCAGAGTGGGCTGCTTGTTTAAAGTGGCTGACAATGTTTATTTGGTTAAATATTTGTTGGGGAGCGGTTAGATCTATATAAAGCACTCCCAATGATAAAAAAAAGAAATATCCTCTGATGGTATCGTATAAGGACGAAGATGCCCCTCGTTGATTATGGAATAGTCAGAGTACGTATAGGAAAGGAACGACTGATATCCAATTGGTGAACAACTCCTAATTAGAAAAGAAATATAGTGGTGTGATAATTTTACCTCATCCTTAGAGATCAAACAAGATAGAATTAACTTTATAGTTATAAAAGAATTTTTATTTTTTCAGCTATTCGTTGGAATTGGTCGGGTCAACAATGATGCTTCTGTATAGAAGTAGAGGTGTCAACTGGGCCGGGCCAGCCCGGTCAGACACGGGAATTTCCCATGCCCGTGCCCTTGCCGTGCCTGTCCACGGAACCAACCATGCAATGCCGTGCCTAGGCCAATCGGGCCTAGTGCCGAGGTACCGTGGCCCGTTGGCACGGTACATCGGCGAGCACCGAGAAACCCTAAAATTTTTTAAAATTAGGGGTTCGGCGGTACGGCGGCACAACGGCGTGTGCCAAAACTCTATTTTTTTTTAATTTAGGGCCAAAGCCGGCAAATTCGTGCTGCAGGCCTGTGCCGGGCTGACCTCCACAGAACCATGTCGGGCTGACCTCCACAGAACCATGTTGGGCTAGGGATGGTAATTAGAGGTATCAAACGGGCCGGGCCGGCCCGGCCCGCACGAGGCACGGCACGGTTCGGCCGTGCCTGGGCCGGCCCGGCACGTTCAAAAACCGTGCCCGGGCCCGTGCCGTGCCCGGGCGAAGCAAGGCACGTTTCGTGCCGTGCTTGGCACGAGCCGTGCCGTGCCTGGCCCGGCACGGCACGCCGGCACGGGTCCATCCCGTGTCGGTCCCGCAGGCACGCGTGGCACTGGCGGCGTGCCACGCGTGCCGTGGCGTGAGTCGTGACTCACGGTCACGAGTCACGACTCAGTGAGTCGTGACTCGACCCATCAGGGCCCCCCGCGGTCTTTTCTGCCGAAAACCGAGAAAATCGAAATATCTAACGGGAAAAAAAAATTTTTCAAAATTTGAGCGATTTTCAGCCCTTGGATTCGACTCCAACGGCTAGGGGGCAGAATCCAACGGTCCTCGTGATTCTGCCCCTTAAATATAATAAAAAAATTCAAAAAAATAATAAAAAAATAATTTTTTTTAAAAAAAAAAAACATTAATTAGCCTATAAAATCTACCCCCCTCCCTATAAAATTTATGTTTTTCAAAAACATTAATCCTCTCTATATTTTCTCTCTCTCACATAATCCGTGCTTCTCTCTCTCGGACCTCGTGTTATTGATTTCGGCTTAGATTTTCGTGAAACTCAACTTGAGTTTTGAACATCAAAGCTTCCTGCGGTGCATCTTGCACGTGAGTGACCTCATTGCTTTTACCGGGTAATATAATTTACTTTTTTTTATTCTCTCTCTCTAAAGCTTCTCTCTCTAGAAAAAAGTACGAAAAATAAAAAATGACAAATTCACCTAACACAAATTTAAATTTTGAAAATGAAAATGTTAGTGTTACACAAACGTCTGTGGCTCCTGAAACTTTGGTTTCTCCTGTCATCTCAGCCCAAAGTTCTAAAAAACAAAAAACTAGGAGGACTTTTGTAGTTTGGACACATTTTAAAATAATAACACAATTAGATGTTAGGGGTGAGGAACATGAAATGGCACAGTGTAAATATTGTATGCGACTTTTAACATGCAAGAGTACATGTGGGACTGGGCACCTAAAGAGGCATGCTGAAATATGCTCCAAAAAACATGGACCGTTAGATCCTAGGCAAACCCAACTTGGCACTACATTTTTTGAGACTGGATCGAGTTCAGTCTCAAAGTTTACTCCCTTCGTATACTCCAGCGAGTTGGGTAGAGACGGCATGGCCAGGCTCATCACATTGATGGGTCTTCCGATCAGATTTTCGGAAGATCCGAGGGTAGTGCGCATCATGCAGACTTATTTTCAGCCATCCTATCGTAGGATTCCTAGGTCCACATCTAGGAGTGACATACTAAAGATATATAAGTTAGAAAAACAAAAAATAATTAAGGAATTTTTGGCATTTAGTGGAGTTGTCTCCGTGACGTCCGATATATGGACATGTCACGATGATTCTTCTTATGCATGTATCACTAGTCATTATGTCGATTCAAACTGGACAATAAATAAAAAAATATTAGGATTCACAGAGATTCTTCATCCTCATGATGGCCCGGCCATTTTTGAGTGTATGATGAAAATATTTAGGGAATATAAAATTCAAAATAAAATTTTTAGTGTCACTTTTGATAATGCTGCGAATAATGGAGTAGCGATCAATATGTTTGTTAGGAATATTAGAGACGCACCTTTAGGAGAGATATTTCATGTCAGATGCATGTGTCATGTTATTAACCTGATAGTTCAAGCGGGTATGAAGGTGTCTTCCCCCGCGTTGGAAAATATACGCAATGCACTCAAGTATATTCGCACTCCTCGCAGACTACAAGAGTTTGGTAATCTCTGTTTGTCTGCGAATCTTAAGAAGAAGAAATTTCAATTTGATGTGAGACATCGTTGGAATTACACGTACATGATGTTGGAATCATGTGTTGGATACGAACACGTGATATCCGACTACGTCAATAGTAAGAGTGGCGAACTTATTGTTGACGACACTGACTGGGATTCAGGAATTTCATTTATGAAATTCCTGAAGATATTTTATGACACGACGAACATGTGTTCGTCGGTTTATACGCCCACCACTTGCATTGCACTCCGTTGCATATGCAACATTAGTAGCATGTTTAGGATGTATCGAGCGGACCCGATGCTCAGCCATATGGTTGCAGAGATGGAGACCAAGTACCTGAAGTACTGGTCCACCATTCCATCTCTTTATTGCCTCGCAGCATGCATGGACCCTAGGGCTAAGGTGGAAGGGGTTGAAAACACCCTGACTTTCATTTCCTCGTGCATGAACCTGGAAGAGCCACCTGAAGGGTTCATTTATGAGAAGTTGACAGACCTATATACATACTACGATACTAGGTATGGTGGTGGTGGTGTTGAGACTGTGAGTACGGACTCTGATACCTTGTTCGGAGATGACGCTTATTCCATTAACCTAGCGAGGGGGAAACGTAGGGGTGGACCTTCACATAGGAGCGAGCTGTCTCGGTACTTAGATACCGATTACTGCTCAATCCTATCACCTTCTGACAATAAGAATCTTGATTTATTACAGTGGTGGAAATCATATGAGTCCGCCTATCCCGTGCTATCTATGATGGCACGGGATCTACTGACTCCTCCGGTGTCGAGCGTAGCATCGGAGTCTGCTTTTTCTGTTGCAGTGAACGTGATTTCGGATAGGAGATCGAGATTACGTCCAGATATGGTTGAGGCTTTGGCATGTTTGAAGGATTGGGAGGAATCGAGATTTAGCATCAGTGATCGTGCTGAAGCTGGGACTATGACAGACACTGCAGTCGCATCCATATCCACTACGATGGCGGAGGAGCTGATTGCCGATGATGATGACCCATATGATACTGATCTTGATGTTGCGGCTGATAATTCTCATTATATGCCGCTTGACGATTGATGCTCATCTGCTCTTTTTTTTCGATATTTTTTTTTATTTATACGCTTTGTTTGTACTTTGTATTATACGTTGTGTTGAAGTTGAAACTTATACTTTTTTTTTCGGAGTATTGGTTTCAAAAGCATGAATGGTAATTTTTATTTGCTAGTTTAAATTTTTTTTAATTAAAATTTTTACTAACTTAATGTATTTATTTATTAATTTAAGATTTAAATATTATTTTAAAATTTATTAACTTTAAATCTTAATATTTAATTAATACATTATAATATTAAAATATGCTAAACTTAATTGAAAAAAAAAATAAATTTTCTAATTTTTTTTTACATACTTACATTTAATTTTAAATGTAATATTTTTTACAAAAATTTTTATTTTTTATTTATTACATAAACTTAAATAAAGATAAACAGAAACTTAATAAAAAAAAATTAAAAAAAAAAAAAATTTTTATAATCTGCCAAGTCAAAGTGCCAAGTGCCAAGCACGGGCCGTGCGCCCGTGCCCGTGCTTGGCTGTTGCGTGTTGCCTGTTGGCTCCCGGGACCCGGACCCCGGTTGAGCCGGTCCAGGAGACCAGGTCCAAGCCAACCGTGCCCGAGCGGACCGGGCACGGCACGGCCTCGCCGTGCCCACGGGCCGTGCCGTGCCCGACTTTAAAATACCGTGCCGTACCGTGCCGGGCACGGCACGGTAGCAAGGCGGGGCACGTGAAAAACGGGCCGTGCCGTGCTGGGCCGGCCCGTTTGACACCTCTAGATGGTATAGTAACCGTTCCGTGCCTGGCCCAGCACGAAAGCATGGTCGGGCTGGCTAAAAATAGGCCAGGCCAGGCCAGTCCGACACATCCTGTTTGATTAGTCACTCTTTGTGAATTAGTCACAATGAAATAATTTATGACTCTATAGGGAAAATTTATTGTGTTCCAAGCAAGTCTAGCATCTTTGACAATAATTTATCGTGATTAATGAAATTTGGTTTATGACTCTATAGGGAAAGTTCAAATCCATGGGATGAGCACTTATTAAATTTAAGACCGTCATGTTCTGATCACCTAAGGCCTAGAGAGGGAGTCTCTCCCTCTGCCTTGGGTGACCAGAACAAATCAGTTTGATTAAACTGGTTCAATTAAGCACCTGACTAAAATTAAATTCGATATAATTTTAATTTTGTTTCTTTTAATAGATAAATTATTTTTATCATCCCCATTGACAAACATTTGTTTGCTATCATCCCCATTGACAAACATGTCCCAGCAACATCATGCATGTGGTTAGTAGGAGCAACACCATTCTGGTTGCTAATCTTTTCATTTTTGAGACAGGAAAGATGCTTAGCAAACTAGAATGGATTAAATTATAGGAAGAATATTTGTTCGAGTATTGTTTGTATCAAAATTGGATAAAACCTAAAAAATCTTCCTGATCATAAAAAATACAAATAAACAAATAAAGAATTGTTGGATGAAGAAAAACAAAGCCTAAGAATTGTGAAAAATCCCTCGAGTTCAATATATGAAATAATAATTAATAATTATTAGGCCAAAATCATTTGGCCAGAAATGGATCCCCTCTAATTTGGTGCCATGAACATATCTGCAACAAAACAAAAAATGGCATGAATGTTGAAAATTTTAGCAAACTATATATGATTAATCAATCATCCTACATATATGTTGGCTCGCAAGCTTCAAGACTCAAATAAAATGCAAAAAAAAAAAAAAAGAAAAAAAATTTATATATAATAAATATTCTAATAAAAGACATCTCAACACAAAGCTATAATCCCAACTTCATTAGAACACATTATTCTAATTTAGAAAGTGACAACAACATCATCATCACATGTCCATAAATCGGATATCAAAAGTATGAGGATGAATCTGCCAAACATTTAAAGATGCATATTCCTCTAGACACTCTTTCAGCTGAGGTTCACTATATCCCTGTTTTGAAAGAAAAGGAAAAAGAGGGGGGGGGGGGGGGGGGGGGGGGGGTGACGGGGAAATAAATTAAATTAAAGAGGAAAGAGAAGGATGGAATATAAATATATCAGAAGATAATTCACTACCTTCCGAGAAACCCAATTAAGGGCATGGGAATAAGTAATATCCATTGTATTGGCCCTTGCAGCTTCGTCCCGCATAATCGAATAAATATCAGAGATGGCATCAAGACCAGACCTTTGGCGATCATCAGAATATAGAGAGAACTTGGACATTTGGATCAAACGCAGTGCCTCGTCAACATCACTCTGAGCTACAAATTCTGAGAATCGCAGTCTTGCTAAAGCCTGCACGCAAATCAATTTTTCAAAAAAATTAAAAATAAATAAATAAAATAAAAAAATAACAAAAAAAAATTTTTAAAAAATATGTAGGAAGTAGAGGTGTAAAATAGGCCGTTCTGGGCTGGCCCGGCATGATTTTTGCCTGCCCAGCTGTCTACCATGCTGGGCCAGGCACGGTTTTTTCAGGCCCAGCCAGGCCGGCATGGCCGGGTTTTGGAAGTTCCGGGTCAGGCCCATACGGGCCGTTTATAAAAAAATTTAATTTTTTTTTTCATTATTTGTTTAATATTTATAATATTTATGTAATTATAAAATATAAATTAGATAATTTTTAAAAATATTTAAATTATAAATTATAAACATTTGAATAGTTATAAAATTTATTTTTTTTATATTATTTATTTTAATTATGTATTAATTAGATTATAATTTATTAGAACTATATTTTAGAATTTTTATGAAATTCTTAAATAAAAAAATAAAATAAACACGATTTATTTAACAAAAACAACAAATTTACACTCACAAAATGAGTACACAACATCGAAATCAAAAATGAGAATCAATCACAACTCATAAGCAAAAATATAACTGTAACATAAGTATCGCTGTCAGCGTGTCGTAATCTTATAATCGTCAACTGTCAAACATTAAGTGGCAACCTCATCAATCATTTATCGGCGTATCAATATCGTCCTCATCCTCAATATTAATATCACTATCATATAAATCATCATCAGCAATCAACTCATCTACTTTTTCTGCAACTACAGTCCTAGTCCCAATACGATCTTGGATGCTAAACCTCGAATCATCCTAATCTTTTATACAAGCTAAAGCCATAACAATATCTGGACACAATCTCGATGTCCTATCCGAAATCATATTCACTGTAGCATAAAAATAAACTTCGATGCTATGCTCGACACCGGAGGAGTCAATAGATACCGTGTCATCTTAGATTGCACGAGAAATATGAACCCATATGATTTTTATCACTATAATATATCAAGATATTTAGTATCAGAATTTGATATGATTGAGCAGTAATCAGTATTTAAGTACCGAGATAGCTCGTTCCTATTCGACGGTCCACCCAGTCATTTTTCCCTAGCTAACTGAATGAAAAAATCATCTTCGAATATAGTATTAATATCCGTACCCACGGCCTCACTACTACTACCACCATACCTAATATCGTAGTATGTGAAAAGGTCAATCAACTTCTTGTAAATAAACCCTTTAAATGGGTCTTCCAAGTTCATACATGAGAAAATATAAATCAAAATATTATCTATCCCTTCCACTTTAATCCTAAGGTCTATGTATGCAGTGAGACAATAAAAAGACGAAAAAATTGACCAGTTCTTTAAGTACTTGGTTTCTCTCTCTGCAACCATATGGCTAAGCATCGAGTCAGCTCGATATTTTCTAAATATGCTACTAATATTACACATACACATGAGTGTAATACAAATCGTGTGAGTATAAACTAACAAACACATGTTTGTCATGTCATAAAAAATTTTCAGAAATTTCAAAAATGAAATTCATGAAACCTAATCAGTATCATCAATAAGTTTGTCACTCTTACTTTTGAGTAAGTCAGATATCACATATTCCTATCCAACACATGACTTCAACAATAAGTAGGTATAATTCCAACGGTGTCTCACATTAGATTAAAATTTTTTCTTCTTAAAATTCACAGACAAACAGAGACTACCGAACTTATTTTGTTTGTGAGGTGTGCGAATATATTTTAGTGAGTTACATATGTTTTTCATGTGAGGGAATACAATTTCATCTCCGCTTGTACAATCAAGTTAATCACGTGATACATGCATCTGACCTAAAAAATCTCTCCTAATGATCCGTCTCTAATATTCCTAACAAACATATTAATTGCTACTCCATTATTAGATGCGTTATCGAATGTGATACTAAAAATTTTATTTTAAATTTTATATTCTCTAAAGATCTTTATCATATACTCAAAAATTACCGGGTCATTATGAGGATGAAGAATCTCACAGAATCATAAAATTTTTTTATCCATAGTCCATTTAGAATCTACATAGTGAGCAGTGATACATGCATAAAATACATCATCATGACTAGTTTAGATATCAGATATCACGAACACCACTCCATTATATGTCATAAATTCATTAATTATTATTTATTTTTCTAACTTATAATATTTTAGTATATCGTTCATAGATGTGAACTTAGGAATCTTATGATAAGCAGGTTGAAAAAATATCTACATGATACTCACTACCCTTGGATCTTTCAAAAATCTATGTGAAGACCCATCAATGTGATATGTTTGGTCATACATTTCATACCCAACTCGTTGTGATATATGAAGGGGGTAAACTTTGAGACCGAACTAAATACAGTCTCAAAAAATACAATACTAAGTTAGATTTGCCTAGGATCTAATGTACCATATTTTTTGGTGCATAATTCGGTATGCCTCTTAAGGTGCTCAGTCTCAAACGCACTCTTATAAGTTAAAATTTTTTTACAATATTTGTACTGTCATTTCCTCACCCTAAAATTTTTTTTTGTTTTATTATATTAATTTTAAACTACAGATTAATTTTTTATTTTTAGATGTTTGGGTTGAGACGATCAGAAAAACCAAAATTTCAGCAGTCTCGGACTATTATTTCAGATTTTTATTTTTTATATTTACATTAATTTCATTAGTATTCATATTGGTCATTTTTTTGATTTTTTTAGACAAGAGGATAGCTTAAGCCTTAAAGAGTAGAGAGGATTATTTTTAATTAAAATTTTTTTTTAAAAAAAATATTTTTTTCCATTTTTTGAAATTTTTAATCATTTTTGTGGTAGAATCATGTGGGCAGTCAGATTCTGCCCTATAGCCGTTGGAGGCGAAATCCAACAGCTAATATTCAAATTATTTTTAATTTTTTTAAAATTTTTGAATCGTTCGGGTTGATTCGGACCCGTGCCCGCCTGGTTTCCAAATCCGTCGAGTTGATCTCAGCCCGACCACGCAGATGCGCAGTACCTCGGCTCATGCCGAGGTACCGGGCCAACAGGGCCATGATATTGTGCCGGGCCAGGTATGGCACGAAGCCCAGTTGGCCTTGGCACGGAATGGCATGGTTTGTGCTGTGGCAAGCACGGCACAGGCACGGAAAATTTCAGTGCCGTGCTGGGACAGGCACGGCCGAAGCGTGCCGGGCTGAGCCAGCCCAGCCCGTTTGACACCTTTAGTAGGAAGGAGCACAGAAATTAGGTTGTGAACAAAGAGGAAGCAAAAGCAATAATAAAAAAAAGGCATACAGCTGATATTCGGAGAATACTGAGCAGAGTTCGAACAGTTGTGTAGGAATGAGGAGAATGGGATGCTGCTTCTTCTTGTCTAATGCTCGAATACGCTGTCGCAATATACTCCTCTAGATCTTCAGGAACGCAAGGAGAAAATCTCCTCGCAGCAGAAATATAAGCACTGCACCACATAATCAACAAATCTGTAATCTATTTCAAACTTTCTTCTTCTTAAGCTATAAAAATAACTAGGAAATCAATTGAACTTGGAAATGCATCTCTATAAACTTGGAAATGCTTCACTGCTAGTCTGTTATTGCCACACCTATCCATGACAATTTTTTTTTTAGTTAAGACCTATTTTTTGGGTCTGAAATTATTTCCTTATGAACATAGTACATATGCCCATCATCAATAACAAGATTCTCGCTCAATTAATAATCCCCAATAAACTCCAATATCATCTCATCAATTATTCCATCTTTGTTTCTATTTATTTGGAATCACTTTATCTGAATTTTTCTTTTTCATTCACTTTATTTGAACAAAATTTTCAGTTTCAATTCTACTTCAAGTAATACCTTCTTATGTTATCAATGCCAATCAACTACTTTGATTGTTCCACTACTTTTTAAACCTTTTACAAATTAGAACGCGAGGAAATTAATGCATGAACATTTTCAAACACAAATTTCACTATGTACAAAGTTTAACAAACAAATTTCTATTTTTTAAAGAATTAAATCAAATATCTATTTTAATTTCATATCTTTCTCATTTTATTTTACATAAGCCAACATAAAAAGCATATTCCTAAACGTGTGTGCGTATGTATGTTATTCAAGTATATTGTTATCCTAATCAATAATATTAATACAATTCTCATCAATCAAATAGGTGTCACGACGTACTAGAAAATAAAAAATTTAAAATTAATTATTTAAAAATAGAATATATAATTTGTGACTATCAACATTATATCGAAAATGAAAAATAATTTAATTACATTTATTGGTATCAAAATTTCAATAAATGACAAAATTTTTAAATCATAAAATTAATATCAATTGAATAAAACAGAAAATAACCAATGTTGACCAAACTGAACCAATGACAGAGCCAGAAAAAAAATATTGGTTCATGTTCATTGGTTGGGCCAGCGGTTGAACTGCTATCAAATCACCATAACGAGTGACGTGATAAAATATTTCATATGTTATATAAATTAAAATAATTTTAAAATTACACACGTATAAATAAATTTATTGGTGGGTACAAATATATATATAAACCTGAATTTTATAGATATATCAAATATATCAATAAAATAAACATAAATATAAAAATTTTACAAAATTCATAAAAATATTATTCTGAATTATCCATAAACCATGCATGTGATACTATTAAGAAAACTAATAGTAATAATGATTCATAAATTTGATAGTCGATTAAGAATTTTTCTTTATCATATAGATTTTATCGAGCAAATAATTAAATAAAATAAATTTTATTAGATAACACCCTTTTATTATGAAAATTCAAAAAATCTTCATGATGAAAAATACTACATATGTAAGTAATTTAAATTATAAATATTTTATATTAATTAGAAAATATATATACTCAAATTGCACAAAATATTTTTTTTATTTTTGATTGTTATCATAATTTTAAATTAACGTTACCCATATTAAATTTATTAGTTATAATTTAATTATAGTTTATATTATCTTTAATTTTAATTTAATATATATACAAATATTATATAACTAATTAATAATTACTCATATTAATGAAATCATAGATAAAATTTATCTTAATTGAAAAAAAAAATGATCAATCTTTTGTCTATATGTAAATTAAAGAAGAAATTCATCTTAATCTGATATTATTATCTTATAAATTCATCTTAATTAATAATTATTAATTAGTAATTATTAAATTTGTATATAATATTTTTCCATTAGTTTATGCTCATTTATAGCTATCAATTTGATGTGAATTTTTACTTTTACATTGTTGTAAATGTAATTGTGATATTTTATAGTTGCTAAAAATTTGTTGATGAGAGTGTCTTATCAATAAAGATGTACAAGTACATAAATCATACAAGTAGTAAATTAGAATTTTGTCTAGACATTGATCCCACAAAGATTCTATCGGCAATTCAAATTTTCAAGGATGAGACAACTCATTTTTAATAAAATGGATAGTTTGATTATTAAATAATTTTAGATCCAAGAGTTTGTTCATTTAATCTATGTGATAATTTTTAAGTTTCTAAACTTACATTATATTTGGACACAAAATAAAGGTTAAGATATTGTACAATGAATCTTTGCCCTAATATCATAGAAGATGATTATCATCATTGAGTTATTTTCTTGGTACATCACCACTGAGTATCTCTACTCGAGAGTCATTCATAATCTCATACCTTTAAGAAATTATCTCAATAATCCTAGATAGTAGTTTTGTATGCATAATTTTATTTTTTGGCTTCATATATCATAAAGAACAAAGTTAACACAATATGTAAATATTTATATTTCAACTTCATGAGTATTATACTCACACAATTAATATATATTTCCTCTAGTATACTAGTGAGAAGCATATGAGTAAAAACAAATTACATGGGCTATCACAATCTTGTGAGTCATAATATACTCATATGTCCAAAGAATTGATTATCACTATACTCTTCGATGATGATGTGACTTTCACACTAAAAGTAAATCCCTTAGGATAATAATTTATTTAATATTAATCTTAATTAAAAATTAGTACTTTTAAAATATGTATAATGAATTAGCATATAAAAATATTTATACTATTAGCTTCTTAAATTCTAGACTCATAATGATTGACTTACCAAATTATTTATTTCAATATATAAGTTTACCTCTTGCATTATAATTAAAAAGGTTATTACTTCCTTCTAGCCATATGCATGAATGAGATTTGTACTTTACTTATCACCATCAGCCATAATAATTTTATAAAAATCTACCAATCATTGAAAACATAGTTCTAGTTAGAGGTGTCAAACGGGCCGGCCCGGCATGGCACGGCCCGTTTTTCACGAGCACGATCGTGCTACCGTGCCGTGCTGGGCCCGCTCGGGCACGCCTTGGCCATACAGGCCAAGCGGCATGGAAGGACAGGCAGGAGCCGCAACGCGGGACCGGGTCACCGGGGTCGGAAAGGCTGCACCGCCGCACGGGCTGACTGCTGATGGACAGGCAGATGGCAGATTAAATTTTTTTTTTATTGTAAATTTTTTGATTAAGTAACCGTATAGTTATAGAGTATTAATTATTAAATATAATTTTTTGTAAAAATTATAAAAATTAAAATTAAATAAAACAAACAAATATTAGAAATTTTTTTTTTATCAAATTCGATTTAGTTTAGCTTTTTTTATATTTATAATTTATTGATTATATATTAAAATTTAAAGTTATTAATTTTTTAAATAAAATTTAAATCGTAAAAAAAATAAATAAATACATTATGTTAATAAAAATTAAAATTAAAAAAAAATTAAACTACACAAATGAAAAATTACCAATCATGCTTTTGAAACCGATGGTCCGAACAAAACAAGTATAAATTTCAACACAACGCATGGTACAAAGTACAAACAAAGTGTATAAATAAAATAAATAAAAAAACATCGAAAAAAAAGAGCAGATGAGCATCAATCGTCAAGCGGCATATCATCAGAATCATCAGCCGCAACATCAAGATCAGTATCATATAGATCATTATCATCGGCAATCAGCTCCTCCGCCATCGTAGTGGATGTGGATGCGACTGCAGTGTCTGTCACAGTCCCAGCTTCAGCACGATCACGGATGCTAAACCTCGATTCCTCCCAATCCTTCAAACATGCCAAGGCCTCAACCATATCTGGACGTAATCTCGATCTCCTATCCGAAATCACGTTCACTGTAACAAAAAAAACAGACTCCGATACTACGCTCGACACCGGAGGAGTCAGTAGATCCCGTGTCATCCTAGATAGCACGGGATAGATGGACTCATATGATTTCTACCACTATAATAAATCAAGATTCTTATTATCAGAATATGATAGGATTGAGCAGTAATCAGTATCTAAGTACCGAGACAGCTCGCTCCTATGTGATGGTCCACCCCTACGTTTCCCCATCGCTAGGTTAATGGAATAATCATCATCTCCGAACAAGGTATCAATGTCCGTAATCACAGTCTCACCACCACCACCACCATACCTAGTATCGTAGTATGTGAAAAGGTCTGTCAACTTCTCGTAAATGAACCATTCAGGTGGCTCTTCCAGGTTCGTGCACGAGGAAATGAAAGTCAGGGTGTTTTCAACCCCTTCCACCTTAGCCCTAGGGTCCATGCATGCTGCGAGACAATAAAGAGATGGAATGGTGGACCAGTACTTTAGGTACTTGGTCTCCATCTCTGCAACCATATGGCTAAGCGTCGGGTCCGCTCGATACTTCCTAAACATGCTACTAATGTTGCATATGTACCGGAGTACAATGCAAGTGGTGGGCGTATAAACCGACGAACACATGTTCGTTGTGTCATAAAATATCTTCAGGAATTTCATAAATGAAATTCCTGAATCCCAGTCAGTGTCGTCAACAATAAGTTCGCCACTCTTAGTATTGACGTAGTCGGATATCACGTGTTCGTATCCAACACATGATTCAAACATCAGGTACGTGTAATTCCAACGATGTCTCACATCCGATTGAAATTTCTTCTTCTTAAGATTCGCAAACAAACAGAGACTACCAAACTCTTGTTGTCTGCGAGGAGTGCAAATATACTTGAGTGCATTGCGTATATTTTCCAACGCGGGGGAACACACATTCATACCCGCTTGAACTATCAGGTTAATCACATGACACATGCATCTAACATGAAAGATGTTTCATAATGGTGCATCTCTAATATTCCTAACAAACATATTGATCGCTACTCCATTATTCGCAGCATTATCGAAAGTGACACTAAAAATTTTATTTTGAATTTTATATTCCCTAAATATTTTCATCATACACTCAAAAATGGCCGGGCCATCATGAGGATGAAGAATCTCAGTGAATCCTAATATTTTTTTATTGATTGTCCAGTTAGAATCTACAGTGACTCGTGAGACATGCATAAGAAGAATCATCGTGACATGTCCATATATCGGACGTCACGGACACCACTCCACTATATGCCAAAAATTCCTTAATTATTTTTTGTTTTTCTAACTTATATATCTTTAGTATATCACTCCTAGATGTGGACCTAGGAATCCTACGATAGGATGGCTGAAAATAAGTCTGCATGATGCGCACTACCCTCGGATCTTCTAAAAATCTGATCGGAAGACCCATCAATGTGATGAGCCTGGCCATGCCGTCCCTACCCAACTCGCTGGAGTATACGAAGGGAGTAAACTTTGAGACTGAACTCGATCCAGTCTCAAAAAATGTAGTGCCAAGTTGGGTTTGCCTAGGATCTAAGGGTCCATGTTTTTTGGTGCATATTTCGGCATGCCTCTTAAGGTGCCCAGTCCCACATGTACTCTTGCATGTTAAAAGTCTCATACAATATTTGCACTGTGTCATTTCAAGTTCCTCACCCCTAACATTTACTTGTGTTATGATTTTAAAATGTGTCCAAATTACAGAAGTCCTCCTAGTTTTTTGTTTTTTAGAACTTTGGGTTGAGACGACAGGAGAAACCAAAATTTTAGCAGCCGCAGATGTCTGTGTAACACTAACATTTTTATTTTCCAAATTTAAATACGTGTCAGGTGTATTTGTCATTTTTTATGTTTTTTATTTTTTCCTAAGTTTTTCTAGAGAGAGAAGCTTTAGAGAGAGAGTAAATAAAAACGTAAAATAAAATACCCGGTAAAAGCAATGAGATTAGTCACGTGCAAGGTGCACCGCAGGAAGCTCAGATGTTCAAAACTCAAGTTGAGTTTCAGGAAAATCCAAGCCGAAATCAAAATCACGAGGCCCGAGAGAGAGATGCACGGTTTATGTGAGAGAGAGAAAGTATTGAGAGGTTTTATGTTTTTGAAAAACATAAATGTTATATGGAGGGGGGTAGATTTTATAGGCTAAATAAAGTTTTTTTTTATAAAAAAAGATATTTTTTTAATATTTTTAAGAGGCAGAATCACGAGGACCGTTGGATTCTGCCCCCTAGCTGTTGGAGGCGAATCTAACGGCTGAAAATCTGTGATGTTTGAAATTTTTTTTTTTTGGCCGTTGGGATTGGTCAGATCTAAGGCCGTCGGGTATCGGCAGTCGGGACCGCGGGTCGGGTTCAATCAGACCCAATCCGCGGTCTTTTTACCGGGGAAGGCCGAGGGGGCCAGCCGCCAGCCGGCAAGGGGACGGCGGACGGCCGGACGGGTCACGCCACGCCACACGTGACACGCCGCCAGCGCCACGCGTGCCTGTGTGAACCGGCACGGCACGGCACGGCACAGACTGTCCTTAACCCGGGCACAACACGGGCCCGGGCACGCTTTAAAAACGTGTCGGGCCGGCCCAGGCACTGCCGAACCGTGACGTGCCTCGTTCCGGGCCGGCCCGGCACGTTTGACACCTCTAGTTCTAGTTCTATTTGGTTATCCATCCATTAATATTCATAATATAAAATAATTCAAATACATTCATTCATAAATAAAAATAAATCTCACATCACATATATTAATTTACAAAAACTAAAGACACAAACTATTTTAGTAAAATTCTTAAATCTACCTTAGAGTTGAAGTTTTGAGAGCTATGCTCCCTAACTCTAGTGATTATTTGTCTTGTATCCATTTCTTGCTTGTGTAACCCAAAGAAAGCATGAAATTCACCCTGAAGTTTGGTAGTTGCACCTAACTTGACTTGTTGCATGAGAAAGGGAAACAAGAATGAGAGACTTCTTTGAAATTCTCTATCTTTCAGTTTTATGTTTAGGTGACTCTAGATTACTCTAAGTATTTAGTCATGAGTTTTAGAAGAATCCCAAAATTTCAATCTTTATCTCTTAAGTTTAGGTCGTGACTCTAGAAAATGATTGTGACTCTGAACTGCATCTTTATTATCCTTTAACATAAAATTATGACATTGACAATAACCACAAATTAGGCCTAAAATATATGTATCACAAAAGTTATGATGCTATGAAGTGGTTGTGACTTCGTGCATTTATCTTCTAGTCTTTAATAGATAGTTGAAACATTAGAAAATAGTTATAGCATGGTGAAGGAATTTTCATTTTGATATATGATTGTAATATTGTGATAAAACAAATCATTAGTATTAATCTTTCTTGATTTTTATATAGTCGTAGTATTGAAAAATAGTCATGATACTAAGAATATCTCTCTTGCATATCCCATGACCACGACAATGGAAAATAGTCATGATACAAAATTTATCTTTCATATATCTTCAAGTGTCCATGGTGTTGTGGGTGTCCATGATATTAGTCTTTTCTCCTCTCATATATCATATTATCATGACACTATGAGGATGTCATGATATTTGTAATTAGCTTGAGCTTAAAAGTCATAATTTTATATTCTTTTGTTGACAAGAGTCATGATCTTACAAAATACTTGAGTAATATCTTTTATAACTTTTAGTGTCCCAAAATTCATGATACTAAATAATAGTCATAGATTTGGCATGAGAAGTTTTGATTTTGTAACTTTCTGCAGCTCAGAAGTCATATCTTTTTAAAAAAGTTGTGATTGTGCCTTGAGACTACCAAGCCATATTAAAGATAAAATTTTGACATTTGGACTTAGATGTAACATTGAGTGGGTATGGTTGTTGTGACATTGAACTAATATCATAACTATTTAAATTTCATGAGATAAGTATATCTACAACTCCATAATAATATCATAGCTACTAAGAATATGCAATATAATAAAAGGATTATGCTAACGGGTTGTTAGTAAGCTGTACAATGATTTTTATAACTTTTTAAGTAGAGTTTCAGTCAAGAATTGATTCCGAACTTTCAAAATATTTTATGTGCTACCCCCTCAACTAAACACCTTCAAAAACTAATAAATTTCATGATTATTCATTAAAATTCACTATAACTTCAAAGTCATAACATCAATCTTTACTTTTTCCAATTCCATGCCTATACAACATTATATAACACCAAAATACCTATGAATATTTTATAGATTAAACATTGAACAAACATATATTAAGGAGTCGCATTCAATACTATGGTGCCAGGATTGAAGATTATACTTTGGAGTCATGATGTGTATTATGAATTCAAGACTCATCCTAAGATGTAATATATATTATGGTACCACGACATTATAATATACACAACTGTATGGTATTGCAATTAGTGACTAAAGGATTCAAGTCATGATATGTTCTCTAAGGTTGAGATTTGAATAAAGTCATGACATATTGAATATTGTCGCAATTTAGAACTTAAGTGTTAGTTTTTTATTATTTTACAAAATAAAGGATTGTACATAAAACAATAAAAAAAATAAAGATGATGAAGCATGTAAAATTATAAATGCTTTGCCGAAAAGCATTGACAGTGTATGAGATATTTTTTCTATATTCTTTGTATTTTATAATTCCTCTTCCACATAGTATTCATCTTCTTCATATTTTTAAATTTTTTTTCTTTATTTTATACTTCTTTCTATTTTTTTTTCATTTCTTCTTGTTCTACTTCAACAACTTCTTCATTTCCTAACAATTGTTTTTCTTGTTCTTTACATTTTTCTTCATCATCTTTTTTTTTTCATTTATTCTTATTTTTTCCCTCATATTCTTCTTCATCATTCAATTATATTTATTTTTCTTTATTTTAACTTTATTTTTTTCTTCATTTTCTCTCTTCTTCTTATTCTTCTTCTATTATTTCTATATCTTCTCTTTCTTATTCTTATTTTTCTATTTCATGTTCTTCTTTTAATTGTTATTTTTATATTCGATTTTCTTCTATTCTTCTACTATCTTTATCTTCTCATCTTTTCATTACTCATTTTTTTTCTTCATATTATACTTCTTTTTCTACTTCTTTTTCTTTTTTAGGTTTTTCTACTTCTTTTATTTTTTGTTTTCCTCTTCTTTTATTCTTTATTACTTTATTTTTTATTCTTTATCAACTTATTATTATTCTTTTTCTTCATCTTCTAATTCTACATTTTCATCATCTTTCTATTATTTTCTATTTCTTTATCTTCAATTTCTTCATTATTTTTTTCTTATTCCACTTATTATTCATATTGTTCTTCTTCATCTACTTATCAAGTTTCTTCTTTTCATTCTTTTTCTTCTTTCACTTTTTCTTTTTCATCCTCCAGTTCTTCTAATTTTTTATTCTCTTTTTTCTTTTACTTTTCCTTCATTTTTTTTTCTTCTTATTTGTGTTCTGATTCTCCATCTTTTTCTTCTCATTCTCATTCTTTTTTCTCATCTTGTTTTTTTGTCCTCTCTTTTCTTTATTTTATCATATATATTCATCTTCATCACTCTCATCTTATTGTTTCTTTTTTTTCTTATTCTTCTTTTTCTAATTTTTCTAATTTTTCTTCTTCTTATTTTTCTTATTCTAATTTTTCTTCTTCTTATTTTTCTTATTCTTCTTATTCTTATTCTTCTTTTACCTCAACTTCGTATTCTACTTATTTGTCTCATTTTTATTCCTACATCATTTCAACTTCTTTTTCATCTTCTTCTTGTTATACATCTACTACTTTTAATTTTATTTTTCTTATTCAACATCATTTTCATCCTCTTCTTCTTTCATTATTTTATCTTAATCATCATCTCTATACTCTTTTTTTTCTCCTCTTTTTGTTCTTATTTATCTTTTTCTTCCACTTTATTATCTTTTTTTTCTTCTTTTCTTTTTCTTCACCTTTTTATTCACATTCTCTTTATTTTTCTTCATTTTCTGTCTTCTTTTAATTCTTATTCTAATATTTGTTCTTTTTTTTTCATCTTCTTCATCTTATTATTCTTATTTTTTCATCCACTTCTTCTGATACTTATTTTTATATTTGTTTTTGTGCTCTCTTCCTCTTTTTGATTTTCTTCTTCTTCCGCTTTTTCATTTTCATCTTCTTTTCTTAACCTTTATCTTATTACAATTATTATTATTATTATTAATATTCTTATTCCATAGATTTCTATTCTTCTTCTTCAACTTCTTATTTTTCTTTAATATTTTCTTCTACATATTTAAATTTGTATCCTTTAAATCTTCATCTACTTCTTCATCTTTCGCATTATCATCTTCATTTTTTTTTTCATCTCTTTTTCTTATTCTTTTTCCTCTTCTTATACAACTTCTTCAAATCCTTATTTTTTTTTATTCATAACCTTCTTTTTTGGTCTTTTTCCTCTCATTTTCCTTCTTATTTATATTTGTCTTCTTCTACTTCTTTATCTTCTTCTTATTTTTTTATTCTTTTCATCATCATATTTTCTCTTCTTTTACTTCATGTTTTTTTTTATTTCTTCTTAATCTTCTTTTTTTTCATCTATTTCTTCTTTATTTTCTTCTTCTTATTTTTTGTCTTCCTTTTCTTCCACTTTTTTTTTCTTCTTATTTTTCTTCTTATTTTTCTTCTTATCTAATTCTTCCTCTACTTATTTTTTTTCCTTCTTATCTTTATTCATGCCAGGTCGAATGCAAGTTGTGCAGGGTCATGCCAATTCTAGATGATCGACTAGGCCAATAATAAATTATATAATATTTAATTTTTTTTTAATATAAAATATAAATATCAAAATAAAAAAGTTGCATTTCGGATTCCACTTTAAATTTAAATGAATAAAATTAATAATTAAAAAAATATATATTTTATATTCACCTCATAATATCATATGAAAAATAATAATACAAACAAAATGACAAACTCAAAAAAAACTCAAAAACATAAATAATAAATTTTGCCTCATGACCATAAATACAATACATAAGTAAAAGCAAAAATAAAAAATGTGTATGATTTAACATATGAGTCCTCTAATAACCACAATCAGTACATATCTATAGTACTAGTATGATGTGAATACAGATCATAATTATCACGTATGATTCTAAAGCTAATATTAGTTATTGCATTAATATTTGCAATGTTCCATGAGTCATCATTTATCAATAACTTTCATTTTATCATGAATGTTTAATCTTGAATCTTCCTAATCTTTAAAGCACGAAAAATACTTCTACTATATCTAATCACAATTTGAATCTTCTATATGAAAGAATATTCATAGTTACTGAAAAAATAAACTTTAATATTATACTAGATACCGAAAAGATTAGTAAATCATATGTCATCTTAGATAATATATAAAAGTGGAGGTGTCAAATGAGACGTGCCGGGCCGACACGGTCCATTTTTAGCCTGCCCAACTGTGCTTCAGTGCCGGGCCAGGCACGTTATGGTTACTGTACCATGTCGTGCCTGGCCCGGCATGGTTCTGTGGAGGTCAGACCAGCACGGGCACGTGGCACAAATCTACCGGGATCAGCCCGGTCGGGCCGAGCCCCTAATTTTAAAAAAATTAGAGTTTCGGCGCACGCCGTCGCACCGCCACGCTGCCAAACCCCTAAATTAAAAAAATTAGGATTTCTGCGCGTGTTGTCGTGCCGCCACACTGCTAAAACCCTAATTTTAAAAAAATTAGGATTTCAACGGCGCTTTACCGCACCACCGTGATTTTTCTTCACTTTGGGGCTCAGTGAGTCTTGCCTGTCAAGCTCAGCTTCTGCCGCTGGGGTGGTTTCTCGGCTCGTGCCAAGGTACCGTGCCAACGAGCCACGGCACAAGGCTTGGTTGCCCTCGGCACGGTTGGTGCCGTGGACAGGCAGGGCACGTGAATTTCCTAGAGGTGTCAACTAGGCCGGGCCGGCCTGGATCGGCATGAGGCACGACACAATTTGGTTGTGCTTGGGCCGGGCATGAAAATTTCCCGTGCCCGTGTCGTGCATGTCCAAGGCACCTACCGTGCCGTGCCGTGCCGAGGCCAACCGGGCCTCGTGCTGTACCTGGCCCGGCATGGTACCGTGGTCCATTGGCATGGTACCTCGGCGCGCACCGAGAAACTCTAATTTTTTTTAAAAAAATTAAGGTTTCGGCGGTGCATCGGGGAGTGTCGAAACCCTATTTTTTTTTAATTAGGAGTTCGGCCCGACCGGGGCGAACCCGGCAAATTCGTGACGCGGGCCCGTACCGGGCTGACCTCCACATAACCATGTCGGGTCAGGCAAGGCATGGTACAGTAACAGTGTCGTCCCTGGCCCGACACGAAAGCACGATCAGGCCATCCTAGCACGTCCCGTTTGACACCTCTAGAAATTCACGTGTTGTGCCGACCCAAGCACGACCAAATCGTGCCGTGTCTCATGCCAAATGAGCCGGCCCAGCCCGGTTGACACCTCTACATAAAAGATAAATTCGTATGATTTTTCACCAATTCAAATTATTTAAAATTTTATTATTTTCATGTGATAGGATTATTATGGTAGGATTGTTAAGAATCAAGAAATATTCTTATAATATCCTCTGGTTTATTCCTTAGGATATTTTTAGAATATCATCTGGTTTATTCCATTCTTTTGTATATATATAAGTGTCTCTATAGGTTGTAAGATCATTAATTCATTTTCACCAATTCATTCTCTTATATTTCTTCATATGGTATCAGAGCATTAGGATTAGAATAGCTCAAAATAAAAAAAATTTTTTAGAGGGATTTTTTTTTACAGTGCCCCGCACCTATTGTCTCTCTCTGGCGACTGCTCCGGCGAAATTTTCCGGCCACCAACCCCACCAACAAGAGTGCACCTTGCCGACGACCACCGCTGTCCAAGGCCGTCACCGAAAACCCCCACATGCGCCGCCTAAAGCGGCTGACAGATCTGCACGCGCCGGTCACCTTCCCGACGCGTGACGGCGAGTCGACAGTTGCAGCACCTCTGGCCGACCACCACCTGAATCGTCTCTGTCCCAGGAATCCAGATCTACCCACCAATCTTCGATCCAACAACCCTAGCTTGGTATTTTGGTATTTCTTCAATTCGACCCCTCTGTCTCAACCATCAATGTTTTGTCGATAATGGATTTTTGAGGTATTCTACGCATTTTATTATATCTTATATCTCGTATATACCCCTTTACCTTGATCCAAGCACTAAAACTTGGATTTCTAGCCATTCGTCAATTTCGGCCAAGGTGTTCTTTGTCAGGTATTCATTCGATAATTGCTTGCTTTCATCAATCTTGCCTCTAACCTATTTTCAGATGCTTAATCATGATTGAATCTACTTCCAAGATGCCTCTCGCCACTCTGGCCGAGATTCCTGTTCTTCCAAAGATTACGGAACATAAACTAAATGGTCGGAACTACATCGACTGAAAAAATACAGTTCGAATCTATTTCTGAAGTATGGAGATGGAGCACCATCTTACCTCTGACCCACCCACAAATGATTCCAACCACATCTGGTTACGGGATGATGCTCGTCTTTTCATTCAGATCAGAAATTCAATTAAAAGTGACGTGATCAGAACCGTTATTCACTGTACGACGGTCAAACAGTTGATGGATCATCTTGCATTCCTATACTCTAGTAAGGAAAATATCACCCGAGTGTTTGATGTTTGTAAAGCATTTTATCGGGCTGAGATGCAGAACATGTTCCTTTTGCAAGCATACGTATACTATAAAAAAGACCAATACATAATTGAATATGGTGCTGTCTTTTAGTACCGATATTACAATCCAACAGTAACAATGTGAACAGATGACTGTTATGGGGTTCTTGGCTATGGTACCACCTGCTTATGACTCTGCTCAAGCACAGATTCTTGCTAGTCCCACCACCACTTCATTAGAAGATGTATATAACAGAGTTGAACGGACAGATATCTCTCAATCTGTAGAACTTCAGTCATCAGCCTCACTCACTCATGCACTTCTTGGTCAAGGTGGACCTGCATCAAAACAACAGTATGCCCAGCCTCCAGGTCCATCGAAGGGGGGCTCCTCCAAGATTATTTGTCATTACTGTAAGAAGCCGAGTCATGTAATTCAGAAATGTTGAAAATTAAAGAATAAAAATCAACGAGATTTTTCTGTCACTCTTGCTCCCACAACCAATACAGCTACCCCAACTACTCCAGTTACATAGTTCTCTGCCGACGATCTTGCTCAGTCCCAGAAGTACCAGGCTTTTCTGAAGTCCACAAAGTCCTCTCCAGCTGCCATGTCCAACCTTCCCAAACAGGTAACTCAGTCGCTTGTGTTGTATCCTACGCCAATGAATGGGTCATTGACGCAGGCGCCTCTGACCACATGACAGGTAACCCTAGTTTACTTTCTTTCGTGCAACCCACCTCATCCAAGTCCATCATCACTTTGGCGGATGGGACCAAATCCCATGCCCTTGGGTCAGGCACTGTCTCGCCTACCTCATGTCTTCCTTTATCATCGGTGTTGCATGTGCCTAATCTATCGTTTAATTTACTCTCTGTCAGCAAACTTGCTCATGATCTTAATTGCTCAGTCTCATTCATTCTTGGCTATTGTCTTTTCCAGGACTTGGTGACGAAGCGGACTATTGGTAGGGGACATGTGTCTGGCGGTCTCTATATACTTGATCAGTCTTCATCCAGTGCAGCCACTCATCTTGCAACATCGAGTCCTTTTGAGTTGCATTGCCGCTTAGGTCATCCTTCTCTTACTTTATTAAAAAAGTTATATCCCCAGTTATTGTCATTGTCTACTTTACCTTGTGAGTCCTGTCAACTGGCAAAATATTATCGCCTCAGTTCAAGTCATCGAGTTAATAAACAAGCTATTGCTCCGTTTGAATTATTCCACTCCGATGTTTGGGGCCCATGTCCTGTCCTGTCACCCACTGGGTTCTGTTACTTTGTTACTTTTGTGGATGATTTTTCAAGAGTTACATGGTTATACTTAATGAAATCTCGGTTAAAAATATTTTCTCATTTATGTGCCTTCTATGCTGAAATTCAAACTCATTTTCATAATTCTATTCAAACATTATGTAGTGATAATGCTAAAGAGTATTTGTCTAAGCCTTTTCAAACATTCATGCGTGAGCGAGGCATCCTTCATCAAACCTCATGTGTTGATTCTCCCTCTCAGAATGATGTGGCGGAGAGGAAGAATCGTCATCTTTTGGAAACTGCTCGGGCTCTCCTTTTCCAAATGCATGTGCCTAAGCATTTCTGGGCCGATGTAGTTTCCACTGCTTGTTTTTTGATTGACCGCATACCCTCTTTTGTGCTTAACTGGGATACTCCCTTTCATATCTTATACCTCACTACCCCTTTTATTTCTCATTCCCCCCCAAATTTTTGGGTCTACATGTTTTGTCAGGGACGTTCGCCAACAGCTCTCCAAGCTTGATCCTAAAACCCTCAAGTGCATCTTCCTTGACTATTCAAGAGTTCAGAAAGGGTATTGGTGTTAATGTCCCGATCTTAAGCGCTATCTAGTGTCTTATGATGTCACCTTTCATGAAGATACCCCCTTCTCTACATCTCCTGGTCCTCCTAGTGAAGGGAAGAATGATGATATTCTGGTCTACCCTGTCTCTCCTGCGACCAGTTCTACTCATGCTCCACTGAATCGTCCCCCGATCACACAAATATGCTCCTGTCGGCCGCCTCCGCCAGTCTTTGATCCTCCACCATCAGGTCCCTCGCTATCAGCTCCTCCCTCCGGTGATGACCTTCCTATTGCTCTTCGCAAATGTTCACGTAAGTATGTTCATCCTATTTCCTATTGTATGTCATATCATAACATTTCTCCTTCATCTCGTTCTTTTATTACTTTTTTGGATTCTACCTCTTTGTCTGCCTCTATTCCTAAAGCATTGTCTCATCATGGCTGGCATTATGCTATGCGAGAGGAGATGACAGCATTAGAGACTAATGGTACTTGAGATTTAGTGAAGTTACCTGCAGGGAAACGTGCTATTGGCTGTCGCTGGGTGTTTGCAATGAAGGTTAATCCCGATGGCAATCTTGCTCGCCTCAAAGCTCGACTTGTGGCCAAAGGCTATGCTCAAACCTATGGTATTGAGTATGTCGATATCTTCTCTCCCGTTGCCAAATTGACTTTGGTCCGACTCTTTATCTCTTTGGCTACCCGGTACAGTAAGGATCTCCATCAGTTAGATGTCAAAAATGTATTTCTCCATGGTAATCTTTAGGAGGATGTTTATATGGAGCAATCTCCGGGGTTTGTTGCTCAGGGAGAGACAGACAACCGAGTTTGCTGACTTCGCAAAGCCTTATATAGACTCAAACAAAGTCCACGTGCATGGTTTGGAAAATTCAGTTAGACAATTGAGAGGTTTGGGATGCACAAGTGCAAGTCTGACCATTCAGTATTTTATCGGAATTCAGCCGCCGGGATTATTCTGTTGGTTGTTTATATTGATGATATCATTATAAATGGCAGTGACACCACATGTATTTTGTTACTGAAATCCTTTCTTCCATAATAATTCAGCACAAAGAACTTAGGTATGTTAAAATATTTCTTGGGCGTAAAGGTTATTAGAAGTAGCAAAGGGGTTTTTATCTGTCAATGCAGGTATGTGCTGGACTTATTATCCGAGACAGGTAAGTTAAACGTTAAACCGTGTAATTCACATATGACTCCGAACATGCAACTAGTCAAAGAAGGAGAACCGTACAGTGATCCTGAGAGATATCAGAGGTTAGTTGGAAAATTAAATTATCTTACAGTCACACGCCCTGATATTGCATATGCTATTAATATTGTGAGTCAGTTATTGTCTTCCCCCACTGTTGATCATTGGGCAGCTGTGGAACACATTCTAGGTTACCTCAAAGTCAGTCCAGGACAAGGTATTCTCTATGATAATCATGGGCATGAAAAGATTGAGTATTTCACAGATGCAGATTGGGCAGGCTCCAAGGATGATAGGCGTTCTACTTCAGGCTATCGTGTCTTTGTGGGAGACAACCTGATGTCCTGGAAAAGCAAGAAGCAAAGTGTGATATCTCGGTCTAGTGCAGAATCAGAATATTGGGTCATGACACAGGCCACATACGAGATAATGTGGATTCACCAGCTTTTGACAGAAATAGATATCACACATCCCTTATCAGCCAAACTTTGGTATGATAACCAGGCAGCAATTCACATTGCCTCCAATCCAGTGTTTCACGAGCGGACCAAACACATTGAAATCAACCGTCACTTTATTCGTAAAAAGATACAACTTGGGCTTATCTCCATAAGATATGTGAAGACTGTAGACCAATTAGGGAACATCTTCACCAAAGCCTTGAGTGGTGGTCGGGTTGCTTATTTGTGTAACAAGTTGGGCATAAGAGATATCCATGCTTCAACTTGAGGGAAAGTATTATGGTAGGATTGTTAAGAATCATGAAATATTCTTATAATATCCTCTAGTTTATTCCATTCTTTTGTATATATATAAGTGTCTCTATAGTTTGTAAGATAATCAATTCATTTTCACCAATTCATTTTCACCAATTCATTCTCTTATATTTCTTCACAAGGATAAAATAGTAATCGATATAAAAGTATCAATATAACTCACTATTATTCAATGGATCACTGTCATGCATTTCTAGCTAACTGAATAAATAAGTCATAATCAATGAATATAGTATTCATGTCCATACTTGTAGCTTTCCTACAATTACTATACGTAGTATCATAAATAAACTATCTTGTATATATCTTATAATATATATCTTATATATTATACCTATATTTAATTTTTTTGAGAATACAACCATCAAGTTTGTTTGCTTGGTTCATGTATGAGAATATATATCTTATAATATGTTTTACTCTTCCAACTTAATTATAGTATTCATACTGATATACAAATAATAAAAAGTTTGAATGAATGATTAGTATTTTAAATATTTAATTTTCATTTAAATAGTTATAACACTAAATATAGAATATTTCCTATCCTTCTAAACATGTAACTGATGTTGCATATACACTTAAGTGTAATGCAAATGAGATAAATATACAAAGATAAACACATATTCTTCGTAACATAAAAAATATTCAAGAATTTCAAAAAAAAAATTATGTATCCCAATCTGAATTTTTAATAATAAATTCTTCAATTTTATTTTTAACATAGATAGATACAATATAATAAATTCGTAACATAAAAAATATTTTAGTTGCAAACACATAGCTTAATATAAAGTTGATATAATTCGAATGGTGTCTTAGATCTATTTGAATTTGTTTTTTTTAAGGCCGCTGAAAAATATAATGATAAACTCTTGTTGATATAAAATAGCCTAAGATATTTTAGTAAATTTCTTATATTTTCTAATACAGAATGAAACAACTTTCATTTCCTCTTGTGTTATTAAGTTAATTACATGACACATATACCTAATATATAAAATTTTACCTAATGACTCATCTCTAATTAATATGATAAACATGTTAATTGTTATACTATTATTAAAAGCATTATCAAATATAATTCTAATAATTTTATTCTGAATATCATATTTCCTAAAGATATCAATCATACATTCATATATGATAGGACTATAATGAGAATGAAGGATCTTAGAAAATCTTAAAATTTTTTTATAAAATTTCCACTTATAATAGATATAATGAGCGGTGATGCAAATGATGAATCATCACAACTAATTCAGATGTCAAACATAATAGGCATCACTCCATTATATTTCCGAAGTTTTAATTAATAATTATTATCCAAATTTATAATATTTTATTATGTCATTTGTATTTATAAACTTATAAATTATACGATAAGCATCTCACTGTTAAGTTGAGTTTGTCTGAGATCTAATTTACTATTTTTGATACATTGATCAATATAACTCTTAAAGTAATCAGTATCACCAGTACTCATATATGTATATATTTTTTTATAATATAAATATAGAGGTGTCAACTGAGCCGGGCAGGCCCGGCACTGGGCACGACACGGTTCGGCCGTGCCTGGGCCGGCCCGACACATTAAAAAATCGTGCCTGGGTCAGTGCCATGCCAGGGTTAGGCACGAGTAATGCCGTGCCGTGCCGTGCCTGACTCGGCACGTTTCGACCCGTGGCACGGCATGCCGACACGGGTTCTTCCCGTGCCGATTTCACGCGGACACACGTAGGTGTGACCAGGCCCCTCCCGAAAAAAAGACCCACAGTTTCATGCCGGCACAGGTCGGGTCAGATTGGACCCGACCCGCGGTCCCGACTCCCGACCCAAAACCTATTCGCAACGGGAAAATAAAAAAATTTTCAAATATTAAAAATTTGAGCCGTTGGATTCACCACCAAAGGCTAGGGGGCAGAATGCAATGGTCCTCGTTATTCTGCCCCCTAAATAATTATTAAAAATTCAAAAAAATAAAAAAAAAATATCTTCTTTTATAAAAAATTAATATCTTTAATCAATAAGTTCTACCCCCATCCCTTCAACATTTATATTTTTCAAAAACATATATTCTCTCAAATCTTTCTTTTTCTCTCACAAAAACCGTGCTTCTCTCTCTCGGGCCTCGGGATTTTGCTTTTGGCTTGGATTTTTGTGAAACTCGACTTGAGTTCTGAACATTAGAGCTTGCTGCTGTGCACCGTGCACGTGACCAACCTCATAGCTTTTACCGGGTAATTTATTTTACGCTTTTTATACTTTCTCTCTCTAAAGCTTCTCTCTCTAGAAAAACTTATGAAAAAATAAAAAACATAAAAAATGATAAATACACCTGACACGTATTTAAATTTAAAAAATGAAAATATTACATAGATGTCTGAGGCTGATAAAACTTTGGTTTCTCCAGTCGTCTCAACCCAAAGTTCTAAAAAATAAAAAACTAGGAGGACTTCTGTAGTTTGAACTCATTTTAAAATCATAACACAAAAAAAAGTTAGGGATGAGGAACAAGAAATGTCACAGTGCAAATATTATATAAGACTATTAACATGCAAGAGTTCATTTGGGACTGGGCACCTTAAGAGGCATGCCAAATTATGCACCAAAAAACATGGACCCTTAGATCCTAGGCAAACCCAACATGGCACTACATTTTTTGTGACTAGATCGAGTTCAGTCTCAAAGTTTACTTCCTTCGTATACTCCAGCGAGTTGGGTAGAGACAAGATGGCCAGGCTCATCACATTGATGGGTCTTCCGATCAGATTTTCGGAAGATCCAATGGTAGTGCGCATCATGCAGACTTATTTTCAGTATTCCTATTGTAGGATTCCTAGGTTCACATCTAGAAATGACATACTAAAGATATATAAGTTAGAAAAACAAAAAATAATTAGGAAATTTATGGCATATAGTGGAGTAGTGTCCGTGACGTCCGATATATGGACAAATCACGATGATTCTTCTTATGCATGTCTCACGAGTCACTATGTAGATTCTAACTGGACAATCAATAAAAAAATTTTAGGATTCACTGAGATTCTTCATACTCATGATAGCCCGGCCATTTTTGAGTGTATGATGAAAATCTTTAGGGAATATAAAATTCAAAATAAAATTTTTAGTGTCACATTCGATAACACTTCTAATAATGAAGTAGCGATCAATATGTTTGTTAGGAATATTAGAGACGCACCATTAGGAGAGATCTTTCATGTCAGATGCATGTGTCACGTAATTAACCTAATTGTTCAAGCAGGTATGAATGTGTGTTCCCCCGCGTTGTATAATATACGCAATGCACTAAAGTATATTCGCACTCATCGCAGACAACAAGAGTTTGGTAGTCTATGTTTGTCTGCGAATCTTAAGAAGAAGAAATTTCAATCGGATGTGAGACATCGTTGAAATTACACGTACCTAATATTGAAATCATGTGTCGGATACGAACACGTGATATCCGACTACGTCAATAGTAAGAGTGACGAACTTATTATTGACGACACTGACTGAGCTTCAGGAATTTTATTTATGAAATTCCTGAAGATTTTTTATGACACGACAAACATGTGTTCGTCAGTTTATACGTCCACCACTTGCATTGCACTCCGGTGCATATGCAACATTAGTAGCATGTTTAGGAAGTATCGAGCTGACCCGACGATTAGCCATATGGTTGCAAGGATGGAGACTAAGTACTTGAAGTACTGGTCTACCGTTCCATCTCTTTATTGTCTCGTTGCATGCATCGACCCTAGGGCTAAGGTGGAAGGGGTAGAAAACACTCTGACTTTCATTTCCTCGTGCATGAACCTGGAAGAGCCACCTGAAAGATTCATTCACGAGAAGTTGACTGATATATTCACATACTACGATACTAGATATGGTGGTGGTAGTGAGACTGTGATTACGAACATTGATACCTTGTTCGGAGATAATAATTTTTCCATTCAGCTATCGAGGGGAAAACGTAGGGGTGAACCATCACATAGGAGCGAGCTATCTCGGTACTTAGATACCGATTACTGCTCAATCCTATCACATTCTGATACTAAGAATCTTGATTTATTACAGTGGTGGAAATTATATGAGTCCACCTTTCCCGTGCTATCTAGGATGGCACGGGATCCATTGACTCCTCCGGTGTCGAGCGTAGCATCGGAGTCTGCTTTTTCTTTTGCAGTGAACGTTATTCGGATAGGAGATCGAGATTACGTCCAGATATGGTTGATGCTTTGGCATGTTTGAAGGATTGCGAGGAATCGAGGTTTAGCATCCATGATTGTGCTGGAGCTGTGACTGGGACAGGCACTGCAGTCGCATCTACATCCACTACGATGACGGATGAGTTGATTGCCGATGATGATGATCCATATGATACTGATCTTGATGTTGCGGCTGATGATTCTCATGATATGCTGATTAACGATTGATGATGATCTGCTGTTTTTTGTTTTCGATATTTTTTTTATTGATTGTATTTGTACGTTTTGTTTGTACGTTGTATTGAAACTTATACTTGTTTGTTCGGACCATCGATTTCAAATGGATGATTGGTAATTTTTCATTTGTGTTGTTTAATTTTTTTTAATTTTTATTTTTACTAACATAATGTATTGATTTATTTTTTTTACGATTTAAATTTTATTTTAAAAATTAATAACTTTAATATATAATTAATAAATATAATAAAAGTTAAACTAATTTGAATTTGATAAAAAAAATACATTTCTAAACTTTGTTTTTTTATTTAATTTTTATTTTTAATATTTTTAAAAATATTTATATTTAATACTGTACACTTAAGCATTACAATATATAAAATTTAAAAAAAAAAATTTCTGCCTGCCTCTCAGTCTCGGGCTCGGGTCTGCCTCTGCCCTGGCTTGTATGGCTAGGCCGAGCCCTAGCTGGCCCGGCACGGCACGGCCTGCCGTGCCTACGGGCCGTACCAGGCCCGGCTCATTTGACAGCTGTATATAAATATTGCGTTGAATTTTCTTCTACACATCTAGCATTTTTAATTATAATTATCTTTAAACGCATCTAGATAATGAAGTTTATATATTTTAAATTTTTTAAGCAAATAAGTTGAGACATTCAAAAATTAATCTAGTTTTGACTCCGGACATTTCGATTAAGTTATCATTATTATTTAAGTCAAAATTCATTATCATTAAAATCATTACTTATCAATTTTTTTATTTTAGTTATTATTCTAACATTAAAAAAATTATAAGATTATATTTTTTATAAATTATAAAATAAACAAAATTCCAAAGTGTACATTACTTTATATGTACAACAATCTACTATCCATCTTTTTTTCTTAACTAGCATTTTGTCACCTTGTAGACTTAAAGTTATAATTGGGATTTAGGACTTAGGAATAACCAATAAGTAGAGCCAATCAGTCATAGTAGAGAATGAGGATAAAAAAATAAGAGAGAGAAAAATATAAATAAGTTAGAAATAAAAATTGTCAATACCATATTAATATAAATTTTTTTTATTTATATTCTTTTTCAATTTTAAATTTTTTTTTAATATTTTTTGGGCAAATTTCTGATGTTCTTTGGATCTCTGCACATTAGCAATTGGAAGAAATCTCATGGCTAAAAAAAATACTTTTTATCTTTTTTTTTTCTCTACCATTTATAACAAAAAGGCATTGTCTGTCGCTATCCTTTACGTTTAGCTTAACAAGGGAGTAATAGTTTTTTTAACTTATGCCTCATGCTTTCGTGGACAATGTCACGTGTCATGCATGCGTAGAGATATCAAACGGGCCTAGGCACGGCTTGCAACCTGGCCTGGTTCAACCATGCCTGGCCTGGCATGGCATGGTACAAAACCATGCCTTCTTCCGGGACACGCCACCCCATGGCACGGATCATACCATGCTCAGCCAACATGAGTCGTGTCTCCTGTCGAGCTAGACACAAACCATGTGCCTAGCCAAATGAAATGGTAAACTGGCTTGGGTGGCCGCCCAATGGGGGGCCCAACGAAAGATAACCCAGACAATCTAATTTTTATTATTTTTAAAACAATTAAGCTGCCCCATCATAGAAAGGCCTAATTTTTAAAAAACAACCAACCATTTGGCCGATTGTAATTGGCCGACCATGTAAGCTAGCCAAAGTTAGACTGCACAATTCAGCACTGTCTGGCACGATCGTGCCACCATGCCGTGCTGACACATGGATATAACCAAAAAAGATTTTAAGTACTCATTCAATTTAATACACTCAGATATATGAAGAGTTTACATATATATATATATGTATGTATGTACATATGTATGTATATATGTATGTATGTATGTATGTATGTATATATGTATGTATGTATGTATATATAACCAAAAAAGATTTTAAGAATTTAATTTTTTTTATTAATGATTGCTCAAGAAATACATGGATATAACTCTTTCATGATATATTCTATTTTTTTCTATTTTCAAATATCTTATAAAATAATTGATACAAATATTAGAAAATAAAAAAATAATAATATATTAGAATATAAATAAAAAATATTTATAGTTTATTATATGAATCATAAGATTATATATCAAATTTTATGCATCAACACAGCACAATAGAATATGATTACTAAAAGAAATAATAGATATTTAATTAATTAATTCAAACATTATTACATATAAATAGTGTTCCAAAATATTTTTTAAAAAAATATGATTTTAATTATAATTTACTTCATCAATCACATGCCCCTCTTCTGTCATATCTCAACATATACCCTTTTAACTTTTACATACTAAAAAGCAATTACTTAGCTTATCTTCCAAAAAATTTTGAGTTTGCGTATTGTCTTTCATCATTATCTAAGATGAGACAAGTAATATTTATGGTCTTATGATGTGTTAATTTTGGGAACTCTTGTACTCAAATAGGATACAAGTATTTTTCATCAAAGACTAATAGATTTTTTGGTTAATGTAGATTTTGCTTTTTTTTTGACTATTGGCTTTATAAAAAAAAGTCCATACTTTCTTTTCCTTATTTATGCTTCTGCCAAGGTCAATAATTAGTAAAAAAAATCACTCATCAACTACAATTGAACATGTTGGTACTCAATATAATATTAACGATCACAGTGATAATATCTACCAATAAATATATATTATGCTAACTCTAGAGAGAGTGAGATTTTCCACGAATGAATATCTCCTCCTGGCCCATATGACATGGCAGTCCGTGAGTCTTTACTTGTAGACTCATATTGAATTACTAACTAAAAGACTTAATCACCCAAGACTGAATCTATAATCTATACTATGAGAGAGGGGCATACCTAGAGGTGTCAACCGTGCCGGGCCAGCCCGGCCCTGCACGAGGCACGGCACGGTTCAGCCGTGCCTGGGCCGGCCCAGCACGACAAAAATCCATGCCCGGGCCCGTGCCGTGCCGTGCCCGGCACGGTCGGCCCGCGTCACGGCAAACCGGCACGGGTTTATCCCGTGCCAGGTGCCCTGTGAGTCCGACCCCATGTTTCCCCTCCGGCAAAAAAAGACAGCGGGTCGGGTCTGATTCGACCCGACCCGCGGTCCCCCGTATCCCGAACCGCTCTGGCATTCCTGCCCGAGCGGGACAGGCGAGGCCCGGCACGGCCCGCCGTGCCGGGCCCGGTTTTTTTAAACCGTGCCGGGCTGGGCACGGTACAGTAACAGTGCCCGGCCCGGCACGGAAGCACGATCATGCTGATTAAAAATGGGCCGTGCCGTGCCGGGCAGGCCCGTTTGACACCTCTAGGCATACCCAACTTGCTCACACTAGAGACAACCTTACTAAGGAGCCATATTATTCTACAGTCAACTCATCTATATTGACCTTTCTATTACTCTCTTGTAGCTTTACCCCTTTTGTTTCTTTTATTATTTAATATTAATGATACTAAAATATTCAAGTCTTCGTCTGAAATATTATCTCATCCAAGATGATACCAAGTCATAATAAAAGCAATGTATGTCCTCAACTCATATAAGACTTAGAAATTATTATTATGACCTTCGAGAATATTTTATTATTGATTTTAAGTGGGTATTCACTATAAAAACATATATAGATGATAAGTTTGGTTGCCTTAAAATGAGATTTATAGTGAGTGAATTCATGCTGACATTTGATGTAGATTACTAGGATATTTTCTTTTCAATAACCAATATGACCTTAATACAAATATTTATTTCTCTTACATCATCTCACTATTGGAGGATACCTAGGTTAGACATGAAGAATATATTTCTCCATAATAACATTACGAAAGATGTGTATATGAAATATTCACCTGAATTTCGAGCAACAGAGTCAAATAAAATTTACAAATTACAAAAGACAAACATGAAGTAGTCACTAAAATCTAGTATTCTAGATTTCTACAAACAGTCATCTCATTTAGATTACATAGCTGTGTTATATAACTTTTTTTTTTGAAGAGTCCTAGTGATATTACTCTTTTGTTGAATGAATATGTAAATAATATTTTGACTAATAGCGATAATAAATTGGGGATGGCCCATCCCAAGAAGTACTTTTAAGCATAATTTTAAATGAAAAATCTTAAAAAATTTAAATATTTTCTTGGTATAAAAATAAATTATTCTACAAGAAATATCAATTTGTCAGAAATGAGATGTGCACTTGATACCCTTGCAGATATTAGACTTTTGTGTTGTATTTCAATAAGTACTCTTATCAATTAATATGTTGAATTCACTTTTAATATGATTCTTCCAGTTGACGCTACTACTTACAGAAAATCCTAAAAAAAACTCTCAGATTATGATCAGGCCAAATATAACATATATAATTCGTATAGTTAATTATTTTTTGAATTCTCCTCATCAAATTTTCTTTAATGCAACTCTATGGATACTTAAATATGTAATTAAACCTTTAAGAATTGAAATCTCTTTTAGAGATTTTGGATGCTTATAGTTGGCTGGGTATTCGAATTAAAGTTTTACATCAATATGCACTTAATGAATATATATAATAGAATTTTATATTTCTCTTAGAAATAACATTATTTTCTAGAAGAGTTAAAGGCAGATAATTATTTCAAAGTCTAATATAGATACTAAGTTCAAAGTCATAATAATAATTACTAATAAAATACATTGAATACAAAATCTACTCAAGAAGATTAGTATAAACTTTTTTTTCCCACCACTATTTACAATGACAATCAGCTAATGATACATAACATCTAATTAGTTGTTTCATGAGTAGACAAAATATATGGAGGAAAGTTATTTCTTACCAATTAAAAATATTCATGATAAAACTATTATTAAAGAGTACATTCAAATAACAAAGTAGTTAATAAACATCTTCAAGGATGCTTGGAATAGGCTGCAACTTACCTTTCTCTCTTCCATTCTTAGCATCTTGAACTTTTATGCATCATCTTAAGGGAGTATTACAATTTTCAAAAGAAAATTAAAGTTTTTTTAAGTTAATGACATAGAAAGTGGAGAAGATATATTTGTCTCAATTTTTATATCCTTCACATTTGTTTTACACTATATTTTCATATCACTAATAATTTAATATATTATTCCCTTAAACACAAATTTTCACATAATTAAAGCCCATCAAATAAATAAATATAACATCAAAAGATTTATGTGATAAAAATATATATTACATAAAAATATATATGTTATGATTATAAACATTTGACTAGTTATGTTATAATTAAAATAGTTATGTTTTATATTTAATATATTATCAAATTATGTGATAAAAATATATACATTATCATCAAGTTATGTTTGATGATAATGAAGACAAAACTATTATCAAATAAAATTATCAAGAAAGAGAGAGAGAGAGTGACAATAAAACCTTTTAGTATCTTGATTTCTTCAACCAGAACAATGTTCTCGTGTAAATACTTGAGACTCCTAGCTAAGGATCCTTCTCATTAAAAGTTGTACAATATTTTAACATTAATTCTAGCACATGTGAAGAATATATGTCAGCACATCTGAAGAATATATATCATATTTACCAAGCTTATTACAAATATATTTAATTCTAGCACATCTGAGAGATTTAGTAAAGATGTTAGCTAGTTGATCATTTGAATTGACAAAATTAATGGTCACACATCCTGATGCGATATTTTCTCAAATGTACATGCAAAGTAGTATGGTTATCACAAATGAGTTTCATCTGTTTATCCTTTCCAAATCTCAACTCTTGGAAAAAGTGTCTCAGCCATATGAGTTCACATGTTGCCAAAGTCATAGCTAGATACTCGACTTCAGTACTAGATATAGCCACTAAATCTTGTTTCTTTCTCTTCCAATATATTAGGTTGTCACTTATGAAAATACAATACCCTGAAGTGAAACGTCTATCTGTGAGTGAACCAGCCCAATGTGTATCAGTATAACCAACTACTTGGTATGACTTCTATTCTTATTCAATACACATTGATATGGTATACTTTTGATATATCAAAGAATGTGAATTACAGCATCTCAATAGCTATCATATTGTGACCGTAGAAATTGACTAACACTCACAAGAAAAAGAATATTTGGCAGAATAATGATGAGACAGTTCAGTTTACTTATGAGTCATCGATATCTCCCAAAATTTTCTAAAGGTTCCCCCAATCCTGGTATAAGTTTGACATTAGGATCCATATGAGTGTCTACCGGTTTATAGTCTAATATACCAATTTTTTCCAAGATGTCTAATGCATACTTCCTTTGGGAAAGGACTATATCCAAACTAAATTGAATTCTCATTTCTTAGAAAGTACTTGAGCTTACTCAAGTCTTTAGTCTGAAAGTGGGTGAAAATGCAATGTTTTAGCTTATGAATATCATCCTGATTGCTGTATGTAATAACAATGTTGTTCACATAAACAACAATATAAATACATTGCCCCTAATAATTATGATGAAAAAATACTAAATAATCTACTATACAGCAAAGCATGCTAAATTTTAAATAACAAAACTAAAACAATTAAATCATATACGAGAAGATTGTTTCAAGCCATATATAGAATAGCATAACCCGCACACTAAATCAAACTCTCCCCTGAGCAACAAAACTAAGAAGTTCCTCCAAATAAACTTCATCAACAAAATCACCATGAAAAAAAATATTTTTAATATTTAACAAATAAAGGTACCAAGAACACATAACAACCATAGATAGAAGTAGACGAACAAAAATAATCTTGGTCACATGAAAGAATATGCCACCATAATCAGAACCATGAACCTAAGTATATCCTTTACTAACTAAGCGGGTCTTAAGGCAATCAACATGATCATCATGATCAACTTTAACTGTGTAAACACAATGACAATCAACTAGAGACTTACCAGATGAGTAAAACAACAAGATTCCAAGTACCAGTTGAGTGCATTGCAGCTATTTCATCTATCATTGCATGTCACTAGACCATATGGAAAAGAACTTCATTGGTGTCTATGAAAAGAGGAACATAAGATATAACAGATACAAATATAAAATAGAATGAAGATAAATAATGTTAATTCAAAAAATTATAAATAAGATAAGGATTACGAATAGAACGATTACCTTTCAAAAAAACAATTGATAAGTTATTAGCAGAAGACAGAAACAATGTAGGAGAAGCAAAAGGATAGAAAGTGAGTCAATAGAAATTTCAGCAAAAGAAAGAGAAATAAGAACACAGTGACAACGATGATACAAGAACACACTCAAATATAAGTGGAGAGAAAATGAGAATATGTAAAACATCAAAAATAGGAATAGACTCAAATGAGAAGAAAAAGATAAGTCCTCAATGAAAATGACATCAGCAAAGAGAAAATATTGATGATAACCCTTATGAAATTTAAAATATCCCAAAAAGATCTATTTTGTGGCTTTAGCAAAAAGATTGTTTTGTCCTGGAATAAGAATATGAACAAAACAAGAACAAACAAAGATACAAGGAATAAAAATAAAGTTGTTGGTAAAAAAAAAGTAAATAAGAAATTTAATCATGAATCACAAAAAAGGACATACGATTAATTAAAAAACAAGTGATAAAAACAACCAACAATGCCTTCCCAAAAAGAAAAAGAAATATGACAATGAAAGAGAGTACGAGCTATCTCAATGAGATGTCGATTCTTACGTTCAACTAACCTATTTTGTTAATGAATATAAGCATAAGAAGACTAATTAAGAATTCCAAGTTAGAACATAAATGAAATAAAAGGTTCAAAAAAATATTATTTGCCATTATCACTACTTAACACACATAGAAATATTGAGCTAGGTTTGAATTTCAGCATAAAATTTTTAAAAAATAGAATATAAATTAGCTTGATTTTTCATTAAAAATAATCAAATACATCAAGAACAATCATCAATGAAAATAACAAAATACTAGAATTCTAAAGTAAAGTCAATCCGACAAGAACCCCAAATATCAGTGTGGACAAGTTCAAAAAAAGATTTTACCCAATTATTCAAATGCTTTGGGAAAGAGACACAAATGTTTCCCAAAGTGACAAGATTCACAAGCAAGTGATACTAAAGTGGAAAAACAAGTGATCATCTTCTAGAACTTGAAAAGACTAGAGTGATTGAGATGCCCGTGGATGAGAAGAAGAGCATCATTGAAAAGGCAAACTACAAGAGATGAATTCGAGGTGATGTGATAGATGCCTTGAGACTTACATCCAATGCCAATCATCTTTCTCAAACACTGGTCCTACAAAGTTATAAATTTATCAGAAAAAATAATAGAGCAGTTAAGAATATAAGTGATTTTGGTGATGAAAATAAAATTAAAAAGATACTTAGAAGTTAGAAGTATAAAGAACATATGTAAAAGGTAGGGAGGGAAAAGGAAGTTCCAAACCAATACCTTTAGCCATAGTTTGAGAACCATTAGCCAAGGTAACAGTGAGTGAAGAAGAAATAGTAGTAATAAAAGAAAAAATATACTTATTACCAGATATATGATCAGAAGTACCAGAAGCTAGAATCCATGATCTAAGAAGAGATGCATGAGTAAGGCAAGCAGAAGCATTTCCGATCTGGGCAACAAAAGCAAACTTGGTTGCCTGATAACTCAAAAGTTGGAGCAGCTCATAATCAAATGACTGGGCCATGTAAATAGTATGAGGAGGTTATTCATGTAACTGATAACAACGATCATAAATATGGTCAAACTTATTGCAATAAGTGCAATGAGGACGTTGTCCTCTACTTCAATTACCACTACATCCTCCTAGAGATGTAGTGTGAGAAATTAACACAAAAAAATTTTAAATACTATTAGATAACAAAGTTTGAGTGGAGAAGATACGAATGAGGCGAGCAAACACATCATCTAATAATAAAACTGATAAACTAACAAGAATCTGATTACAAATAGGCTCAAGATCTAAATGGAGGCCAATAAGAATAAGGGTCAAGAAAACCTGACAAGCTACGTTTGTTAAACCACAATGTTAGGAGTAAAAGGTATCACAATCAAAAACTCTTCCTTGAGAGAGATAATCTGACCAATATAAGTAGATAGATTCAAGTCTTATTGGCTGATATGAACAATAACATAAACCATCTTATAAAGATAATGAGTATCATTAGTGTATAATTCTTTGACATAAGTCTAAAATTTAAAATAAGTTTTGCATGCCCAGAAATGAAGAAGAATCTTGAGATCAACTAATTATCATAATATATTACATAACTGGCATCAATTTTTCTCCATTGTACTCGGTAAACCTCAAGGATATTTGACTTCAATGTAAGAAGGTGATCCTCATATCCTTGTCTCATAAACCAAAATTCAACAAAGATAGATCAATAAAGATAATTTTCACTGCCAATCAATTTCTTCAAAATAATCATAGGTAATCCAAATATGACAAAGAAAATAATAGGAGTTTTTGTAGTCAAGTCTACTTATCTCCAAACAAGTAGAAGAGTGGCTAGTCGATGTTAGGCGAGACTGGAGCAGGAATCACGTATGCCTGAGAAGCAGACATCGAGGAAGACAACTACGATGTTGATAAAGATGATGTAATGGATAGTCGGCGCCAGGCGAGGCTAGACCAAGAATCACATCTGCCTGAAAGCGGGCATCGAGGAATCAGATCCAGACATGCTCCCGGACTTCTGCATCAAAGACAATGCAAATGGTATTAAGGTGTCCATGCAAATAAGACACTAAGATATCAGCAAACGATTATTCCTTTGCCGGTCTAGCCAATCCTGGATCGGTCTATAAGGAACTGGGATCTATTGTGACGACAATGAATGTGGGGGAAATCCCAAGGCTGAACACGGTCGGAGTATCAAAGACGTGAATTGACTTCAAATTTGGTGGCATCAATCTTCCACACACACACACCCACGCAGAACCAAAATGATCTTTGTTCTCAAAGGGTGATAACTTCATTTTACCAAGATGATCTTTGTTATCGCTGGCATCGAGAATCAAGAAAGGTGAAGGCTTCATTTTCTCTAGAGGATTTCCTCCAATAACATATCAAGAGAGAAAAAAAAAATAAAACCTTTAAATATTTTGATTTTTTCAGCCGAAACAATGTTCTCATGTATATATTCAAACCCCTAGCTAAGGGTCCAGTACATGATAGTTGTACAACATTTTAACAAAAATAATAAAATAACAATAACATATAGAGTCAAGTTAAAATGGATATGGGAAAAAATTTATAAAAATAATTTCAAAAATAAAAATATTAGAAAATATTTAAATATCATACCTATAAAAAAATATCTTATTATATATGAAAACATAAAGAAATCATATATGAATTTATTTAAATTAAAAAATATTTAGATTAATTACAAAAAAAAAAATCATTAAATATTTAAATAAAGACTAACAAAAAATATGCATGAATTTTACTTATGAAAAAATATGCGATAAAATCACATTACTTAAAAGTTTTTAATTTTTTTGACCAGCCCTAGCAATATTGAAAATATGTTATAATAATGATAAACTTCAATAGTAAATTTTTATAAAAGATGAAGTAATTATTTTAGTAGATAAATGTGCTATTTCAACAAAAAATGAGCATTATACTATACAGATGGCCAACCTAAAACTTTTAAAGTCTCATTTATTTATACATTCCAAATCCTGAGTCAATTTTTTTCCAATCCAATAAAAATGATGTAAAATCAGAATGCTTCAATCCACCTGTTCACTGTTTATGTCTGTGCCGTATATTATTTGAAACAAGTTTCTGGTTGTCATTAGATATGTAATGAGGAGCATCATGTTTTCATTAATCATTGTAATCAATATGTTACATGATAAAATAGTAGTGAAAGCATCATAATCAAGTATAAAATCACATCAATAATCATGAAACTTACCGAAGAAGAGATGGCTCCAGTGGTGCAAAACCAAGAGCAGGAGATACTTCATTTTGGTGCACATAAACAATGTGTCGAGCCATTTCAAGATCACTGTCCATGTCTGCTCGATCAAGGATCAACCACAGAAGGTCAAATCTTGATAGAAGAGCAGGTGGTAAATTGATATTCTCAGCTGGAGTTCTCCTTAGATCATATCTTCCCCTGATCAGACACATTCATATTACCCATTTATACAAATTTTAAAAAAAAATGGTGGAGATTAAGTTAACGTTAGAATTACACAGACATTGATTATTTTCTTGAGTGGTGTCTTAAATGAAACAGTTGGGTTTACTTTAAAGAACTATCCTCTTAATACAATTGTCCATATCAAAAGATATGGACAATTGCCATTAGTTTCCAAAGCAATTCAAGCAATGAAATCTTTGATTAAAAAAATAAAACCCAAAGCTTATGTTTAAAAAATAATGACCATATCAAAAGAGAGTGTAAATGGGCTGAGCCAGACAGGCTAAACTATGGCCCATTAATGTGCTAGGTGGTTGGCCTAGCCCCAGTCCATGGCTGTGGATGACCTAGGGCTCATCCCGGGCCAACAACCCCATATAGAAGTCATTACTAAAGCAATGATTATATGGCCATTGGAAAGAGTAGAGGTATCAACCGGGCCGGGCAAGCCCGGCACGGCAGGATTCAGCCATGCCTGGCCCTGCACAGCACGGGAACTTCCAGTGCCCTTGTATCATGCATGTCCACGGCACAAACCGTGCCGTACCATGCCAAGGGTAACTGGGCTTCGTGTTGTGCCTGGCCCGGCATAGTACCGTGGCCCGGTAACCCGACATGACCTAAAAAACCGCCCTAGCGACAAAAGCTAAGCCTAAAGGTATAAAACGAAATGTGTCGAGTCAGCCCGGTCGGGCTGAACCCCTAATTTAGAAAAAAATTAGGATTTTTCGGTGCACGCCGAGATACCGTGCCAACGGGCCATGATACCGTACCGCGCCAGGCACTGCACGAGGCTCAGTTGGCCTAGGCACGACACGAATGGTGCCGTGGACAGGCACGACACGGGCACAGGAAATTCCCATGATGTGCCCGCTCAGACATGACCGAATCATGTCGTGCTTCATGTCGGGCCTGGTCGACCCCCCCCCCCCCCCACCCGCGCCAGCCAGCCCGCCACCAATCCCCAACGATTCAAAGTTAAAAAAAAATAAAATTTTTTTGAATTTTAGCCGTTGGATTTTGCCTCCAATGGCTATTAAGCAGAATCCGACGGCGCACATGATTCTGTACCAAAAAAATCAATAAAAAAATAAATTAAATAAAAAAATATTTTTTTAATATTTCATAATTATATTCTATAAAAGCCCCCCCCCCCTCCAATTTTTATATTTTTCAAAAATATTAATTCTCACTCTCTCTCAAATCTCTTTCCTAATATTCTTTTTCTCGGGATTTCAACTCAATTTTGAAAGTTGGAATCGTGGTGTGGTACACGTGCTTTACCTCTACACTAATTTACGGATATTTTTAATTTTTTTAATTATTTAACTAAAACTTTTAACTTAGCATAATAATTAATATTTAATTCTAATTAGTTTTTACTCTCTCTCTCTACTCTTTAATCTATCTTCTTGTCTAAAAAATCCAATAAAATGATTAATATTAATGAAAATAATTTAAATTTAGAAAATAAAAATCTTACAAAAAGGTCCAATACTGCTAAAATTATTATTTCTCGGTCGTCTCAACTCAAATATCTAAAAAATAAAAAACTATGAAGACTTCTATAGATTATACTCATTTTAATAAAATAAAATAAAAAAATAGTTGGGGTGAAAAAGAAGAAACGACACTGTGCAGATCCTAGACAAATTTTAACTTGTAAGAGTGTGTTTGAACTTGGGCACCTTAAGAGACATCAAAATATGCACAAAAAAAATAATGCATATGATCCTAGACAAACTCAACTTAACAGTATGTTTTTTGAGGCTAGATCCAGTTCAGTCTCAAAGTTTACCTACTTCATATACAACAGCAAATTGAGTAGGAAGACATGGCCAAATTTATCACCTTGATGTATCTTCTGATCAGATTTTTAGACGGTCTAAGGATAGAGAGCATCATGCAGATATATTTTCAGCATATTTATAGTAGAATTTCTATGTACACATTTAGGAACGACATACTAAAATTTTATAAGTTAGAAAAATAAATAATAATTAATAAATTTATAGCATATAGTAGAGTAGTATCCGTAACGTCTGATATCTAGACTAATCATGATAATTCATCTTGTGCATGTCTCACCACCTTTTATGTAAATTATAAATGGACTATGAATAAAAAAATTTTTAGATTCTCTGAAATTCATCATCCACATGATAGCTCAACCATTTTTGAGTGTAAAGATCTTTAAAGAATATAAAATTCAAAATAAAATTTTTAGTATCACATTCGATAACGCATCTAATAATAGAGTAGTGATTAACATATTTGTTAGGAATATTAGAGACGTACAATTAGGAGAGATTTTCTACAACATATGCATATGTCACGTGATTAACTTGATTGTATAAATAGGTATTAAGATGTATTTCCCCACTTTGGATAATCTACACAAGTCACTAAAATACATTCGCACATCTCGCAGATAACAGGAGTTCGGTAGTCTATGTTTATCTGCAAATCTTAAGAAGAAAAAATTCTAATCGGATATGAGACACCATTAAAATTACACATATTTGATGTTGGAGTTATGTGTTGAATACGAACACGTGATATCCGACTACGTCAATAATAAGAGTAACGAACTTTTTATTGACGATACTGAATGGGCAACAGAAATTTCATTTATGAAATTCTTAAATTTTTTATTACACGACAAACATGTGTTAGTAGGTTTATACTCCCACAACTTGTATTATACTCAGATACATATGCAACATTAGTAAAATATTTAGGAAATATCGAGCTGACCCGACACTTAGTCATATGGTTGTAGAGATGAAAACTAACTACTTAAAATATTTATCCACCATTCCATAATTTTATTGTCAAACTACGTGCATAAACCTTAGGGTCAAGGTGAAAGGGGTAGATAATATTTTGACTTACATTTCCTCGCGCATGAACCTGAAAGACCCACATAAAGGGTTCATTCACAAGAAGTTGACTAACTTTTTTACATACTACGATACTAGGTATGGTGATAGTAGTTGTGAGACTGTGAGCACAAACATGGATACCAAATTTAGAGATAATAATTTTTTTATTCAGTTAGCGAGGGAGAAACGACGCAGTAGACCGTCGAATAGGAGCGAGATTTTTCGATACTTAGCGACCAATTACTGCTCAATCCTATCATATTCTAATATTAAGAATCTTAAAATATTACAAACTACAGTGGTAAAAATCATGAGTCCACATTTCCATGCTATCAAAGATAATATGTGATCTACTGACTCCTTCAGTGTCAAGTATACCATCAAAGTCTATTTTTTCTATTGTAGTTAATATGATTTCGGATATGAGATCGAGATTACATCCAGATGTTGTTAAGACTTTAGCATGCATGAAGGATTGAGAAAATTCGAGATTTAGCATCCAGGATCATGCTAAGACAAAAACTGCAGCAAAAAAAAAAAATTAATTACTAATGAATATCCATATGATAATGATGTTGAAGTTGAGATTGTGGATGATAATGGTATGCCAATGAATGATTGATGAGGTTCCAAGTTGATATTTGATGGTTAACGATTGCAGGATTACAACACACCGAGAGCGACACTTATGTTACAGTTATGCTAATGCTTATGAGTTATGCTTGATTCTGATTTTTGATTTCGATGTTTTAAATTATTTTTATTTACATTATATTTACTTTAGTTTGGGCGTTTGGTTTGGTTTTGTGACTGTCATTTTTGTTAAAAAAATTGTGTTTATTTTATTTTTTTGTTTGAGAATTTTATTAAAAATTCTAAAATTTAATTCTACTAAATTATAATCTAAATCTATTAATCTAATTAAAATATAATTAAAACAAATAACATAAAAAAATTTAAGTTTATAACTATTTAAAAATTTTCAATTTACAATTTAAATATTTTTAAACATTATCAAATCTAATTTATATTTTATAATTACATAAATATTATAAACAAAAAAAAATTATTTTTTTTAATCGGCTCATACGAGCCTACCTAGGCATGGAAAAAAACTAGCCGTGACAGGCCTGGCCTGAAGAAACCGTGCCGATCAGGTACAGCACGGTACAATAACCATGTCATGCTTGGCTCATCACGAAAACACGGTCCGAAGGCCTAAAACCGTGACGGGCTGACCCGGGCTGGCCCGACCCGGCACGGCCCATTTGACACCTTTAGGGGAGTGCAACAGCCCTCAACGGCTACAATTTTTTTAAAAGAATATTGGGCCAGGTCTGGTCCAGACTACTCTTGCTTGCAAATAGAAGCTTTGAGGATGAAGCCAGGGCTACATGTTATAATCACAGGCCGGGAACCCCAACTGACCCATTGTGATTCCTCAACAAATCATTTTCAGTTGTTATGTAGCAATATGCATATTCTAAATAAGATACAAGATTATGGACAAAGTATTATGAAGCGAGATGTAGCCACTGACAAATATTTTTGAATATCACTTCAAGCATAAACATTAATACCATGCTGGATTAGCAGCAGCAAGTACTGCAGTCCTCGCATTAAGAGAAGTTGTGATTCCAGCCTTGGCAATGCTCACAGTCTGCTGTTCCATGACTTCATGAATTGCTGTGCGATCTGATTCATCCATCTTGTCAAATTCATCAATAGCACATATGCCCATGTCAGCTAGTACCTGACAAAAAGTTCATTACATGAACCTCGAACACCTTGAATAGTAGCTGATTAAAAAAGAAAATTTTCAGATATTAATAAAAAAATTAAATATAGAAGATTGAATAGAAAGCCTGTTAGAAGCAAAAACTTTTTATATCTTCGAAGGATCCAAACATTACTAGTATACGAATCATATACAAAAAAAAAATAGTAAATATAAATTTATAGTGCACTGTGAATGATGATAGTATCACCAAAGCTCCTCCTTCCAAAATCATCTCATTTGTAATTGGATCTTTTTGTACAGCAGCTGTTAGACCAACCCCACTGCTTCCCCTCCCAGTTGTATATACTCCTCTGGGTGCTACATTTATTATGTGCTTTAGAAGTTGACTTTTGGCTACACCTGGATCCCCCATCAGGCATAAATGTATATCTCCTCTAATCTGCACGTTCATGAATTAGTAATTTTATGAAACAAGAGAGAGAGAGAGAGTAATGATTGATTAGGCTCAAGCTGAAACAAAAACTAACTAAACAAACATGAGGATGTCTACAGTAGAAAGAACCCATCAACCACATCACTGATCCACAAATTACCTTTGCTCACAAAATAAAATAAAATAAAAAATTTTCATTGGTTTTGTAAGTTTTGCATTCAAGCATCAAACACAAGCCTGTAACATAGTCCCATTTCATCTCAAATTAGAATTGTAATGCATGGAAAAATACCAATGGCATAAAAACGTGGGAGATTAAATTAACCTTCATGCCATCATTCAAATTTCGGTGAGGAGCACCCACAAGAAGAAGAAGCAATGCTTTTTTAATATCTTCATGTCCATAAATTTCAGGAGCCAGTGAACATGCCAATTTATTATAAATATCACCATCCTCAGCTAATCTAACTATCTGATCTTCCGCAACCCCTTTAAGTTCATACCTGCAGTCCAACAGAAATAAGTAAATCATCTTGATTAAACAAAATCAAAACACAAAAGAAATAACACTCAATAATAATGGATAAAAAAAGTGTATACTAAAAATAAAAAAGAATATATATTTCAAGAGCTTATGTGATGAGTGCTCTTACCCATGAAATAAAAAACAAAGAAAAATAAATATAAATTATAATGCATCTCTCTCAAGTCAGTGCGTAAATATCTTAAACATCAAATTTAAAAAAAATAACATTTGAGTTAAGATCTATTGAAATCATTTGTTAATATAATTAATATCTAATATGTTATAGTAATGTAGTTATAGTAATGCAGTTATAGTAATAATCTCATTAAGAATATTCTCTCTAATAATTACACACACACACACACGTATGTGTGTGTGAAAGTAGAAAGTAAATATTCTATCACCTAAAGAATATGCATAATCCAAAATACCTCACAAGGTAACTATTATTATTGTCCTAAATTTAGAATTTATGCAAAATCTGAACATAATTAGTCCTCTTATATTTTTATGGAAGAAGATTATCTCAGAAAAATACAAAAACTTGTAGTCAATCTTATCTAAATGCAAGTTGTTCTCAACTCAAATTTAATATCCAGTACTTGGGATCACTGAAAAAAATTTAAATATTTAAAGATTTTTTCACATATTTCAATATGAAAATAATTGGTAAATATATAATAGAGAATATAAAAAAATAATTAACTATATTAACTGAGTAAATTATATATACCAAAATTAATTTTAAATCAAAAATTAATTTTATTATTAACTCTCCTACATGTAGTATAGTCAACTGAATGAGTAGTATTAGATAAAAAATTAATATCTAATTTAATTAGAATATCAACTAATGCACAGGATTGATATAATCTTTGTGATAATATCAATTATATATCTCATTTGTGACAACATAATATCTTTCATAAAACATGAAGCTTTACACATAAAAAATATCAAAGTCTCTAAAGATACTTCTTGTGGAGTTGTAATTAAATGACCTTTTTTAGTTATATGATTCTCAACTTATTATTTCTTATAATAAAAATATCATCTATAATCTATATATATTATCCCAATAGGATCAACCAATCACATGAGCTCCTCTAAAAAAAAAATAAATAAATAAATCTATCTATAATCTCTCAACTCATTGTCTCAAAAAAAAAATCATATATTTTAGGTGCAACCTAAAAAAAAATAATAGTTAGTGAATATCTCGCAAAACAAACCTTTGACAACATGCAAACTCAATATGATAATACTATTAATAATCTAGATAGTTGTTCCATTTACATCTCTTCTACAAATTTTAGTGATAAAATATATTTTTAACATCTAGCTAAAATATTCTTCATTTGTGAGATATTATCATCAATATAAGAATTCACATTAAAACTATTATAATCATCATAGAAAATATTCTAGTAATATACACTAAATATCAAAGTAAACTCTCTCACAATACATCTTACCTTAAAAAGATCTATCTTATCATTTGAACAAGTTTTCACTATGAGCAATCACCCTTGTCAAGTTGCTACATAGATATTGAATACACCAAACTTTAAAGAAAGAAAATTGATAGATACCTCTTCTAGGCCTTTATAAATATGCGTGTTGGCTAGCTTACAATATGAATATAAGTTGTAGCTATAATATCTTTCTAAATTTTATTTTTAAGAAAAAAATAATTCACCAATATATATTTTGTCTATTGATAAAAGACTATATTAGAAACCATGTGTTTAACTACATTATTTTGATAATAAAAAATTATGAGAAAATTAAGTGAGTACGAAGAAATCTCAAGAAGATAATTAATCTAAAGTAACATAAAAATAATTTTCATTATTGTTATAAACTCTATAGTTGTGTTGAATTTCAAAATCATTATTAATCTTTTATTTTTTATAAGACAATTATTTTCAAGATAGTAAAATATCTTACAATAAATCTCCAAGATAGTTAATATTTTATAATTATTAAAATAATCATCTAACTATAATCTAAAAAATTAGCCAGCTGAAAATATACATGAATACTAAAAAAAATACTAAGACTTAAAAATTTATACACATGATTAAGTACATGAATAGTTATATATAGGTGAACATATTAGAGATAATTTAAGAAATAAGTAATTATACTTATCACATGTGTTGTCAAATTTGGAACCCTAATTTTTTAGGGTTTTCAAATTTTATATCTCATATTAGGATTATTGAGGTGACAGATTGCTACTTTCGAAATTCAAATTCAATATACCATAATATAGAAAAAAAAAGTACCCCCTAGCCGTATTGGGGGACATTCTTCAGTTTCCCTTACAGTCAAAACCCTAGTTAGGAGTTTCTGCCCAAAATATCATTGCACGCCACCAACTGTGCTGCCTCATACCACCAAGCGTGCTGCCTGATGCCACCACGTGCACACCTCTGTGCAAACAGAATAGTGGACCTCTACCCTTATTGTGTGTGAGCCCGGACTATGCACCTTCGTCATCATTGTGTGCATGCCACACTATGCAAGTGGCTGCATAACCTCTTTTTTTATTTCTATTGCACACAATAGTTTGTAATAAAAGGGTGGCACTAGAAGTACCAAACGGACTGGGCCGGCACTATTTTAGGTGGCCCAACCAGGCCACCACACCGTGCTTGGCATGGAACAATACGGTAACCATGCCGTGTCTGACCCGGCACAATTTATTGAGGCTGGGCCCAGCCCGACCCAACAAGTCGAGAACCCGTGCTGGGTCGGGCCCGTACGGGTGATTTCTAGCCCATACAGGCTGAATTTTAATTTTTAATAATTTTTATTTTCAGATCATGTATTTAGTTTATGTCGATATGTTTTTAATAATTAAAAAAAAATTAATGTTTTTAGTAATTAGGTAATGTTAATTATGTTTAATACTTTATAATCTATATGTGTATCGGATTATCAGTATAAATATATGAATTAATAAAATATTAAAACTTAAATATAAATAAAAATTATAAACTAATGCAAAATAAAAATAAAAAAAAATAAATATTCAAGTTTCAAACATTAAATACATCAATCCACATATGCATAAACTCAAGCATTAAAGTTATATCACAACCAAAAATTAAATAAACACAAATACAATGAAAAAGTGTAAATCAAAATTAAATATCAGAATCGACATTCTGACCGTCAACATCATCAGAATCGAAATCAAACATAAGTTCACAAATCGGCAATCTGACCGTCAACGTCATCAATCGTCATATCATCCTCAATACCAATATCACATGAATTATCATCAGTAATCAACTCATTGACTTTTGCTACAGTCTTAGCATGATCATGCATGCCCAAGCTTAAATGCTTTCAATTCTTATAAATGCTAAAGCCTTAACAATATCTGAACGAAATCTCAATCACCTATTCGAAATCACATTCATTACAACAAAAAAAATAGACTCTGATGCAATGCTTGAAACCGTAGGAGTCAGTAAATCCCGTGTCATCTTAGATAACATGAGAAAAATAGACTCGTATGATTTCTACTACTTTATTATATCAAGATTTTTAGTATCAGAATGTGATAGGATTGTGCAATAATCTGTATCTAAATACCGAGATAGCTTGCTCCTATTCAACAATCCAGCCCGTCATTCTCCCTTTACTAATTGAATGAAAAAATTATCATCTCTTAATATGGTATCCATTTTCGTACTTGAAATATCATAACTACTACTATTACCATACTTAGTTTCATAGTATGTAAAGAGCTCAGTCAACTTCTCATGAATGAATCATTCATGTGAGTCTTCCAGATTCATACACGAGGAAATATAAGTCAAATTTTATCTACCCTTTTTATCTTAGCTCTAAGGTCCATGCAGGTAGCCATACAATAAAGAGATAGAATGGTAAATCAGTATTTTAAGTACTTAATTTCCATCTCTACTACCATATCGCTAAGTGTCGAGTCATCTCGATACTTCCTAATTTTTCTATTAATATTACATATGCACCTGAGTGCAATACAAGTAATGAGTATAAACAGACGAACACACATTCATCGTGTCATAAAAAATTTTCATTAATTTCATATATGAAATTCTTATAACCCAATTAGTGTCATCAATAATAAGTTCATCACTCTTACTATTGACGTAGTCGGATATCACGTATTCGTATCTAACACATGACTCCAATATCAGATACGTATAATTTCAACGAAATCTCACATCCGATTAAAATTTTTTCTTATTAAGATTTACAGACAAATATATACTACCGAACTCATGTTGTCTGGGAGGCATGCGAATATATTCCTAACAAATATGTTAATTGCTACTCTATTAAAAGATATATTATCAAATATGATACTAAAAATTTTATTTTAAATTTTATATTCTCTAAAGATTTTTATCATACACTTAAAAATGATCAGGACATCATGAAGATACAAAATCTGAGAGAAACTTTAATATTTTTATTTAGTGTCCTTTTTAAATTTACACAATAGGTGGTGAGATATGCATAAGATGCATTATTGTGATTAGTCCAAGTATTGAACGTCACGGACATCACTCCACTATATTACCTAAATTCATTAATTATTATTAATTTTTTTAACTTATAATATTTTAATATATTGTTCCTTGATGTAGAACTAAGAATCTTACGATATGCCGGTTGAAAATATGTCTGCATGATACTGACTACTCTTGGATCCTCCGAAAAATTAATCGAAAGATTTATCGTGATGATCGGTTTAGCCTTGTCTTCTCTCTAACTCATTGCAATATATAAAAAGAATAAACATTGAGACTGAATTGGATCAAACCCCAAAAAACCTACTGTTGAGCTAGGTTTGTCTACGATTTAATGTATCATATTTTTTGGTACATAGTTCAACATGTCTCTTAAGAAGCTCAGTCCCACATGAACTCTTATAGCTTATATTTTTCTTACAATATGTGCACTGTGCCGATTTGTTTTTGGCACCCCTGAATTTTTTTGTTTTATTATATTAAAATAAATCCAAACTACTAAAATCTTTCTAATTTTATATTTTTTAGATGTTTGGATCGATGCGACATGAAAAACCAATATTTTGACAACTTCAAACCTTTTTGTAAGATTTTTATTTTCTAAATTATAATTCATTTTATTTTTATTATTTAAATTACTATCTATCATTTAAAAATTTTTTTTTAGACTTGAGAGTAGAGAGAGAGAAAAAAAATAAACTAGAGAAGAAATTGTTAAATTAAAAACTTTAAAACATAAAAAACTAATCAATAAAAAAAATACAAAATACTCATAAATTAAAACACATAAACTTTATCTTTTTTATATCCACACCGCACGCACCACAATCGGCACCAAAGGCCAAAGCCGAGTCCTGAAGGCTAAAATCCTGAGCGAGAAAAAATTAGAAAGAAGGAAAAAAAAGAGTAAGAGTCAAGCCAAGCAAGAGATTTATGTTTTTAAAAAACATAAATCTTAGAGTGAGGAGGGGGGAGGAATTTTATAAATTAATAAAATAATTTTTTTAATAAAAGTGTTTTTTTTAATTTTTTTTAAATTTTTAATAATTAATAAATTGGCAGAATCCTTAAGATCTTCGGATTCTGCCCCATAGCTATTGGAGACAAAATTTAACGGCTACGATTAAATTTATTTTATTTTTTTTACCATTTGGGTCAGTTCTACAGTCGAACCAACCCAAACAGTTCAATTCTAGAAGCTGACTTCTAGAATGAAAAGGAATTGGGTATCGGACTCGGATAAAAAGATCACGAATCAAGTTCAGGCCTGACAGAACTTTCATTTTCATCGGGCATCGAGTTATCAATTCAGGTCAAGGGTGTCGAGCTAGGTGGGTCGAGGCATATCTTGGCTCATGCCAAGATATTGTGCTCACGGACCTCGGTACAGGACCATGCCTGGCCCCGTGACTTGTCCCAGTTGACCTCGACACGGAACGACACGAGTCATGCCGTGAACAGGCCCGACATAGGCACCAGCACAGGTCATTCACGTGTCATGTCAGGCTAAATCGTGTATTGCATCGGGCTGAGCCAGGCCGGCCTAGCCCATTTGACACCTCTAAGTGGCACACACTTTCTAGGGTTTACAAACCTAACTTTCATACTCTCTCTCCTAAGGTATTATTCCCTAGGGTATGATTTTGATATCATATATAAATTGAATGTATATAAAAAAAAATAACTTGAAAAATAACAATAATATAACAAAAGACTATTTAACTTTAGCTTTTTACAACTCAATGTGAAACAACTCACATAAACCTCTTATATAAGAGACAATTTGATCGGGATAACTCATACATACATGATGCTCTCATCACAAACATCAAAAATAACAAATTCCAAAAAAAATATTTACCTGCAAGATATCTTGTATCAGTCATCTCATAGTGAAGATTGTATATCCAATTTCTTTTTTCATTACTCATTATTATGATAATCAATAGATAAAGTATATAAAGACCTCCATGAAAACAACTCCAAATAGCTTCAGCGGGCAACATGATATGATGTGCCTAGCCCAAGCAGCCTTTGTGATGCTTATTAAAGATAAAATCTTAATAGAAAAAAATTCTCAAGAAGCCAAGTAGCAAAGCCTCTTTGAGAATGCATACACTTGTGTGTGAGCTGATCCCAAGAAACTGGGATAAGACTTCATTGATTTGATTATTTAGCACAAAAAATAAGATTTTCCACTATTGATTGAACATTATTTAGCACAAGAAACTGGGATAACGACAATGAACATTATTGATTGAAATTTTTGATTTTGATCATGCCCCAACAATGTGTCATAATTTCTCTTTCATTAGTTCAGAATCTTATTCCAATGCATAACTCCCTCTCAAGATATTGTTGGTAACTTAATTATAAGTGGCCCATTCAAGTGCATAAGTTCCCTTTACAAAATCATTTTTAAAATTTTCCTAAGCACTAAATAGCCCGGTTACTAAGGTATGTGAGTCCTTAATCAAGATGATTCATGCTTTTCTATAATGAGTTATCAAGGATTGCTTTTCTATATAACTGACTGAAGAAAATTTGGCAGCCATATTATTAACTTAGAGTCAACAGTAATAGAGATTGGCTAGCTGCTGGGATGTGTAACTTGATAGCTACCTTCAAGTTTATCTATGATGTATGTTTGGGCCATCATTATTCTAATGCTCTTGAATGGTTCAGTATGGTCTTTTAGTCAGGTAGATGGCGCAAAACCTGTCAATTTTGTGTAGTGCCAGACTATACTGTTCAGGCTACCTTTAAGATTTACTCAATTAAAAAATAAAAAATAACTCATCTAAGCGATTAAAAATTGGTACTAACAAAAAATCTGCATTACGATTAAGAACTAGCTTACTCCTCATATTTTTTCTTGAAATGAGTAACAGACATTGCCTCTAAGTATGTATCAGCAACTAAACCTGCATGCAGTGCTCTGAAACCAGCATATGAAATTGGCAGAAAGATGCCTGATAATTCAATAATATCGCCTGGAGCTGCCTGAAATGATTAAAAAAGTAACACAAATAAGGATTTACATTCTGATAATAGCTAGAAGTACCAACATGATGCAACAAACAGTAGATAAATAATCCATAATAAATAATCTCAACACAATATTAATAATAATAATAATTACAGGATGAAATTTTACAAGGTAAAAATATTAATAATAATAATAATTTTATGATTACCATAATAAATAATCCAGCCATAAAGATGAAATTAGAATGAAGATGGCGGTTGCCTTGTGTTTACTAGAGAAAACAGCTCCTATTTACTTTATAAAAATTGATAGCCTCACTAAGGAACAAAAGGTAGATAAAACAAAGGATATGACCAAGATAAAACAAACATGATGCAAATAGCAAGCAGAGGCAAACCTTTCTTGTCAGCTCTCCTTTAAAATGGATTGACATTGACCTAGGAATATGGCCTTTTGGAACATGTTCAGCCAACTCTTGAATTTTAGCCTGCAAGTATAGTCTCAACACAAATAAGCCTCTGCAACATTACAACAAAAAATAAAATAAATTAAAATTTAAAAAATCATAAAAAGAATTATTATAAATCATAGAATCATTCAAGAGAGAAGAAAAATAAAGATTAATGATAAAATGAGAAAACTAAGAAATACATTCCGACAACCATGTACACATAGGGATTCAAAAATTGATGTAGAATGATAAACTAATCTACACATAGAACTAAAAAAAATAACATAAATAAATAATTATCTTTATCATTCACTCTCAAACTCATGATGCATCAAAAAACATCGAGAGGTTGTCAACCAAAGAATAAAAATAAGAAATAAAATGATACTTCATTAAAAAGTCAGTAATAAACAAGGAACAATGAATAAAAAATCAACTATCAAAGTCTTGTTAAAAATAATTTAGAGTAACAAAAACAATCTATATCAATATGTTTGACCTACTCATGAAAAATTAAGTTCTAGACAATATGAATGACTTTTATTATCACAATATATAGAAGAATAACACATATTTGCTAGCAACATAGCCAGATAATCTCAATGGCAATAAATATCATGACACAATATTTAACCTCGGTAAAAGACAAAGAAATAAGTATCTATTTCTTATTATTCCAATAGATAAGAGAGTTGACAATCTAAAAAAGATGAAGTCAATAATATACTTAAGGTCAGAATTATCAATATTAAGATTGAATATCATCATATAGAATTTTAGAATATCAATATTATAGAAAAAGAAGTCGCAAATTAAAAATTAAGTATTGTGACATGTAGAGGCCGCAACTTTGTTCTTTTGTACCACAAATGTATCAACCTTCTACTTAACTCGTGATAGCCACAATCTTATTCTTTAGGTCATAACTCAAGTTGTTGCCACAATATAAAATATATCATTATAACTAAAATTTGTCTTGCAACATAAAAACATATTATCATGGCTGGTTTGATATCGTGATTGATAATATATTGTCACAATTCCATTTGTTATGGAAACATTGCATATTCGGCTTCAACATTGAGGCGACCCCAAATATTTTTCGTGACATTATGTACTTACATTAACGATTTATATTTAATTGATTAGTAAATGAGCATTATAACAAGAATAGAAAGAGAACACGCAACACAATGAGAGACCAAGAAAAATAAAATCAAGAATCAGTAATCATGAAAGTGTGAAAACTCGAGAAAGTATTATAATTTAACATACACAGCAAGAATAAAAATTAGATTATTTCCAAATATAATTTACCGTGTGCTCTTCCCTTGCTTCCCTTATTTTGTGTGAATATGTTTCGTGGGGTGCTTATATTTGTTATCACCTATGTTGCACGGATACACCTAAGAACTATCGTGTCGCCGTGTCCGACCCGTGTAGCCGTGTCCATGTGTCCGACACGTGGACACGGCGACACGGGTCGGAGACGGGTCGGAGACGGGTCGGATACGCGTCAGAGACATATCTGACGCGTTGTTCGGAAACAGTCGTCGTTAACAACAGACGCGTCGTTTACCAACTGACACGTTTTTACGATTCTAACACGTCGGAAATACACTATATATTAATTATTACTCCTACATCTCCAACAAATTGAGAAGCACACCACCGACAGTGAGTTGCCGACAAGCCGATTGCGAGAAATAGTTGTCAATTGTCATTGCGTCAAATGGGGAGGGGAGGAGCACACTGCCGAGGTGCCGACAATACCTAAGGTAACCTAATTTTATAAAGGGAATGGTGAGTTTTAGAATCTGTATCGGGAGGGGGGAGAGTTCGAAAAACGAAACTGTAAAGGGAGGGTGGTGGGGGGGTGTTAGAGGGTTTAAATTTTTTTTACATTATTTTAAAATACAGAATTTTAAATTATTTTAAAATATCTAATATTTATAATTAATAATTTTTATTTTTAATTTTATTTTTTTTATCATGACGTATCCTAGTCATATCCGTATCCTAGTTTTTTAGAATTTGTCGTGTCCCCATATCCTACCGTGTCGTATCTCCGTGTCCGTATCCGTGTCCATGCAACATAGGTTATCACTATTGTAGCTCATTCTTAATCATTTCATCATCAATCACATAATAGATTTAACCTAATAATTTAAATTCCATGTTTAATGATCAAAGGTGAAAAAGATCTAACAAACTAATGACAAGATATTGTGGTAATTCAGTTGCTGCTCACTAGAGGTGTCAAACGGGCCGGCCCAGCACGGCACGGCCCGTTTTTCACGTGCCCCGCCGTGCTGTGCCCGGACCGCTCGGGCACGGTTGGCTTGGACCTAGTCTCCTGGACCGGCTCAACCGGGGTCCGGGTCCCGGAAGGCAACAGACAACACGCAACAGCCAAGCACGGGCACGGGCGCACGGCCCGTGCTTGGCACTTGGCACTTTGACTTGGCAGATTATAAAAAAATTTTTTTTTTTTAATTTTTTTTATTAAGTTTCTGTTTATCTTTATTTAAGTTTATGTAATAAATAAAAAATAAAATTTTTTGTAAAAAATATTACATTTAAAATTAAATGTAAGTATGTAAAAAAAAAATTAGTAAATTTATTTTTTTTTTCAATTAAGTTTAGCATATTTTAATATTATAATGTATTAATTAAATATTAAGATTTAAAGTTAATAAATTTTAAAATAATATTTAAATCTTAAATTAATAAATAAATACATTAAGTTAGTAAAAATTTTAATTAAAAAAAATTTAAACTACGCAAATAAAAATTACCATTCATGCTTTTGAAACCAATACTCCGAAAAAAAAGTATAAGTTTCAACTTCAACACAACGTATAATACAAAGTACAAACAAAGTGTATAAATAAAAAAAAATATTGAAAAAAAAGAGCAGATGAGCATCAATCGTCAAGCGGCATATAATGAGAATCATCAGCCGCAACATCAAGATCAGTATCATATGGGTCATCATCATCGGCAATCAGCTCCTCCGCCATCGTAGTGGATGTGGATGCGACTGCAGTGTCTGTCATAGTGCCAGCTTCAGCACGATCACTGATGCTAAATCTCGATTCCTCTCAATCCTTCAAACATGCCAAAGCCTCAACCATATCTGGACGTAATCTCGATCTCCTATCCGAAATCACGTTCACTGCAACAGAAAAAGCAGACTCCGATGCTACGCTCGACACCGGAGGAGTCAGTAGATCCCGTGTCATCCTAGATAGCACGGGATAGGCGGACTCATATGATTTCCACCACTGTAATAAATCAAGATTCTTATTGTCAGAAGGTGATAGGATTGAGCAGTAATCGGTATCTAAGTACCGAGACAGCTCGCTCCTATGTGAAGGTCCACCCCTACGTTTCTCCCTCGCTAGGTTAATGGAATAAGCGTCATCTCCAAACAAGGTATCAGAGTCCGTACTCACAGTCTCAACACCACCACCACCAAACCTAGTATCGTAGTAAGTATATAGGTCTGTCAACTTCTCGTAAATGAACCCTTCATGTGGCTCTCCCAGGTTCATGCACGAGGAAATGAAAGTCAGGGTATTTTCAACCCCTTCCACCTTAGCACTAGGGTCCATGCATGCTGCGAGGCAATAAAGAGATGGAATGGTGGACCAGTACTTCAGGTACTTGGTCTCCATCTTTGCAACCATATGGCTGAGCGTCGGGTCCGCTCGATACATCTTAAACATGCTACTAATGTTGCATATGCAACGGAGTGCAATGCAAGTGGTGGGCGTATAAACCGACGAACACATGTTCGTCGTGTCATAAAATATCTTCAGGAATTTCATAAATGAAATTCCTGAATCCCAGTCAGTGTCGTCAACAATAAGTTCGCCACTCTTAGTATTGACGTAGTCGGATATCACGTGTTCGTATCCAACACGTGATTCCAACATCAGGTACGTGTAATTCCAACGATGTCTCACATCAGATTGGAATTTCTTCTTCTTAAGATTCGCAGACAAACAGAGATTACCAAACTCTTGTAGTCTGCGAGGAGTGTGAATATACTTGAGTGCATTGCGTATATTTTCCAACGCGGGGGAACAGACCTTCATACCCGCTTGAACTATCAGGTTAATAACATGACACATGCATCTAACATGAAATATCTCTCCTAAAGGTGCGTCTCTAATATTCCTAACAAACATATTGATCGCTACTCCATTATTCGCAGCATTATCGAAAATGACACTAAAAATTTTATTTTGAATTTTATATTCCCTAAATATTTTCATCATACACTCAAAAATGGCCGGGCCATCATGAGGATGAAGAATCTCTGTGAATCCTAATATTTTTTTATTTATTGTCCAGTTTGAATCGACATAATGACTAGTGATACATGCATAAGAAGAATCATCGTGACATGTCCATATATCGGACGTCACGGAGACCACTCCACTAAATGCCAAAAATTCCTTAATTATTTTTTGTTTTTCTAACTTATATATCTTTAGTATGTCACTCCTAGATGTGGACCTAGGAATCCTACGATAGGATGGCTGAAAATAAGTCTGCATGATGCGCACTACCCTCGGATCTTCCGAAAATCTGATCGGAAGACCCATCAATGTGATGAGCCTGGCCATGCCGTCTCTACCCAACTCGCTGGAGTATACGAAGGGAGTAAACTTTGAGACTGAACTCGATCCAGTCTCAAAAAATATAGTGCCAAGTTGGGTTTGCCTAGGATCTAACGGTCCATGTTTTTTGGAGCATATTTCAGCATGCCCCTTTAGGTGCCCAGTCCCACATGTACTCTTGCATGTTAAAAGTCGCATACAATATTTGCACTGTGCCATTTCATGTTCCTCATCCCTAACATCTAATTGTGTTATTATTTTAAAATGTGTCCAAACTACAGAAGTCCTCCTAGTTTTTTGTTTTTTAGAACTTTGGGCTGAGATGACAGGAGAAACCAAAGTTTCAGGAGCCACAGACGTTTGTGTAACACTAACATTTTCATTTTCAAAATTTAAATTTGTGTTAGGTGAATTTGTCATTTTTTATTTTTCGTACTTTTTTCTAGAGAGAGAAGCTTTAGAGAGAGAAAATAAAAAAAAAGTAAATTATATTACCCGGTAAAAGCAATGAGGTCACTCACGTGCAAGATGCACCGCAGGAAGCTTTGATGTTCAAAACTCAAGTTGAGTTTCACGAAAATCCAAGCCGAAATCAATAACACGAGGGCCGAGAGAGAGAAGCACGGATTATGTGAGAGAGAGAAAATATAGAGAGGATTAATATTTTTGAAAAACATAAATTTTATAGGGAGGGGGATAGATTTTATAGGCTAATTAAAGTTTTTTTTTTAAAAAAAAATTATTTTTTTATTATTTTTTTGAATTTTTTTATTATATTTAAGGGGCAGAATCATGAGGACCGTCGGATTCTGCCCCCTAGCCGTTGGAGTCGAATCCAAGGGCTGAAAATCGCTCAAATTTTGAAAAATTTTTTTTTCCCGTTAGATATTTCAATTTTCTCGGTTTTCTGCAGAAAAGACCGCGGGTCGGGTTTGTTTGGACCCGACCCGCGGTCTTTTTACCGGGGGGGGCCCTGATGGGTCGAGTCACGACTCAGTGACTCGTGACTCGTGACTCGTGACCGTGAGTCGCGACTCGTGAGTCGCGACTCGTGAGTCGCGACTCACGCCGCCAGTGCCATGCGTGCCTGCGCGACCGGCACGGGATGGACCCGTGCCGTGCCTAGGCACGAGCCGTGCCGGGCCAGGCACGGCACGGCTCGTGCCTTGCTTCGCCCGGGCACGGCACGGGCCCGGGCACGGTTTTTGAACGTGCCGTGCCTCGTGCTGGGCCGGGCCGGGCCGGCCCGTTTGACACCTCTACTGCTCACATTGATATCAGACCCTAAAACTTTGTTATGGTCCTATTTGGATTCAGATTGCTTGTAAGTATTATTGACTCCTAACATTTGGTATCAAAACTAAAATTTAAAATTTGATTCTAGGCTCCTAGTTCCCTGACATTTGGTATTAGAGCCTAGAGCTGATTTACCCTTCTCTCTTTACATTAGGTATCGGTGGGAAGGTTATCTCACAAGTTTTCAAACTCTAAAAATTAAAAACTTATTGGTGGAAAAGAATGTGATCTTTGATCGACAATTCAAAGTTGTCTATCAGTAATAAAAAAAAATTTGAAGTCAACTATCATTGATAAATGGGAAAAACTAGACAAATGCCTAGAGGCTTAATTCGGTTATATTTGGATGGCTAAAAGCATGCAATTGTCACTAGAGAAAAAAAAAGCAAAAGGATTATGATCAACTCTGAAATATCTGTATCAGAGCAAGTTATTAGCCGCCTGGATATTCTTGAACAAAAAGTCATTCATTCTATGTATGAAGAATGAAGTGGCTTTCTCCAATCACTTACAAGAATTTAACACTGTGATCAGCTAGCTTGCTTCTATAGGATATGAAATCAATTATGATGATAAGGAGGTGATTATGCTTTGTTCGCTATCAAATTTATAGGACAATCTAAATGTCATCATTGGTAATAGTTAATTGAAGCAGACATACGAGGGTATAATTGCAGCTCTTTTGTCTTGGGATATGTGGCGATAGAACATGAAAGCATCCTCATGTAATGTATTGCTTATGAGAGACAGAATTGATAACAAAAATTCCCCTTGTTTAGCAAGCAAACCATTACTAAGAGAAATGTCAAAGAGCATGAAAAATTAATAGAAGTGAATGAGTAAAAGATAAAATTTGAGAGAGACATTCACTTTGCAGCAACATGTATCACTTACACTTGTGAAGACATATGGTTCATTGATTATGAAACATCATATCACATGATTCAGCATCGAGAATGATTCTATGAGCATAAAAATTAAAATTGTGAAAGAGTGTATATGAGCAATAAATTTACTATTAATATTGTAGATCATGAGAAAATAGAAATGAGAATATATGATGGGACTGTGAAGAAGCTCCCAAGTATAATCTATTTTCCAAGCATCAACAAAAACATCATCTCAATTAGGGTAATAATAGCTGCAGACTTAATCTTCACTTATGATTACATGTCATGTAGGGTGACTAGTGAAGAAATGGTAATTATTCAAGGAATGAACGTTAGATCACTATACATGTTGACGACTATCATCATTTAGAGGTGTCAAATAGGCCGGGCCGGGCTGGCCAGGCCCATTTTTTTAGGGCACGATCGTGCTTCCGTGCCGGGCAGAGCACGGCACGGTTTTAAAAAGCCAAGCCCGCACAGCCCGAAGGCACGGCAGGCCGTGCCGTGCCGGGCGCGAAAGGCAGAAATTTTTTTTTTTTTTTTAATTTTAGATATTGTAATTCTGTAATTGTATAGTATTAAATATTAATATTTTGAAAAATGTTAAAATTAAAAATTAATTAAAAAACAAAGTTTAGAATTTTTTTTTATCAAAATCAAATTAGTTTAACTTTTATTATAATTATTAATTATATATTAAAGTTATTAATTTTTAAAAGAAAAATTAAATTATAAAAAATATAAATCAATATATTATATTAGTAAAAATAAAAATTAAAAAAACATAAACAACACAAATGAAAAATTACCAATCATCCATTTGAAACCGAAGGTCCAAACAAAATAAATATCAGTTTCAACACAACATACAAACAAAGCGTACAAATACAATCAATAAAAAAAACATTGAAAACAAAAAACAGTAGATCATCATCAATCGTCAATCGACATATCATGAGAATCATCAGCCGCAACATCAAGATCAGTATCATATGGATCATCATCATCAGCAATCAACTCCTCCGCCATCGTAGTGAATGTGGATGTGACAGCAGTGCCTGTCCAAGTCTCAGCTCCAGCACGATGATGAATGCTAAACCTCGATTCCTCCCAATCCTTCAAACAAGCCAAGGTCTCAACAATATCTGGACGTAATCTCGATCTCCTATCCGAAATCATATTCACTGCAACAAAAAAAGCAGACTTCAATGCTACGCTCGACACCGGAGGAGTTAGTAGATACCGTGTCATCCTAGATAGCATGGGAAAGGTGGACTCATATGATTTTCACCACTGTAATAAATCAAGATTCTTAGTATCAGAATGTGATAGGATTGAGCAGTAATCGGTATCTAAGTACCGAGACAGCTCGCTCCTATGTGATGGTCCACCCATACGTTTCCCCATCGCTAGCTGAATGGAAAAATCGTCATCTCCGAACAAGGTATCAATGTCCGTAATCACAGTCTCACCACAACCACCACCACCATACCTAGTATCGTAGTATGTGAATAAGTCAATCAACTTCTCGTGAATCAACCCTTTAGGTAGCTCTTCCAAGTTCATGCACGAGGAAATGAAAGTCATAGTATTTTCTATCCCTTCCACCTTAACCCTAAGGTCCATGCATGCAGCGAGGTAATAAAGAGATGGAACGATGAACCAGCACTTCAAGTACTTGGTCTCCATCTCTGCAACTATATGGCTAAGCGTCGGATCAACTCGATACTTCCTAAACATGCTACTAATGTTACATATGCACGGAGTGCAATGCAAGTGGTGGGCGTATAAACCGATGAACACATGTTTGTCGTGTCATAAAATATCTTCAGGAATTTCATAAATGAAATTCCTGAAGCCCAGTCAGTGTCGTTAATAATAAGTTCATCACTCTTACTATTGAAGTAATCGGATATCATATGTTCGTATCCAACACATGATTCTAACATCAGGTACGTGTAATTCCAACGATGTCTCACATCCGATTAAAATTTCTTCTTCTTAAGATTCGCAGACAAACAGAGACTACCAAACTCTTGTTGTCTGCGAGGAGTACAAATATATTTTAGTGCATTACTTATATTATCCAATGCGGGGGAACACACCTTCATACCCCCTTGAACAATCAGGTTAATCACGTGACACATGCATCTGACATGAAAGATCTCTCCTAATGGTGCGTCTCTAATATTCCTAACAAATATATTGATCGCTACTCCATTATTAGAACCGTCATCGAATGTGATACTAAAAATTTTATTTTGAATTTTATATTCCCTAAAGATTTTCATCATAAACTCAAAAATGGCCGGGCCAACACGAGGATGAAGAATCTCAGAGAATCTTAAAATTTTTTTATTGATTATCCAGTTAGAATCTACAAAGTGACACGTGAGACATGCATAAGAAGAATCATCGTGACTTATCCATATATCGGACGTCACGAACGTCACTCTACTATATGCCATAAAATTCTTAATTATTATTTTTTTCTAACTTATATATCTTTAGTATGTCATTCCTAGATGTGGACCTAGGAATCCTATGATAGTAAGGCTGAAAATAAGTCTGCATGATGCGCACTACCCTTGGATCTTCCGAAAATCTGATCGGAAGACCCATCAATGTAATGAGCATGACCATGCCATCCCTACCCAACTCACTAGAGTATATGAAGGGAGTAAAGTTTAAGACTGAACTCGATCCAGTCTCAAAAAATGCAGTGTCACTTTGGGTTTGCCTAGGATCTAATGGTTCATGTTTTTTGGTGCATAATTCGGCATGCCTCTTAAGGTGCCCAGTCCCAAATGAACTCTTACATGTTAATAGTCTCATACAATATTTGTACTGTATCATTTCTTGTAACCTCACCCCTAACATTTTTTTGTGTTATAATTTTAAAATGAGTCTAAACTACAGAAGTCCTCCTAGTTTTTTGTTTTTTAGAACTTTGGGTTGAGACGACTGAAGAAACCAAAGTTTCAGTAACCTCATACCTCTGTGTAATATTTTTATTTTCTAAATTTAAATACGTGTCAGGTATATTTGTCATTTTTTTTTAATTTTTTATTTTTCCTAAGTTTGGTCTAGAGAGAGAAACTATAGAGAGCGAAAGTAAAAAACCATAAAATAAATTACCTGGTAAAAGTAGCGAGGTCGGTCACGTGCACGGTGCATCGCAGTCAAACTCTAATATTCAAAACTCAAGTCGAGTTTCACGAAAATCCAAGCCGAAAGCAAAATTCCAAGGGCCGAGAGAGAGAAGCACGATTTTTGTGAGAGAAATAGAAAGATTTGAGAGAATATATGTTTTTGAAAAATATAAATGTTAAAAGGAGGGGGATAAAACATATTGATTAAAGATATTAATTTTTTATAAAAAAAGATATTTTTTTATATTTTTTTGAATTTTTAATAATTATTTAGGGGGCAGAATCATGAGGACCGTTGGATTCTGCCCCCTAGCTGTTGGAGGCGAATCCAACGGCTGAAAATTATTATTAATTGTATTTTTTTTTCCCGTTGGGACTTGGGATTGGGACAGAGGGTCGGGTCCAATTAGACCCGACCCGCGGACTTTTTTTTCGGGAGGGGCCTGGCGCCGCGTGGCCGCGTGAAACCGGCACGGGAAGAACCCGTGCCGGCGTGCCGTGCCACAGGCCGAGCCCGTGCCTGACCCTGGCACGACACGGGCCCGAGCACGATTTTGTAACGTGTCGGGCCAGCCCAGGCACGGCCGAACCGTGCCGTGCCTCGTGCCGGGCCGGCCCGGCCCGATTCACACCTCTAGTTGGGCAAGGTTTTTTAACGTGCCGGGCCAGGCCCGGCACGGCCGAATCATGCCATGCCTCAGCTAGGCAGGGCTAAGATGGGCCAACCCAGCCCATTTCATACCTCTATTATGACCACATAATTGTGTAATTTAGTATAATTGAAGTCGAAGAATTGAGATATTCATAGTCAAAAAAATTATCAATGGCAATTGATATATTTCCTAAAAGGAATATGTATTATGGGGTGGCTAACGGATAAATAAATTATAAATATATAGCTTCGGTGGATGGTGAGAAGTATACCGACGACATAACCACAAGGGGATCATCCATAATGGTAATAGCTCATAGTTGATAATCTCTTGAATGTTAACAAGGCGATGATAAATCATATATCTTCCTATCATTCATCCAACAAACATGCATGATATTAACAACACCACAAAGAAAATATTAACATACATAAGAAAATAAACCACCTCAAAAATCTAAGTATTTATCCAAGACCCAATTTTATCTTTTTAACTAGAGAAGTTAATTAAATTATTATAGCCCAATCAAAGTGTCGTTATCAATCCATGTATGATCGATATCTAAATTTATGTTTATTTTATTACTTGTGCGACTCGTATAATTAAGAAATTTATTATGTACAAACACAAGCCTAACGAACCTTTAATGCAATGCCAAAAATCAATACGTTTTTGGCATCACAGCAAAATTATAAAAATTTTTGATGTCATTGTCGAGGATTAAGTTTAATTTGATTAGTAGTTGTGGGTTGATCCAACTACTAAGAAAAAAAATAGTTTTTGTTTTTTTATTTATTATCACATTCCATAATTACATGGACCAAAGATTTGAGACTAAACTAAAACTTCTGCAACCAAAAATAAAGAGAACAAAATAATATTTATTAAGACAGTGCTAAAAGAGCAATTTTAGACAACAATAGCAGCAAAAGGAACAAGCAAGGGGGTGTCAAACAAGATATCTAACAACTTATTCACCATTAATTTCTTATGGATTATAGAAAGTTAATATTGATTGACAAATATTCTGGGATCTAAGTGCAATCTATCCAAACAAATCACTTCGAATTAAAATTAAATCTCATTAAAATGATACAACAACATCAATATAAATAATGATTTTCAGAAAACACAAATAACTAATTCACAATATTTTTGGAATTGTGTGACTTTGTAAAGATAAACAGAATTAGCTCAAATCCAATAACGTTAAAATTCTTTTCATTTTCTTTGAGAGACAAGGCAATGAGTTAATTTCAATATCTATCAAGATAATCAATTACGAATTAGGATGAGCTTATATTTTAAATATTTCTAATCAATTGTGTATTTCAATATCTATCAAGACAAAACAAGTATTTCTAACTAAATTCTTTCCACATCAAATTACCATAAAACTAATGACAAAGATCAATCAGTTCAAACAAGAAGAATAGAAAACTTTAGATGATTAGAAATGTCAAACAGACAATATCATGTTGGCACAACTCTAAAAATCAACAGCTCAACACGGCCCAATGACCCATTGTCACCCTAGGTCGTGTCGGGTTGTTCCAAGATCCAAGTTGAGTCATGCTGTGTGATAAAAAGCTAGATCAATCCTAGTCAAGCTAGCTTGGATTCATTCCAGGCAAGTATGGACTCATATTAAACGAGCCTAGTTTGGCCAACAAGGTCAAAACCGGCCCACACGAGATTATTGTGGCATATCAAGTAGAGGTGTCAAATGGGGCGGGCCGGCCTGGCCTAGCCCAATTTTAGGCCGCCCAACCTTTCTACCGTGCCGGGCCAGTAACCGTGACGTGCATGGCCTGACACGCTGCAGTAACTGTGTCGTGCCATGCAGAGCCAGGCACGGTTACTGTAGCATGCCGCTCGGCACGAACCCTCAGCCTGAAAACTACCAGGTTCAACCTGGTTCGGGTTGAACAAAACCCTAATTTTCAAAAAAAAATTAGGGTTTCAGCGGCGCGCCGCCGCACCACCACACGTCTTCCCCCTTTCGGGGCTCGGCGAGCCTCGCCTGTCAGGCATCGGCTTGTATTGACCACGTTCGGTACGTGATCACGCGTGTTGTGCCGGCACAACGGGCCGGGACACGGAACTGTAGAGTGTCGTGCCGATCGCGGGCACAGGCACGGCTGAATTTAAAAATATATTGAGGAGATACAACATAAATTTGTGCTTAGTTACAAGCTCATACACTCTACAACGAGTTAAATTACATAATAAGATACATAGTAGATACAATCTCAAGTGATTCCATAATGAATAAATCATCGCAGAAAAAATATTTGTTATTTTAAAAGTTGACAAAAAACAACTATAATAATACATAGTAGATACAATCTCGAGTGATTCCATAATAATATACACAATACGAAAAGATTAGCTGAAATAACAGGGTTCAATAGATTGACAACCTTGAAACAATAAAAGATGAGCAATTTTGAATCTATCAATCAAGTGAAAGAATCTCATATACTACAAAACAGTGGCTATGTTTTCAGACAAACAATAATATTTTCATATATTATCACTCGAATTTGAGAAATCACAATAATATATCATATGAGAGCGAAAGAAACCTGCAATAGAATATGGATCAATATCAAAAAAATTATGAATGCAACTTAACGGGATATTAAATATAAGAAACTTCAAGTTTCAATTATGACCAACAAGCATTAAAGAAGTTGTTTGAAAAGAAAATTGTATCATAAATTAATGCAGAAGAACATTTTATCATAAATGATATTGCCACATTTCAATGACACAGCATACAATGATGCAAAACCTAAAGTCGCGACATTTGATGTCACAACACAACTTGACATTACTATCAACTTATCTCACTAATAATTACTCATAACAAAATGGAATTTGAAGAGAAAATGCAGATAAACTATCTAGAAGGCTCAATCGAACCAATCGAGCAGAGGCACACACCTTGATATCCGCTTGTACAATCAGGTTAATCACGTGACACATGCATCTAACATGAAAAATCTCTCATAATGATCTATTTCTATTTTTTCTAATAAATATGTTAATCTCTACTTCATTATTAGATGCATTATCGAATGTGATACTAAAAATTTTATTTTGAATTTTATATTCTCTATAATTTTCATCATGTACTCAAAAATAATCGGATCATCATGAGAATTAAGAATTTGAGAGAATCCTAAAAATTATTTATTTACTATATATTTAGAATCTACATAGTAAGCGGTGAGGTATACATAAGATGTATCATTGTGACTAGTCCAGATATCAAACATCACAAATACTATTCCACTATAATACCTAAATTCATTAATTATTATTTTTTTTCTAAGTTATAATTTTTTAGCATGTCGTTCCTACATATGAACCTAGGAATCCTACAATATATAGACTGAAAATAAGTATGCATAATATTGACTACCCTTGGATCCTCCAAAAATTTAATCGAAAGACTCATCGTGATGATTAATTTGGCCATATCTTTCCTCTATAACTTGTTCCAATATATAAAAATTTGAGAGAATCCAATATATAAAATGGGTCAACATTAAGACTAAACTAGATCCAGCCTCAAAAACTTCACCATTAAGTTAGGTTTGCCTTGAATATAATGCACCATGTTTTTGGGGTGCATTATTTGGCATACCTCTTAAGGTGCTCAGTCTCACACAAACTCAAATATTAATTTCTTCGACACTCCTAATAATTTTATGTTGTATTATATTAAAGTGAGTGCAAACTATTGATGTTCTTCTAATTTTTTATTTTTTAGATATTTGGGTTGAGACGAACAGAGAAACTAATATTTTGGTGGCCTCGAACCTTTCCGTAGGAGTTTTGTTATCTATATTATAATTTTCTATGTTTACATTTAAATTAATTTTATTATCGTAATTAAAATTACTATTTGTTATTTTTATTTTGTATTTGTATTATAATCATATTGTATTTTATGTTTTTAAAATAATATATTAATTAAAATTAATTAAACTAATAATTAACTCTTAAAGTTTAAACTAACATTAACTAAAATTTAAAAATAAAAATTAAGTAAACAATACAAAAAATACTCATAAATCATAATGCGTAAAATAATGTTTGCTTTTGATGTCCACATCGCACCTCAATTGACAAGTCGCACTTATAGTCCACTGTCCACACCCGAGTCTCAAAAGTCAAAAGAGAGAAAAAACAAGAGTCAAGAAGAGAAAAGATGAAAAGAAAATATGAGAGAGAGAAAGAATGAGTCATGTTAAAATTAATGAATGAGAGATATTTGAAAGCTTTATAGAATTTAAAAGTAATTATTTTTTAAAAACAATTTTTTTTTAAATTTTTTTTTAAAATAAATATAACATAATCCTTAGGGCAGTTGAATTCTGCCTCCTAGCCATTGGGGGCAAAATCCAACGGCCAAAATTCTAATTTTTTTGGAGCGTTTGCGTTGGTTTGACCATCGAACCGACCCAAACGGTCACAAGTTCCAGATGCTTTGGCTTTTGGAACCTGTCGGGCTCGAGGCTCGTGCTGGACAGGTCGGGTTCTGGACTGACGAAAAGTCAAGCTGTCTGGGTTAGGCTCGAGCCTCAACTCAGGCTCAAACTCGAAATGTCGAGCGTCGAGGTGTGGGGGGTGAAGCACAGTTCAAATGGTGCAAATACCCATGCCCTCAGAATAGGGTACCAGATCGTGCTTGGCCCGGCATGAGACCCAATATACCTCAGCACGGCAATGCGCAAGCCATACCATGAGCTGGCTCGACACAGGCATAGGCACAGGCACTGGTCTCGTATCATGCCAGGCTAGGCAAGACCAAGTCGAATTGTACCTCGGGCTTGGCACAGGCTGCCCGACCCATTTAACACCTCTATAAATATCACAACAAATAAAAAGATGATGTGGAGAATAAAGAAAATGAAAACAACTCATACTCTCTATCAAATGGAAGAATCTAATATACTACAGAATAGAGGATATGTTTTTAAACCTAATAACAATATTCTCACATATTATCCGAAATTAAAAAATCTCGAGAATATATCATATGAGAGTGAATGAAACCTACGTTAGAATGTGAATTAATATAAAAAAAATTATGAAAGTAACATGATGGGATATTAAACACAAGAAACTTCAAGTTCCACTTATGACAAACAAATAGTAGTAGAGAAGCTGTTGTCAAAAATAGTATCCTTGCACTACTAACTGAAACAGAGAAAAAAAAATGTTATGCAAAAAAATTGAATGAGACGTGAAAATAATATTAGAACACACTAACACAACAATGAAAATATTAAAAATCAAATTAAACAGCTTGAACTAAATTTGAAAAATAAATATATCAACAGATTGTATAACGATTCCAAAACAAATCTAAAATGATGCATGTTCATAACATAAAAAAGTGATAAAAAAGTAGAAGAGCAAAAAAAAATCAAAGTAAAAATAAATTACAATGGAAGAGAATTTTATCATATATGATATTGTCACATTCAATGTCACAACATACAATGTCAGCACCTAAAGTAGTGACATTCAATATCGCACAACTTGACATTACTGCTAACTTATCCCACCAACAATTACTCATAACAAATGAAATTTGAAGAAAAGATGTAGATGAACTATCACAACAAACAAAAATATATTTAAACAACTTATACTCTCTTCATTCAAATTTTGACTCTATCAATTGGAAAAATCTAATATACTATTGAATAGAAAATATGTTTTCAAACTTAATAACAATATTCCCACATATTATCATTCAAAATTGAGAAATCACGAGAATATATCATATGCGTGCAAAGGAAACCTGTAATAGAATATGGATCAATATCAAAAATATTATGAATTTAACTTGACGGGAAATTAAAAATAAGAAACTTCAAGTTCCAATTATGACCAAAAAAAAAAAGTAGAAAAGTTTTCATTTGAAGATAGCACTCTTATGCTTTTAACTAAAATAAAGAAAAGAAATAATATGTAAGAAAATTAAATTGGACATATAAAAATCATGATTGAACACACTGAAAAGACTATGAAAATTATTAAAAATCAAATTGAATAGCTTGAACTCAATTTGAAAGATAAATATATCAACAAATTGTCTAACGATGCCAAAACAAATCCAAAATAGTACATATCTATGACATAAAAGAGTGATAAAAAAGTAGAGGAGCAAAAAAATAAAAGCAAAGTCAAAACAAAAATTTAAAATAGATGAAAATTTTATCATAAACAATATTATCACATTCAATGTCACAACATACAATTTCACGACACTTGAAGTCATGACATCCAATGTCACAACACAAACTGACATTACTGCCAACTAATCCCACCAACAATTACTCGTAACAAAATGGAATTTGAAGAGAAGATGCAAATGAACTATCACAACAAAATGTGGAGAACAAAGAATATGCATGCAACTCGTACTCTCTTCATCACAATCTTCCTTTTTCACTATGATTTAGAAAATAAAAACTGAATCAAAAATTCAATAAATTTCTCAATATTTTCAAAAAATTTGAATTTAAAATACCTTTTACGAAAACTTAATCTTAGATGTCACACTACATGATGTTCATAAAAAATATAATGAGTAACAAGAAAACATTAAAGAGATATAATATGATATGTATGACCAAGAAATACAACAAACACCCGAGGAAACTCAAAGATAAGAAAATTTTACCATTTTATGCATTATTATAGAACATACCTTCCAAAATACCCTAATGGCTTGGAAACAATCATCAACTTTATGTGGTTATCCATCAGTTAAAAAATTGAATCTAAGTGAGATTACTTCAGCTTCTCTTTCTATATAATTGACCGATAAATGAATCAAATTTTGAAGAAAATCTTTGAAAATTTCCTAGTCAAAATAGAGACTTTTATTTTACTAAATTTATAGTGTTGGAGATAGAATAAAACTCATACGAATTATTGATTTTGAAAAAATAATTTTTGGAAACTAGACAAACATTGATTAAAGTAAAATAAAAAATTAACAATTTGTATGAACGAAGATCAAGTGAAGTTCAACATATATTAAAGCATATAAATTACAGATGAAAATGAGAAAAACTACTGAAGAATTGATAGTTACAACTACACATCCAAAAATCAAAACATAAATTTCAAATTAAAAGATTTTCTAGATGATTGTTTGTCAAAATAAACAAAAGAAACGGTGGAATTAAAAAAATTCTGAAACAATAAAAAATCATGTGAAAATGTAAAAGTAACAAAGAAACTAATGTGGAGACTCCTAAAAATGTAAAGCAACATCACCAAAAGAAATCCCACTACTAATTGATATTGTGCCTAGAAAAAGAAATGACAAGAAATGCCGGTATATATATATGTAAAAAATTAAAATTAAAATTTTATAACCCTAACCTCAATTTCCTCAATTTGCATTCGGCCAACCCTACAAGCAATCCCAGATTCCCAAATTCCCGATTCCTCTTCCAATCTTCCTCACGAGCCAATAGTCACGACCTCCAACCTTACTGCCCTACATCCCAAGTCCTCGATGTCGACCAGAGCCAACTCAATTCATCTCACCGACACTGGAGTTGACCTTGCGTCCATCAAAATTTGAACATCGTGGTCAATGTCTCATCGACTCATCGTCTATTCATCTTGTTCTTCTCTTCCAAACCTCCTCCATCATCTTCCGCCAACCACCAATGACCACTGTTTCTCCCCTACTCCTCCATTATAGGACAAAGACAACTACACATGCACAAGGACTATTATTGGTGGGTGATGCAACTCCTACTGATCAAGACCAACTAAATCCAAACATTACTAATGCGGACACCTCATCACCCAAGACCAATAAACATAAAAAGCAAGATAATCAAAAATGATCAGAGGTTTGGAATCACTTTACCATTATAGAAACAAAACAAATAGAATCTCTTAAGTATGGATGCATTTATTGTCAATAAAATATATGCATATGATTCTATCAAGATTGAGAATAGTTCTTTGTGAACACATTGTGATACACAATGTAAAAGAAATCCTCATAGATCACAAAATAAGACAAATAATCTTGACTTTTAAGACAGAAAAAGGAGGAGGGGGGTATTGACCAACTTGTGTCTTAGTCTTTCAGTCAAGAATCTTGTAGAATGACTCTTTTGAAAATGATAATAATTAATGAGTTACCCTTTAGATACGTGGAGAAAGAGAGGTTTAAACGTTTTATGCGTGTGTCTCAACCAAGGTTTAAAATCCCTTCTCGAGTCACAGTTGCAAAAAACTATTTAAACATTTTTATTCAAGAGAAAAAAATCTTGAAGAATATTTTAAAAATCCAACTAGTTTATCTTACAACTGACATGTGAATTTCTATGTAAAACTTGAATTATATGTGTCTTACCACCCATTACATTGATAGTGTATGAAAACTTCAAAAAAAAAATTTCAATTTTTGTTTGGTTCTAAATCACAAAGGTGAGACACTAGACAAGATAAATGACATGTGTTTATTAGATTGGAAAATAAATAAAATTCTCACATTCACAGTAAATAATGCAAGTACTAACAATCTTTGCATTGAACACTTG